>WEIV01014080.1:59305-210710 GCA_013390005.1 Calyptomena viridis
CGGCCACCCCGGCCATGAGGTCGGGCCGGACAGACGGCACCTGTGCGGGGAGGTGAGCGGAGCCCCGGCGCCTTCCTCCGACCCCCGGGCAGCCACAGCGGCGGGGAAGCGCAGGGGGGGGAGGAAGGGAAAGGGAGATTTTTTTTTTTTATTATTATTATTATATATCTGTATATTTTTTGCTGCGATCAATCCCTCAACTGAAGCCCCCGGAGGGAGAAGTGCTGCGCGCTGTGATGCGTCTTCCTCTCGCCTCGGCTGCCAGTTTGGATTGTAGCGCCCGGCTCCGTGCACTGCGAGGATGGCTCGGTTTGGGGATGATCTGCCAACCCGCTATGGAGGTGGAGGGCCGGCCGGGGCTGGAAGAGGGAGCAGCCGGCAAGGTGGCCCCCAAGCCGGCCAAAGGATGTATAAACAGTCGATGGCTCAGAGGGCCAGGACTATGGCTCTCTACAACCCCATCCCTGTCAAACAGAACTGCTTCACAGTCAACAGATCCCTCTTCATCTTCAGTGAAGATAATGTTATACGGAAATACGCCAAGAGAATAACAGAATGGCCATATCCTTTCAGGGAGGGTGTGTGGGCACGGTGGGGAAGGTGGGGAGGGGGAGAGGGAGGTTGAGGCGGAGAGACCCCTCTAGGCAGTGCAGGGTGAGTGTGTGGTCTGTAATGCAGACGTGCATGTGTGAGCCAGTGTGTGCAATGGGGGGTGTGCCATGGATCTGTGTGCCCGACATAATGTACGGCCGTGTCGATGGGGATCATTGGGAATCGCTTCTGTGGGAGCAGCAGAGTGTGTTTTGGGTGTGCTTTATGCCAGGGCTGTGTGTAAGTCATATGTGCATGTCGGTGTGTCTTTAGGTGTGAGATGGACAGTTGCATAGATTTGCATTTCCTACAATTTAAGTCTATTGCAAAGGGTTCTGTGAGACTTTTGCCAGTGAATCCTGGTTTCTAGTTCCACCTTGGAGCCTTCAACTCTTCTATCTCACTCTGAATAGAGGAAGGAATGTGGGATAAAAATGGTGACACCTTGGCGTTAAAGCTGCATTGATAGTGGGGCCATTGATAGCCCAGGTACCTGGTGAGTCCCGTGAATACAGTCATTGCAGCTCGGTTTTAGCACATCCCCTCCTGAATCCATAAGAATCAACATGAATCATGGCACTTTGATTAGGTGCACAGCCTAAGCTTAGGCTGTACTAAAAAAAAAATAAAATTAGCAAAGGCTTGTGGCAGAGGGAGGCAGCAAGTGGGGAAAGGGATCATCTGCTGTATTGTGGAAGGGACAGATGCTTTCTGTCTCAGACCCAGCTCCCAGGCCAAGTGAGCTGCAGTGATCATCCTCAGAAGGGGGCTTTGCTGGGAATGATGCACACAGTGGGTTGTAAATCATGAGCTAAGGGGAGTAGAGTGTTTGAGGCTACCAGGGAGTAGGTCGTGTGTATGCACAGGAGTGCTTTACACTGGGGGTCTCAAGGGACCCAGTTGTTTCCTTTTCCTTTGATATCACACCCCTATTAATCCTCAGCTAACAGCAGCAAAGCCTCCTCCCAGCCTCCTAGCAACACTTTCAGTTGCCACAGAGGCCAGCTCCTGTTTAGGCTTCCCCAGTTTCCACTTCCTGAGGGAAAATACACCCGCGGAGTGAATGCAATTCCCTTCTGTCTGGACACAAACACACGTATAGATCTTTCTATCCATATTATACAATCTCAGGGATTGCTGTATTTCCTCATCCATTTCTCCTTCCCTACATTTAAGTGTGGATAAACAAGCCCCAAAGCCCCGGTGACAGGCAGAGCATCGCCCTGCCTGCGAGGCCAGACGCAGTCTGTCCCTCTCCCGCCTCTTGGGCGACTCGCCTGCGTCTTTCCCGGGGTGTGGGGAGGGGACCCACGGCGCTGCTGAGCCACCGGGATCGGTGGAGCCACCGGGATCGGCTGAACCACCGGGATCGGCTGAGCCACCGGCCGTTCCTCGCGGGGCCGGCGGGCGGGCGGGGCCGGGCGCTGTCCGCGGTGCTGAGCCGAGCTCACCGCGCATCTGAGCCGAGCTTTCCGCTGTGCCGAGCTGAGCTTTCCACGGTGCTGAGTCGAGCTCTCCGCGGTGCTGAGCTGAACTGGCCGCGGTGCTGAGCTGAGCTCTCCGCGGTGCTGAGCCGAACTGACCACGATGTTGAGCTTAGCTCTCCGCGGTGCTGAGCTGAACTGGCCACGATGTTGAGCTTAGCTCTCCGCGGTGCTGAGTCAAACTGACCACGATATTCAGCTGAGCTCTCCACGGTGCTGAGCCGAGCTTTCCGTGGTGTTGAGCTGAGCATTCTGTGATGTTTAATTGAGCTTTCTGCGGTGCTGAGCCGAACTTTCCATGGTGCTGAGCTGAGCTTTTGGTGATTTTTACCTGAGCTCTCAGCAGTTCTGAGCCGAGCTCTCCGCGGTGCTGAACCGATACTCCCTGGTGCTCTGCAGAGCTCCCTGTGATGTTTAACTGATCGCTCCGTGGTGCTGAGTCTCTCTCCGTGGTGCTGAGTTTCTCTCTCCTGGTGTTGAGTCTCTCCATGGTGCAGAATCTCTCCATGGTGCTGAGTCTCTCCCTGCGGCGTTGAGTTTCTCCACGGTCCTGAGTCTCTCTCCATGGTCCTAAGTATCCCTCCATGGTGCTGAGTCTCTCTCCATGGTGCTGAGTTTCTCTCTCCATGGTGCTGAGTCCCTCTCTCCATGGTTCTGAGTCCCTCTCTCCCGGTGCTGCTGCCGGTGTTGCGGCTCCGCCCGGGCAGAGCTGGGACTCGCACAGCTCAGGGCTGGAGATGACAGTGAAAGACAAGGTGGGACTCACTCCCAGGTCTGGATTCTTTCCCCTGGGCTCTCTTCCCTCCTCCATCCCAGCAGGGCACTGGTGGTTTTATTCTCACCGGGAGAATTGCAGTCTAGCACTAATTCATGTTGGGGACCAGTGTAGACACTCTAAATCAAACTTTTCTAGCCCATCCCTGATTTACACCGTGTACTCAGGTTAAATGTTCCCAAAAAATATTTCAGCAGATGGTGGGTAGCTGTATAAACTATTTTGAGGTAGTTGAGCTTATCAATCTAATTTAAAACAAATAATTATGAATAGTTTTGTGTTTCTTTTTTTGGACGTTTTTCTTTCTCGCTCCCAAATTCCTCGAGCAGCTCAGATTCTCTGTAAGAGAGCTGATTGCCTACTTTTCTTCCAAACACCCCAGAAAGAACTGAGGAAGTCAAGAAAATGAAATGTCTTCAAAAATATCAGAAATCTTAGAATGCTCAATTAATGTAACTGTGTGGGTAGAAACGGGATTTGGATGAGGTTCTCCTTGTGTTGTCCAGTGTCTTCTTTAACTCCTGGTGCCCACTCCATTTGAATACATGATTTTAGCTACAATCATAGCCAATTGTATTGTGCTGGCTCTGGAGCAACATTTGCCAGATGGAGACAAGACGCCCATGTCAGAGAGATTGGTGAGTTGCATTTATTTCTTTTCAATTTTTTTTTGTTCCTGGCTAACACAGAAAGCACTCAGCCACTGGGTGTTGGGAGTGCTGGGATCTATTGGAAAGATCCACGTGTAAAGAAACAGGAATTGATTTGACAATCAGAAAAAAATCAGTCAGTGACAACAAGAATAACCCTCCCCTCCCAATCCCATGTGCACAAATGCTTCATCACTCCAGCCCTGCCCAGCTGCAGGAGAGGACATGGACATATTCTGATCAGAAGAGCTTCACATTTAAGTTGCCTCTCAACCAAGATAGAAATGCTCAGAATTACCTCTAAAACCAAATTAACTTCTGTGATATTTTCCCAAATAGAACAGAGTAACCTTTTAGGTTCCTGAGTCTCTTCGTGACACAGAGCATCTCAAGGACCCTACAAAGCCAACTTTGGGTTTAGATGATTGCACTTCTCTTCCAAAAAAAATGAAACCAGTTTACAGAGGAAAATAATTTACTTGCAGGCTTTATGGTAATGAGCCCAATTACCTTATTTCAAAAGAAAATAGAAGAATAACTTCAAAATAATTCTTCCATTTATCATCACTGTAGGAAAAACGTGTAATACTTGGTTTGATTCTTCTCCTACTGTTCATGATCTGGAACGTCTTGCATGGTCAAATGCATTAATCCTGGTGCATGTTCAAAGGATAAATAAATATAGATCCATATGTGTTTGCCATGTAGATACTGTGTTATGCAAACAAAGATAATATTAGGCTTGCTGCCAAAACCAAGAGCCTCTGAACACTGGTTGCTGCAATTTCCAAGGGGGGTCCATGCCAGTGGGCAACTCCCACAATCTCATTCTTCAGAAGCAGGAAAAAATGTGTTAATGATGGATCCAGAAAGAGCATCAGGGTCAGGTACTTGGTACTGATTTGGGAATGGACCCACTCCCACTGCCTGCCCACCCCCATGGGATTTACTTACTGTAAATTATTTGTACTTTAGAAGAGATGAGGATAAAAGGAATACATTCATTTGTGTAGACCTTTCTGCCATGAAACATGTCTGTGTGTGCTTTGGGAGTGGTGAGCAAGGTCAGCCTGGGGTTGGGAGCAAGGAACAGGTTTAGAGCCAGGGTAGTGATCCAGCTGGGAAAATGCCTTCCATGGTTATGGACCAGTGAAGGGAAAGGTAGTTTTGTGGATGTTTCGGCCTCATAACCCTTAGGTGACATTTTAAGCAGCAGTAGGTGTGGTTAACACATTGGTTTTATGTTTCTTTTTATCCCCAGATTTATAAGGGGATCCCAGAGGCGTTTTATTGTCCTTTCCCCCACTGTATTAATTCCATTTTGCAGCACAAACACCTTCAGTTCCTGCCCAAATTATTCCAAAGGGGGCACTGGCATTACCAGCAAATAGTGTAAGACAACTGTGTGAGTTAAATGCAGTTTCTGCCTTATTGGCTCTGTCTTGGTGAGAAAGGAAGAATTAACCCCTGATCTTTGTCCCAAACACTGCTGTGCATCATTGCCTTTGATCCAGATATTCTGAAGCCATTTTAGCTACAGCACATTTGTAACTCTGAAGTATAAAGGGATTTCTCATAGAATAACAATGAGAATCTTTACAAGTCATGAAGTATTTTCTATTTTCAACATATACTGGAAAGATTAAGCATTGTGAGTAAGAAAAGCTGTCTTCTAGTTTTTAAAGTGAAACCTCTTTAGAATGCTCCTGCTGCTTGCACAAAGTGGAAGTTGTTACATTGCAAATGTTACAAAACCAGAGTGGGTGAACATTCCCATACATTTACAGGTTTGTTGAGCCAAATTCTAAGTCTATGCAGAACAGCAGGTGCTTTTTTGCTGTCTTTGGCAGGAATGGAACTGGCCTTTTTTTGCTTAATGATTGATGGTTATATATTTCATTCTCTTGGGTTCATTAAAATCTCAAATTGGAGTGAGGGCTCATCATTGAAGAGTTAATCAGATGTTAAGGGTGTGAGATGCACATCACGAGCCTTTGATGACTGGGAGATGTAGGCAGAGCTGCTGAAGGAAAACCAAGGCTGCCTGGATATTTTGTCCCACAGATACAAAGACAAAAATCTTAAGATCATCTGTTTGTTAAAGCTGAGGAAAAGAAGGAGGAGCCCATAAAAACATTTCAATGATTTTTGTCTTTTAATCAAGATTTTCTTCCATTCATCTCTCCTGAGACCCAAAATATGAACCAGTGCAATCTCACTTGGCTGGTTTTTGTGCTCCTGTTACTTGTCAAATAGAGCTAATGAAGCACATGGGGAGAACAAGTGATGTCTCAGTACATCCAATATTTCAAGATTTGGGATGGCTGAGTTAGGACTGATCCTCCTCTGTCCACTTTCTGTGTGTAGCTTGCAGCACAGAAAAGCATTGCTTGGCTCTGAGATGGAACTTCTGGCCTAAAACAAGGCTTTGAAAAACACCAGTTTGGTGCACAGAGTATTTCCTGATGAACTGGAATATTGGTTTCTTCAGAAAAGAGAACTAAAACTTGTTCTTCCACCAGCAGCAGACTGACCTTCCCTGAGGCTCTTGCCTGCTCTGAGCTGGAAGTCTCACATGCTTTGGTTGCTGGAAGGTTTTCCTTGCCCTCAGTGACTGTCCATGGGACAGAGATGCTGCAGACTCGCTCCTGCCCATCTCGGCTGAGTGCCTTGGCCAGGATCAGCCTCCTCTGCCCCAATAAATATTGCATTGTTTGTACACACTGGAGTGATGCCAATGGAAAAGATGCTGAGGGAGTTGTACTGAGTGGCCAGAGCCCGATGGAAAGAGCTCCAAATGTGGGAATGGGAACTTCCCCTCCGAGCCCTGAATGGCCTTGGGGGTGGATGCTCACAATGCTCTGGCTGTCCAGGCCAAGGGTCACTCACTCCTTGTCTCCTTCCTAATGGATCCGTTTGCCATGAGAAGCTTCAGGAGACTTTAGATGTGTCCCAGCCTGACAGAGAAGGTTTCAGAACCTGCAGGACAAGAAATCTCTTCACTCTGGGGCAGCCCCTGGGAAGACCCCAGAGGGTCTGGGGGGTGTTCACTGCAGGGCTCGGGGGGGTTTGATGTGAGGACAGATCTGGCTTTTCTCAGATATTCAGCACGAGAGCTCCTGCAATTTCCTAATGGATTTAGTGCTTTATCCCATCCACAGGCACTTTGTGCACTCACATGTGAGCTGCTCACATTAACCTTTGCACGAACAAAGCCCTTCACACCCAAACCTATGTCACATCCTAAGGCCAAGGAAAGGCACTAGGACATGGACTGGAAATAGTAACGACTTTCCAGCCTCAGAAGTTGTTTCTGATCTGAAACATATTGATTAAATGTGTGTTTGGCCCAGTCTCAAGCTTTGCTGTGTCCACAGCAAACAACTTGCTGGCACAGCTCTGGCTGCTGCCCAAATTCTCCGCCCTCCTCCCAAGCTCACACACTGACACTCATTATCACCTGCTCTCCCACTCTTCAATCCAAGCAGGGCACAGCCTCCTGTCCCAAGGGGGCTGCAGGATGTCCTGGCAGCAGGAATCTGAGCCCACAGTGCCCTTCCAGTGCTGCACAGGGCATCTCACCCACGTCCTTGCCCTCCTTCCGTCACACAGTCATGTAAATCCTTTTTTTTTCAGCAGCAGGACTTCTACCCAATGGGGCATCAATTTTATTTTTCATCTCATTGTTACTGCCTTTATTCTTGGGCTGAATCAGTGTAAATTTAGCAGGCTTTAGAAAAGACCCTCTTTCCATCCCCTCTTATTTCCTCAGCTATTCACTGCCAACCCTTCACATGACAGTTTTTCTTTGTAATAGATACCCAAATCCATCTGTGAGCCTTCCTGCTTCCCTAAAAGCTAAGGACTTCTTTGACCCACTTCCTAAGAGCTCTGTGTAGCCTTAGCTTTGGGAAGAGCATATCCTATGAAACCTTGGAGTACCTGAAGGCTGGCTCTTTAAAGCTGGGAGCTGTAATCACAAGGTAGCTGACCTAGATTGAGCAAAGACTGGGAGCACAGTAGATATAAGGATTCAAGGAAGTGAGGGAGTAATGTGGAGGAGTGGATGTGGGTAAAGGTATCTTTTTTTGTGTGTCTCAGAAAAGCTATTTTTAGAGGCACACTCGTAGTTGTGGGATGGAAATAGGGGATGGGCTGGGAGGCCTTTGTTTGCACAGATAGTTGTTAAACTAGGAGGTATTTTGGAGTTGAAGACCAGTCCCTCTGGGCATGAGGGAAAGCAGAGGAGCAGTAATATAACTTCTGGAGACACACATGATTATTTCTGACCTCTTCTTCCCTCTTTTCTGCACTGGGTTGGAGCCCTGGGATGCCTCCAGCTCTTGCTGTGGAGCAACTGCTGGAAGAAGATTCTTATTGTGGGGTTCCTGTTGTAGGTTATAGAAGGTCTGATGGCCTTTGTTGCTGTTTCTCGGGGGGTAAATAGCACTGAGATGGGCAGCTGGAGGTCTGGCAGTGATGGGTCCTGTGTCCCCTGAAGGGACAGAGGGCTTGGAGGTGCTGCTGTTGTGGAAACACCTCCTTGACTGGAGGAGGAGCTGGTTTTGGATGTGGGGTTTGATTTTCTCCTCTGCATTTCAGTCAAAGTGGGAGCACAACAGCCCCTTGGTTTGTTTTTGTGTCACACAGCTGTGTGTGTGACCTGCAGGTGACTGTCACCTTGCCAGGCCACAGGGGAGTGGGAGGTAGGAAAGGTGGAGGGGAATAGAGAGGTGAAGGATGAATTTGTGGCAGATTTGGACTCCCTGAGGTGTGTAGGGATGTGAGGTGCTGCTTTGTAGGAACCAAACCTTCCTCCAGCCACTCATGGAAAACCTGTCCAAAGGGAGCATTTTCCAACAGCTTGGAGGAATCTTCAGGGATTAGTGCTCTCTGTGGACTTGGTGAGGGGGATACACCTCCAGCCAAGCCAATTTGGGAGGAATGTGCTCCTGTGTTACACAAGCCCAGGATGGCTTGGTGGAAGGGACCAGTGGGTCACCCAGTGCCACCTCCCTGGTCCAGCAGGGCCATCCCAGAGCACATGGCACAGGATTGTGTCCAGGGTCTGGAATATCTGCAGTGAGAGGGACTTCCCACCCTTGCTGGGCAATCTGTGCCTCATCATCTTCACAGGGAAGAAGCTCTTCCTCATGGAACTTCCTGGGCATCAGTTTTTCCTCTTGTCCTGTTGGTTCCATGGGACAGATCCTGGTCCATCCTGTGCCCCCTCCCTGCACCCCCTGACACAGGGATGGGGGCCCCTCTCAATCATTTCTTCTCAAGGCTGAACAAGCCCAATTTTTAGGGGTGGAAAACTTGGTTTCTCTCCCAAGTGCTAAGCCCAAAGTGTGGGTCTGTGCCAGAGCTGAGCAGGAGCTGCTGTGCTGGTCAGGGACACCCTTGTGTCAAACCTGCTTCTTCCTCCTGTGACCAAAGCCTTGACATTCCTGCTCTTTTTGTACCACAGGACAAACAATCCTTTTTTGTCATTAGTAGAATTGCAAAATGGAAACAACTGTTTATCAACCAGCAGCTCAACTCTGGCTCTGATGGCCAGAAATGCCAAAGCCACTGGGAAAAAAATAAAATATTTCTAATCTCTTAATTTGGAAGTTTTCTTCTGGTTGGGTAGGGCCGTTTTACTTCCATTGAATTTAGTTGAAAATGGGATCTAAGGCACATTTGGAAATTAGTTACAGGTGCCAAAGCTAATTAACCTTTTTTTTTTTTTTTTAAATTGATCTCCATTTCTTTTACCTCTTGCTTTGTTTCCATTTCTTGCCTACATTTTCTGTCCATTTGGCACTGAGTTTGTATTGAAACTCCTGTTAATAATAATAAATAAATATAAAATATTGTGTATCTTTTATATAAATACAATAAAATAATATAATACTGAGAACTCTGGTGCCATAGATGAAATAAATGGTTTAGTAAAACTGTGGAGAATAAGTTTAGTTTTCTCTGTAGTGAGCTAAGACATGAAGCCATGATCCCAAAATCTGCTCCAGCGACCTGAAAGACAAACCTTACTTCTCCTGCTGGGAGGGAATGGGAATTTCTCCCTGGATCAGATACACAGTGAAAGGAAAACAGATGAGATTTCAGCTGTGGAAATTGAGAAAATGGAGGAGAAAGGGTGAAGGAAGAACTGAAGGAATAGATGATGAATAAATAAATAATTTCCTGTCCATGTTCCCAAGCTTGCTGTGCTGACTGGTACTCCCAGGATATCCTCTTGTTTCAGGTTCCTGGATGAATTGTGAAGCTCATTTTCCTCCATGGAAATAACAACTTTAAACATTACCCTTAGAGCAAAATTCCAGCATCCAAACTCCCTCCAGAATATTCTGTGAGGGGGGAAATTATGAGGTGAAACAACCAGAATAACAGCAACTAGAATTCCCAATATGAAAGAAAAAATCACCTTCAGAGCAATAAAAATAAAATTCTACTCTGTGCTTAGTTCCAGTCAATTTCAACCTTATTTTTTCAGCCCTGTTCAGGGGAGGGGAAAGGGTGTGAATTGGTGCCTGTAGTTGTTTATATGATTTTTATCAGGGCAGGAACTCCTTGACTCCTTGGATTTTTATTCTCTTCCAGGATGACACTGAGCCCTACTTTATTGGAATATTTTGTTTTGAAGCTGGTATAAAAATCATCGCCCTGGGCTTTGTTTTCCATAAAGGCTCTTACCTCCGGAATGGGTGGAATGTGATGGATTTTGTCGTGGTCCTCACAGGGTAAGTGACCTCCTTTCCCTTAAGGGGGACTCTCCCCCTGATTTGTGTTGGTTTTTAGCTCTGGATTGGGATTGACTGGAGGGAAATAATACTAAAAACCTGAATTTGTGGCTGGAGTATCTCCAAAGAATGGCTGCTGTGCTGAATGAATCACTTTTGAAGTGTTTGAACCAACTAAAAAGTGGTTTGGAGGGGATTTATTTGTAGATATTCTGGTGTGAATCTTCTCCAGACTCTTCCTGATATTTCTCTGCCTGTGCAGTTTCTAATTGCCACTGGTACTTGAACCTGATTTAAACCAATCTATTTTCTGGCATTACAGGATGACTTTAAAAGTCAACCTGGAGTGGCCTAACAAATTAAATGCATCCCATTTTTAAGCTATTACGACTCTGAAATCAGCAAAGTTTTTACAGAAATGGATTTACTTTGCTGTAAAATAACTTTTCTAAACAGAATTCAAAGATGTTTGAAAAGAATGCAAGATGTCTTATTAAGGCAAATGCTACCTGTGTATTTTGTACCCTGGTTTGAAGTGATACCACTGATTTCTTTCTTGGAAATGCCTATAATATTTTACTTTATCCATTGCAACACTTTCTATCTATTTATATACATGGAGAGTATAAAGGAAACACAATATTAAGCAACACTTAGAGTTTATAAATTGGGTTTTAAAGCTCCAAAGGAAATGTTCCAAAGGTTTTGAGCTTGCAGCTTTCAGCTTGGAAGGATTTCAGGCAGTTTTCCCTCCTTTCCCACACCTTCCCTGCCCTCTGTTCCCTGGTGTAGAGGAGGGAAATGCTTGCACACATCTCCAAACGTGTTCATTAGCCACATTATCACTGGAATTCTATTTGCATTCAGGGCACCACGTGATCCAGCACTGCGAGGCCAAAGGGAATTCTTTATGTATTGAGAGGAAGAGAATAAATATGCAAGGTTTGATTCTCCTGCTGCTGGGCTGGGTGTTTAATCAATAGAAACTTCAGTGGAGTCACGAGGAGAATCAGATTTTCATACTTAGAAGCACAGGGGGGACCAGGATGAAAAGGGAATTAGCACAGATGCCACAATTATTCCCACCCATGGTGTGTTCTGGTTCCTTGTTAGTTCTGCTGCCCTTCTGGGGCTTTAAAAAAAAAAATAAAATCAAGGTTCTGATTCTGGAAAGGACTTTGGGATGTGGTTTAATTTATCCTTCAACAAAGCATTCAAGTACACCTTTGAATTCAGCTGACTCCAGTGGTTCTGTACTTACAGTCAGGGCTCGACACAAGAGCTTTTCTGAATTCCAGCCACATTGTTTAGGAATGGATTGGATTGGATTTTTTTCCCACTTGCCAAGAGCCCAGAGATTTTTTTTTTTACAACTGAGACTTTCAAAGTTTTGCAGCAGCAGCTGAAATGTCATGTGTGCCATGGTTGTGGAATCACCACGGAATGTGGGATGTTCTGGGGGTGTGCTGTGATTGTGGAATCACCATGGAATGAGGGATGTTCTAGAGGTGTGCCATGATTGTGGAATCACTATGGAATATGGGATGTTCTAGGGGTGTTCTGTGGGATGTTTGAGGTGTGTGCCATGACTATGGAATCACCAGGGAATGGGGGATATTCTAGGGGTGCACTGTGACTATGGAATCACCATGGAATATGGGATGTTTTAGGTGTGTGCCATGACTGGAATCACCATGGGATATGGGATGTTTTAGGTGTGTGCCATGACTGGAATCACCATGGAATAGGGTATGTTTTAGGTGTGTGCCATGACTGGAATCACCATGGAATATGGGATGTTTTAGGTGTGTGCCATGACTGGAATCACCATGGAATGGGGGATGTTTTAGGTGTGTGCCATGACTGGAATCACCATGGAATGGGGGATGTTTTAGGTGTGTGCCATGACTGGAATCACCATGGAATATGGGATGTTTTAGGTGTGTGCCATGACTGGAATCACCATGGAATGGGGGATGTTTTAGGCATGTGCCATGACTGTGGGATATTTTAGGGGCCTCACTGGTGCTGCTTTTGCTGTGGGAACTGTTTGAGCTCTGTCTGATCCCAGAACATAATTGTGGCCTTGATTAGGCAGCTGTAATGAGGAGCCCTCTTTCCATCTGCAACCAGACCTGTTCTCCTGAAGCACCATCCTGGGAATGTCAAAGCTGCTGGTTTCCAGTGGAGACACCAGCTGGGATCTATGGAAGCTGTGGTGTCCATGGGCTTCCTACCAGGCAGGGGAGGCAAAGGCCAAATCCAGCACTAATTCCAAGAGTCATCTCCACATTCCTCTAATCCTCTAATCCAAGGGTTGGATTTACCAAGGTGCTTGCACCCGATTTTGGGTGTTTGGGGGAAGGCTCCCCAAAATAACAGGGTTCCTCCTGTGCTTGGGTAGGTGTTTCCCTGAATATGGAGCTGTATTTCCATCCCAGAATGAGGCAACTCCAGTGGAGGAATAACATGGAAAGATCTGCAGCTTCACACAGGGGATTGAATTAGTGTTTTCTCTGTAGCCTGGTGTGTTTTGCTCTGCATTTCCAGGATCATTATGATGTTCTTAGCTCACTCCTGTGTTGCCATGGGGCTGTGCTGGAAAGCAGGAGCTCCTCTTCCTTGGGCTTCCTTCACTGGCCACAAACCTTTTGATCTGCCCACTGCCTCCCTGAGCTTGGGAAAGCCTGAGCAGGGCTGTTTGTTTGAAACAAACATCCTATTTCTGCATCAAGACTAAGGCAGGATGAGTTGATCACATTTAGTGCTGACAAACCCAGCTGGTTCTCCAGGGAGGGGCTCTGAGGTGGTGAAATGAGTGGGACCTTAATTTTCACTTCTGTGGAAGGTGGACTCAAATCTGTGCATTTAAAAAAAATGATCAAGCTGTAATTTATTAGAGGGTAATAAAAGAGGACAGTGCTAAGCTAGTGCTAAATGTGTTCTTATAAATATAGATAGGTAGGACATCAGTTTTTGAAATATCATTTAACCACTCTATCAAAAGCTTTCCTTTGCCATATGTGCCAGATTTCTACTTGAAAATGTTACTTCATGTTTCCCAGGCAGTGCTCAGTGTTCAGTTCCCAAGCTCAGTTCTACTTTGATCTTCAATATTATAGAGGGATTTTGATTCCTCCTCTTTTTTTTTTTTATTTGTGTGTGAACATGAAAGATGATGAAAATATGTTTCATGATACCCCACACAGAGTTGTGTACCTGCTAATCCCATGGAGTGCCTATTTTTATTGAGCTAAATGGTGAATGTCAGAAAATCTGATCTCATTTTCAGCTTTTAGCTAAACCCCATAAAAGCAAAGAGCAGCTTTGCTCTCCTTATCTGTTTCCATAGGAAAAAGGGCAGAGTCTGGGTGTGTTTTGGAGGAGGCTGTGGGGGAAGGCTCTGCATTTATTGAACTCACCCTTATGTAAATACTACAGTGATCATGCAGCAATCCTTCCCACCTGTTTTTTTCCAACCCTTTATTTTTTTTGGCTGCTCAATGCCTTCACCCTGGAATGATGGATAAATATATTTTTTTTTATCTACCTGCAATGATAGAGATTTTGTTTGTCAAACCCAGACAGCAGAACTTGTTAATCAGAAAATACATCAGGGCTGTGTTTTATGCAGCCAGGATCAATATCCTATCGAGCTAAGCTGGAGTCTAACAGATAGTGGCCCAAAATGGCTTGGTTGTTGTTCCAGAAAACACTCCCTTGGTTTCTTTCCATAGTGATGCTGTGGTGCCTAGTTCTCATTTGCTTCCAAGGAATCCTGCTGATTTGCTCTTAATAAAGGCCTGGGAAAAGAATAGATTTCTGCTTCTTGAAAGATTTTGGTTCCTTTGTAATTTTTTTAGTGATTTCTTGTGGACTCCTTCAGCTGTAGATGGGGCCCAAGGAAAGCTGCCCTGCTGTGCCTGTTGCTATTGTGGAGAGAAACACACGTATTTTATAGCTCCTGCTCATTTTATTGTCACATTTTTATGGGATTCACTCACTCCAGTGATGCCATCACCCATTAGCAGCTCTAAATCACACGAAATTGCAGTTTCTCACCTGGCCTGGGACTGGATGATCTCGATGCAAAGGGACTTTTTAACTCTGTTGCTGCAACGTGTCGTGGGTTGGGAACCTCAGAAATCCACAATTGCCTTGGGAGCAAAGTCATCCCATCCCCAAACTCCTCAGATGGCAGTGGATGGGATATGAGCCTGGATTCAGGGCCTGGAGGGTTCAGGCCTGTTCCTCTTGGAGTCCATGGGAAGTTTTCTCCTGGACCTTGGATACAACAACCCCAAGTACTGCTGTCCTGGGATTACCTACAAACACCCTCTTCCAGCTGGAGCTGGTGTCAGACTCACTGCTGAGGACAGGGCATGGATCAAATGATCCTGATCTTTCTATTCCCCAAATTCAGATGTCTAGAGATTTTTGAGGTGTGGGGAAAAAAAGTCTTAAGGCTTTTAAACTGTGAGGTCCAAGGGGACTGTCCTTGGTTGTGTTTTGGAGCTTGTTTATACTTTTGGTTTCATCTCATCGTGGCTGATGGGTCTCATGGTTTAATTGCACACCTCAAGAGAGGTGCTGCTCATCCCTTTTTTTCCATCACCACCCACCTGAGGTTTCCATTGGTGCCTTCTAGATTTTGTGCAGTAGTGTTTGAAGAATAATAATTCCTTTTTTTTTTTTGTTGCAAGCTTATGGCTTTATGAAACTCCAGCATTTCCCCACTCAGAGACTGATGCTGCCCAACCCCCCCTGGCCTGAGTTTTTTGTGCACCCCAGGCCTTTGCTGTTGCTCTGGTCCTTCCCTGGTTCCATCCTGTCCCCTTGGAGTGACCCCAACCTTGTGTGGTGTTTGCCCAACACCAAGAGTTGCTAAAAGTGCTGTGGAAAAAGTGTTCTTCAAAGGATCATGCCCTGTCCTTTATGAGCAGAATTAATTCCTTTTGGCTTCCAATCAGCCTGGATTAAACACTCTGGGAGAGTCCTGGTTGCTCCTTGAGCCAGTTGGATCAGCTGCCTGGATCTCTGGGTGGGACTGGCAGAGACAGCCTGTGCCAGGCCTGGAGCTGCCAAGTGATGTGCACAGAGTCTCTGTGCTAGGGATGTCTCAGGCTGTCTGGAACAAATTACAAAAGCTAGAATTATCTTGATTGTCTGAGAAATGTGCTCCCAGCTCCTGCTGATGCTGATAATTTGGAAGGTAACTCAGTTAGCAACATAACAAAGACCTGCTCATCCTTGATGTTCGCTTTGCTGGTTACCAGGATCATCCTGGTATGTGGGCAGTGGGAGCTGCTATTCCTGGTGCAGGGGATGAGGAGCAGAAGCCTTGGGTGCAGTGATGCCTGTCAAAGTGGGAGGCACAGGAATCACCCAGCCTGGTCTGTGCAGCAGCTCCTGGACCCCTGAGCTTCCCATTTGAGGTGGATGTGCCTCCTGCACAGGGTGTGGGGTGGGATGTGAGCATAAAGCAATAAAGAAATAAGTGTCTGGTTGAGGGCTGGGATTCTTAAAGCTGCCAAATATACACAGGTGCATTTCTTTTTCTCCATGTGCACATTCCTGGGCTTTCAGAAGGCCTTGGATGAAGATGTCTGGATTTTGGGTCCTATTTCACTGGCTCGTGTGTATCCTAGTTATAAGGGATGGAGGGACAGGACGAGGGAAATGGCTTCAAACTGCCAGAAAGTAGGTTTAGATGGGATATTGGGAAAAAATCCTTCCCTGTGAGGGTGGGGAGGCCCTGGCACAGACAGAGAAGTTGTGGCTGCCCATCCCTGGAAGTGTCCAAGGCCAGGTTGGAGCAACCTGGGATAGTGGAAGGTGTCCCTGCCCATGGCAGGGGGTGGAACAAGATGAATTTTAAGTTCCCTTTCAACCCAAACCATTCCGGGATTCTGTGATTCAATACTCCCCAAAGCACCTTGATCTTTCCACCTGCAAATAACCACAGGACATACTATTTTCAAAACTGAAATTCCGATTAAATAATCCCCCTTGTGTGCCCTGCAGCATCACTTCAGGTTGTATTCCCAATGCTGTGTTTATAAGCTCTAGATCCAGAGACCTAGAGAATAAAGGGGTTGGGAAGTGCTGATTTCTTTTTGCTTTTCCAAGGTGGAGCTTTTGGCACTTCTGTGCTGGAAAGCAAAGCTGAGGAGTTGGGAAAAAGGGATGGTTTAAGAAGAAGCAAGATTTGTTGTCACCAGGAAAAGGAGTCAGTCTCTGCATGGTGGTACAATATGATGATGGACTGAGGTGGCTGCTGTTGGAGCTGTGCCTGAGTCATGTTAACAGCAAAGCTTTTATGGATTTTAACGGAGCTGGTCTTGTTTGCAGTTTCTTTTATGCTCCAGTGATGGGTGGATACTGGCTGGATCAGAAAAGCCAAGGGTCCTTTCTGAAATTAAATCATAAAATTGGACCAGCCAAAGGGTATTTACCTGTTTTCCTGAGAGCAAGGTGTCAACTGGTGACCTGGCTGATGTGTGAGGGCAGGGAGGTAGGAGGGCATGTAACCAAATTCTCTTTTTTGAAGCAGAAAAAGTTTGTAACTGGAAGAGAAGAGGGTGTGTGAGGTCTCAGCTGGAACAGAAAATTCCTCAACCTTCTGTCCCTTGGCTTTCTGGGCTCTTGGGCAGCTGAAGAAGCACTTTCCTTCAAAGAAAACTCTGATGAGGAGGAAGGATTTAGGGCCTTTAAACCCATCTGGCAAATGGCCCTATGTCCATTTTGCACTATTACAGACAGGTTTGCCCAGTGGGGCAGCAGATTCCTTGGGACTGGAGCTTGTTTTCCCTCTGGGCTCATTCCACCTGCCAAAGGAGGAGCTGGGCCATGCTGGGCCTGTTGAAGTGTTAATGAGGGCTCGTGTCTTTTTTTGTCCCTTCCAGTGGCTTTTCTGCCTTGTTTCTGGGAGGGGTGGGTAGAGGCAGGTTGAGTTAAGCAGGTGGGTGTGTAATTGTGTGGTTGGCTGCTAAATTAGAAGGAGACTTTCCTGGGCAGAGGAGGACTCAGGGCTGTGCTTGGAGAAAGGCTGCAGATGGTCCCAGAGCTCGGAGGAGCCGGGGGTGGGAACAGCCCTTCCCTGGCAGGAATTGTCCCTGAAATGTGGCTCTGCTCTGCTGGTGGCAAACTGAATGTTTCAGGTCATGGTACTTCTCAAGGGCAGACAGATAATGAGATTGATGTGCTTCTCTCTTACTTTATTAGAAGGCACTGCAAGGTATTGAATACCTGGAATGTGGATTGATAAATGATGGAGCTGCACAACGAGAAGGCACAAAGTCGGGGCACAAACAAAGCCTTTCTCCAAAGAGAGAGGAAATAAAATTGTTCAGATTTCTGTCTTGTGGTGCTTTCCATGATTTGTGCCTGTTTATGCTTTTTTGAAGATTTTCCTCACCAAGAGGGGACTTTATTGTCAGACAATATTTGTGGGTGCTCACATCTCCCTGAGGCTGGGCAGCTGTGAAGTACAAGTGACCATCCCAAGTGAAAGGGAGAGATGTTTTCTCATCACCAAAGCCAGGCAGGATCATAAGTCCAGAGTCCAGACAGGATTTGTAGCATTTTATGGCTCTGGAAGGGATGGAAATCTGGAGGCAGGGAAATCTCACCTCTTGTAGGGAACCAGCTGCACCCTACAAGTACAAGGCCAAGGCAATGGTGGGGGCTGCAGGTGGGAAGAGAACTCTGGACCTTGTGATCCCTTCCTAAAGTGTGATCCTGCCCTGGGAATCCTGGAGTGTGGGCATCTGCTTGACTGATTTCTCTAGAGGTGAAAAGCTGCTATTGGAGCTGGTGTGAACACTCAGGCCTAAAAACCAAAACAGCAAATAAAATTGCAGCTAGGAAGTGCTCTAATTTTTTTTTTTTTAATGCTTCCTAGTTTAAAAACAAACAAAAAAAATCCCCAGGCCCAAAATACCCGAGTCCTCTGTGTGGTGTTGGGTGCTGTCCCATAATTAGATGAGGAGGAGTGTGCAGGTTATCTCACACTCCTGTTTCCCAAATGTTGCTTCTACTGCTGTGTCCCAGATCCCAAGGGACCAGCTTTGCATGGCAGTGTCTGCTCCTCTGAGATGGAAAAACTTGCCTGTGATGGTTGAAAAGGATGAAGATGTAGAAAACCAGCCTAGTTTTAGTTGTGATCTAATCCTGAGTGCCAACAGTGTCGTGTTTGCACACACATCCTCAGATCCACATCTCACCCCAAAGCCTTTGGGTGCTCTGGGACCTTTGCCTTCCTCAGGACTCTCTGAAAGCATCAGGAAAACTTAGTGGAGTTGGAAAATTGCTCTTGCATTTTGTTCTTGCTGAATCAAGATATGTGGCCAGGGCAAAGGCTCAGTGCTGGAAGCTGGAAGCAGGAGGATTTGGGATCCAGGTCTCTGTGTGGATAAGCCAAGCTCTGGGGCATTTGTAGGGACCTGGAGATGCTTTTTCACACCAAAGGTAGATTTTTTGCTTAGTTTCAGCTACCTTGGATCTTCTGTGTGCTGAAGGATCTGACTGGATTGGGATGGAGGGGAAGGATCCTGAATGAGAGCAGCAGTAGTGGTGGCTGCAGGATGACTACACTGGATGGACTCCTGACTTCATGGAAAGGCCACTTTCCTGCCTTGGGAAAGTCTGGCAGCCCAGGCTGAGAAAGTCCTGCTTCCTGTGTGTGGCACAGGTCAAACCTATTTAATGTTAGAAGGTTTGGAAAGTTCCCTGATCCTCAGAAAGGAGCTTGGCCACTCAAATAATGTTCTTCAAATACCCATGAGAGATCTTTCCTCCCTGCCATGGGCAGCACTAACTAAACTGATGACTGACAATAAGACTTTTTCTCCTCCCTCCTCAATTTTCTTGCGTTCTGGGGGTCAGGGAAATCACCTGCAATGTTTTTCTGATTAATAAATAAAGCAAACTCGTTCTCTTGGTGATTCAGGGTGGAGCATTCAGGAAACAGGTCAGGTTTTCTGGTGGATATTCTTATTCTGTCAGGGCTGGAGATGTGTTTTTTCGGGAGCTGGCTGCAGGGATGGGTGTGTGTGGAGGTGGTTCTCGTGATCAGCTGTAGATTTTAAAAGCATCCCTCTGGAGCAAGAAGTTCAGGTCACTCCCAAGTTAAACCCAAGGTTTTACAAAATAATGGCTTTAGCTCTTGGCTCAGTTCAAGTCAGTTCATGTTGGACTCTGTGAGATTTAAGCAAGGAAAGGATCAGAAGTAGAATTGGAAATAGAAGTTGAGGCTCTCAAAAGAGGACAGGGCTCCTCAAGCCTGTCACACCTCTGCCATAAATCTGTTGGCAGAAGGTTGTTCCTTATGGATGTTTCTAGAGAGAAGTTAAAGTTGACTCCCCTCCTTTGCTTAGTTACATGTGTAAAAATTCCCTATAAGATCTGCAAAATGAGAAGCTTCCAGAGTCAAACTAAGAGTACATTGATGGTCCATGGGATGATGTAGAAGGAGAGAAATGAAGGACAGAAATGAGATGGTTGGAGGAGACTGAGACTTTTTCAGCTACAAGATGTCCCTGTGCTGAAGAACTCTCAGACTGAACTAATAATCAGAAATACTTAGTTGGATGTAGCTTGTTTCTGGTTCAAAGAGGACTTAAAAGAACTTAAATCAGAGCTCTCAGCTTATTTTCCAATTAAAAAGGAGACTGAAAAAATCGAACTGTCTTTTGGCTTAGTTTCCCATCTCAAACTTCCTGAACCAGCCTCCTTAAATAAAGTTTGGGAGCTTAGGACAAAGGCTGTGAAAATCATTAAAGGGTTGAAGAAATGTCCATTTAAGGAGAAATGAAAAGGCTGAGAGACTTAAAATTAAGAGCAAAGTCTCATAAGGGCGAGACAGATAAAGAAAAGCAGAGGGGAAATCATGTTTCCCTATCTATTTTGGCAGGATTCAAAAAGCATCAGTGAAGAAATTGAAGTTTTAGAAGTCCTTTACTAATGGAAATGTAATTAACTCATGGAAATCATCACAAGAATTTGCTTCAGCTGAAATGCTCTGTTTTGGGTCTTGAGACCAAAGGAGGCTTGAGATCATCTACAGATTCACCAGAGAGGAAATGGGTTTTTGAAGGAGGATGATTAGACCCTTTTCCTGATGCTCCTTGAAATAAGTTAGGTGGAAATGTGACCAGGCTGTTTCATAATTGTCCTTTTCTTTATCTTGTAATTTCTTCTGGATCATGTGGAGCCACGACTCCGGAGCAGGAATCCAGCCTGTTACACCCTGACCTGTGAAATACAGCAGGGAATGTCAAAGTCCAGCTTTGTGGGTTTGTACATGAAACAATATCAATAGGAGTGGTGGTATTTTATCACTTAATGTGGGATTTAAAGATCAAACATCTTCCTGCTACAGCTTGGAGAGAAACTTCAATACTCCAGTGCTAAATGTGCCCTCAAAACTTGCAAGTCTGAGCTTCAGGAAAAGACGTGGGTTTGAAAGTTTAAAATTACTTTAAAATGGGTTTAAAATGTATCCAGGGTGGTTTCTAATAGTGTGGATGTCCCTTGGATAAAGGAGTCCTGGTTCTGCAGAGGGTGAGGTTTGGCACCATCACATCAGGTACAACATCACCTTGATCTTGTCTTGGGAGGAGAAAGCTCTTCTCAGCCATGGTCTCCATCCTCTGCAGGGTTTGGAACACGGGAGAAGGTTCTGGCAGGTGAAATGGTCTTGTCAGAGGGTGGCCCTGTCAGACCTGAAGTCAGTCCAGCTGCCAGAAGTGAGGCATGAAAGCTCTCACACTGGGCAGGAGAATGAACAAACCTCCCTCCCAACGCCAGAGACAAATCTCTGCTGCTTTTCTGGCCTCCAGCACTGGGGGAAGGATGGAGCCAAAAGCTGTGGGAAGCTGCAGCGAGTTATTTCTGCCCTGGGATGGCTGGGGAGGTGGGCAGTACTTCCCTGGATGCTCAGCAGAAATAGGGCTGGAGAAAAGATCCAGAGAAGTCTTGGCTTGATAAAGACATGGACCATTTCACCCTGGCTGCTGTGGCTGCAGGACAAGGCTTGAAGTCCAGCAGACTCCTTAAATGTCTTTTTAATCCCATATTTTTTAGAAGCACATATCCATGTGCTCCAAGTAAGTGATGCTGTATCAGTCCAAAAACATTTAGCTGACAACATCTATAACCCCAGCACAGATCTATACAGATTATCTCTACCCTGAGAAATGTGCTGAAATGAAAAACATTACTTTTCTTGTCTTCTGTTGCCAAATCTCAGCCTTATTTACCCACTTCCTGGGCAGAAACATTCCAAATTTCTGACTTTCTGTGATCAAACTTATCTCCTGGCCTGGCTGGATGAATCCCGAGCTTGTTTAAATTTCTTTTTCTATAGTGATCAATAAAGTTTTTAAATTGGTCAGGTATAAGAAGATTTGGAATTGCTCAACTTGGCTGCCAGTTGTGGACAAGCCAAGACCACTCCATGACCCACCAAGTCTGTTATTAAAAGAATATTGTAATTTTTTCACTCCCAGGTTACAACATTAAAGCTAATTATAACAGGTACAAAATGATGGTAACCCCTGACTTTGACAAGAGGTGAAAAGGACAAAGGAAGCTCAGCATGAACCAATTTCCTTGTTTTAATTAGAAGGCATGAAAGAACACGAGACTATGGCAGCAGTTATTGCTCAGTCTGAGACAGATCCGGGATAGAACAGTTTTGTTTCTCTTGCCCAGCAAATTGAGCAATGGAGTGGGATTTTGGGGGTCTTGTTTTTCAATTCTGCCTGTATCACTGGCTAATAAAAGATTTTAGGCTATTGATTTTCCCCTTTTGTCCCCTTTTCTACCTCTTCAAACACAAAGGAAATGCTGGTACCACACTTTGTAACATACTAGTAAAAAAGGCTGGTTGACACTTGAAAAGAAGTGAATTTAAAACATCTCAAAAGAAGTAAAAATAAGTCTTTAAAAACATAGAAATGAAGTGAGGAGAATTTGAATCAGAAGTAAAATAGCTGCTAACAGCATAATCTCCTAGAAATGCAGATGCTCACTCCCAGTGAGTGGGAGACTTGCATGGAGCTCAGTGTTCCACAGGGAATGGGATGGGATGGAATGTGCCACACACAGGGAAACTGCAGCTGGAGGTGTCTGTCAGCCTGAACCCCAGGGAAGGTTGGGTCCAAATGTCCACAGGTATTGTCACTGCCTTGCCAGAGCACAAAAATGGGGGGCTCTGCTTTTGTGGAGAAGTGGCTGAGTGGAGAGACAGGAATGTCCTCCATGCTGGAGTCAGGCTGCAGGTTAAAAACCTGGCTTGGGATTGCTGGAAATATAAGTGGATTTTGAAAAGATGTGGCTCATGATGCATTCATGAATTGAAGGGAGAAGTTGGGAGTGTTTTCCTGGTGCCTCTTTCCCCTGGAGAAGGATGAGGATGTGATGGTTCACTGCAGCACAAGCCTCCCCAGGAGAGCAGCACTGCTGGAGACATCGACTAATTATGGGTCAGGTTCAGCTTTTTGGGTTTCAAAGGCCAGATCTGAGCAATCAGCTGATGCCTCTGGTGCCCAGAGAACAAAATCAAGCAGGATTTGTGTTTTATTTTTCAATTTGAAACCTGGAAGACCTGCAGCTCATCAAACTGTGCTTCTGCTTCTGATCCCTCCAGGTCTTGCTCATGTGGAAAGGATGAGAAAACCTTTCTCATCAACTACAAACCTCTGGTCTCCAGCAGTGGTGGGATCAAGGGCATGTGGGTACATGGAAAATGTGGGATTAGTGTCCCTTTTCCCCAGGTCACTGTAGTACCTCCTTTCCCATTAGCAGGAATGCAATAGCTCCTCTGGATTATTTGAAAACTGTATTCCTAGGGGTAAAGGTTTGGGTGAGGCTTAATTTCCACCTAATAGCCTGTTAAAATCTTCACATGGTTTCTTTGAGAATGCCATTAAAAATCAATTACATTAATGGGGCTCAGTTGGAGATGTGCTGAAATATGGATGGGATCAAGGAAAGTGACTTTGCAAAACAGGGCCCTTGGTGCTGCAGCCATTTGCTCCACCTGATCTTCCCAACCATTTGCTCCCCTTGATCTTCCCAGTCATTTTTATGGAGCAAATGTGATCTTTGGTGTTGTCAGCTCTGCAGAAGCTGAGTTCACTCTTCAGGAACAGTGATCAGTGTCACACACTATGGTGCAAACCCACTTCCAAGGGATTTAGGAGGCAATAATTCCCATGCCCTGGTATGGATGGTGTTGGGCTGCTTTCCTAAAATTCCCCTAGCATTCCTGTGAGCTCCAGGAGCTCCTTCAGGCCTTGCTGACCCAGCTCTGGCTGCACAGCAGGTACCTGTCACCTCAGAGATGTCTGGTTCTCCTTGAGCTTATCGTGAGATCAATGGATTTCACACATCTCTTCCCTTTCTACAAATATTCCCACTAAATAAGAGCCAGGAGTCTCAAACTGAATGGAAAGAGTCCAGCAGAGACACACCATGGCCTTGTCTCTGCCCTGGGGAAGTTGCTCATCCCTCTCCTGGTCTTTCTTCATCCCAAGTCACTGTGGCCACTCCAGGCTCCTTCCCAACCCTCCTCAATCCATCCATCCTAATGCCATGGGGCTTCAGATAAAGAGATTTCCCAACATATTCACTGCAATCCCAGCTCCAGTCTGAGATCTCACACTCCAGGTTCAGAGATCTGAGAGGATCAAGAGAAGGAACTGTCTGTCCATGGCTGATAGATCATTAAACCAACTATAATATGATGTGTGAAAGAGGCTCCTCATCCATGGAAAGGAGATAGTGACAGGGTGAGGCTTGATGTCCTTGCAGCAGTGGTGGAACAGCGGGAATGGCACGGAAAGGTGAACCTTGTAAGGCTGATCAGGACCTTGTGTGATGGTGGGACTGGCAGGATATTATCCACAGCCCCTTCCATGGGGTGGGATTTAATGGGTTCTGGGGTCTGTTTGGCAATGGTGGCATTGCTTTGGCCCTGCTGCTGCTGTAGGAAGTATGACTGGAGCTGGGATTGCAGTGAATATGCTGGGAATCTCTTTACCTGAAACCTCATGGCATTAGGATGGATGGATTGAGGGTTGGGAAGGAGCCTGGAGTGGCCACAGTGACTTGGGATGAAGAAAGACCAGGAGAGGGATGAGCAACTTCCCCAGGGCAGAGACAAGGCCATGGTGTGTCTCTGCTGGACTCTTTCCATCGTACTTTGAGAATCCTGGCTCTTTTTTTTGCAGGAATATTTGTAGAAAGGGAAGACGTGTGACATCCAGCTGCCTCGTGCCAGTGTTTCCAAATGCTGCAGACAAGTGGCCTGAGGGACTGAGCCATGAGGAGAGTCCTGGGCTGTTGGCATCCAAGTGCCAGGCAGGTGTGAGGTGCAGGAAAAGCCTACAAATGTTGGAATACTGCCCCTTATCCATAAGAAATTTGTGGCTGGTGTGAATGCTCATCACCACTAAGAACCTCAGGTCAGACTTGGGTCTGTTTTTCTCTTTACAAATGAGAGGCTTGAGCAAAACCAAAGCAACAGGAATGGGGTGAGGAGCCCTGTGGTTCCTCCAGGTGCCTGGACTGGAGGACTTGCAGCTGAAGAGAACCAACCTTTCCCTGAGCTGAAGCCCTGGCAGAGGGTGACAGGTAGAGAGGGTGACAGAGCTGCACCCTGTGCAAGGGCTTCAGCCACTGTGTTACCACCCTGAATACCCCAGGGCTGAAGTGTGGGATGGCACAGGAGCTCCTCAGGCTCCCTCCCTTCCCTTGGCACCACTGCCTGTCTCCTGGCTGGGTCTTGGCACACCTTGGGTGCTGCAGCCCCTGGAAGGTGACTGGATGGAAATCACCACTGAAACGTTCAGCCTTTGCTGTGCCTTCCCCAGGTAACAACTCCTGAGCTACAGCCTGGGCTGGATGTGGGTCCTCTGCCCCTGGGCTTGGATTAAAGCAAATTCAGCAGCACAAACCCACCAAATCTTGCCACTTCCCAGCTCCTCCGGCCCCAAATGGGGTTTGTGTGTGTGAGGAGCATCTCTGCACCCCTGAGCTCAGTGTGAGGGGTAACCTTGTAGCAGAGCCCAGACTCACCAGTGCAGCCTTCTTGGAAATGAGTTTTTTCAGGCAAATATCCGTGAGCTGGGGATTTTTTTAGCCTGTCTCTTGCTGTTCATTTTCTCCCTGGCACCAGGACTGCAATTCCAGGAACCCTGGCTATACTTGAAAGCGCCTCTCAGACAGGGATAAAAGTAATTAAACCTCTCAGCTTTCTCCTTTTTTCTTTTCTTTTTTCTTTTTTTTTTGACTTATTGTAGTTTTTCAAACAGAGATTTAAGATGGGGACAAAATGTACAAGCTGAGATCTGACATCCTGTTCCAGCATCAAGCAGGAATGAAAGGATGAAGGGACTATTCAGAGAGCTCCAGTGCTGTTCCCAAAGCAAGGAGAGATGGTTGGATGCTGCCAGAGGCAGCCTTTCTCATCATTCCCCTCTTCTCCCCACATAATTACCTAGTTAAATTTAGCTGTCTGATAGGTATGGAAATGTGTGTGCTTTGGTTGTGCAAATAACTGTTATTTCTCCTTGCTTGTAGTGTTTAAAAATCAAGGGGATTGTTTCATGTCATGGACAAGCACTGAAAGAACTGAGTTTCAGAGGAAAAGCAGATTAAAAAGGCGAAACAATTGGGTAAAAGGAGAAGTAACATCTTTGTGTAATCTGAATTAAGGTGATTTTGTGCTTTTAATGTTCTCAACTTTAATTTTTTAACTTCAGTTTTATTTGGGAAATTAAACTGTGACTTCCTTCCAAGTAGAAAAGACTCTAAATGCCTCAATTTAATAATGTTTGCACACAAGATGTTCTCCAGTTCCCTTTCTTCAAGGAAAGGTTTTGGCAAACTTGGCTGAAGTTACCAAAGTGTTTTGGTTGACCTAAATCAAGGGGGAGTGTGGAGGGGAATTCAAGAAAAACTGCCTAGTAACAAAAATTTGTGTTGCTGTGCTACTCAGTTCTTGGACCAGCAGAGAGTCAGAACATCCTTAGAAACACAACCTTTGGAGGAAATGTCTCTGTTTCTGAGTTCTCTGGTTCTCTGTGCTGCTGGGGAGGGATGGCCCAGCCTGCAGAAGCTGAACTTGAACCTGCTTAGGCTGATTTTAGGGTTGCACTCCAAAGTTGTGGTCACTGCAGTTGTTTAGATAAATCAGAGAATAATTCAGGTTGGAAAACATCTCTGAGATCATCAAGTCCAGCCTGTGAGTGATCACCCAGCCCAGAGCACTGAGTGCCATGTCTGGTTGTTCCTGGGACATTTCAGGGACGGGAACTCCAAACCTTCCAATGTTCAATCCCTCTTTCTGTGGAGAAATTCCTTGTGATGTCCAAGCTGCCCCTCCCCTGGCCCAGCCTGAGGCCATTCCCTCTCCTCCTGTCCCTTGTTCCCTGGGAGCAGAGCCTGACCCCCCCCCAGCTCCCCCCTCCTGGCAGGGATTGCAGAGAATTCCAGGGGCCCCCTGAGCCTCCTTTTCTCCAGGCTGAGCCCCCCCAGCTCCCTCAGCTGCTCCAGCCCCTTCCCAGCTCCATTCCCATCTCTGGACACGTTCCAGCCCTTCAATGTCTTGTCCTGAGGGGCCCAGAACTGGACACAGGACTCAAGTGCCGAGTACAGAGGGAATTTTATGGATCTCCATCTGCTGAGGAGCTGGGCTGCTCCAGGCCACCCTGCTCTGTCCATCCCTGATGGAAAGGCCTTGTTTGTGCCCATCCTTGGGGAGGGTGAGAGGCTGTGCTGGAGCTCATGGAATGCCCTCAGGGGTCTGTGGGATGGTACCTGCTGTGCTCCCAGGGTGCAGCTGAGCTTCTTGCTGTGCCAAACATTACCTTCACCTCTACAGCCCACCTGGAGCCCTGTCCAGGACATCCTGGCCATCCTGGAGCTCCTGTCACCGGACATCCAGGATGGATCCATGGTGCAGCTCCTCTGCTCTCAGGGCTTTGCCCCTGTGAGGTGCAGCAGGGTGGGGAGGAAGGTTTGTGCCACAGCAGGGAGGAGATGACCTTCCCGGGAGCACAGAAATGCTCAGTGGGGACAATCCTTGGAGCAGGGACATCCCACCAGCACCTGGGCCATCCCCAGGTTGACTTGGCCTGTTTCAAAGCAGACTCAGTGCCCCAAACCCAAGTTCTGCCCAGCTGGCAATGGGGTGACATTGCCTGCTCTGCTCTGTGCTGCTCTTTGGTCACCCCACACTCCCCCTCTGGGCTCCACCTTTGGTGGAGGTGGCAGAAGGGGTCACAAAAATCTCATTTTCTATCCTTGTTGTTCAGTGCACAGCCCTGAGTCTTATTTCCACTCTTATCCAAGATTGGGAATCTTCATTTCCTTCCAGACCTGTGTTTTATGGACCCCACTGGTGCAGCCTGAGTGTTTCACACCAACTTTAACTCCAGTCACCCCTGTGAGAGACACTTGGAGGGTTCTTATTTTCCAGAGCAAAGAGAGGTATAAGAATATGAAAGACAAAAGTAGCCATTAATTTTCACTTAATACCTTCAAAGCCTGGGTTTGGGAACAGCAATAGGCTCATTTCTCTTGGATGGGCTCATTCCCTGGCAAGTTTGGAGGCATCAATCCAAAATTAACGATTTCTAGGGTTTCTCACAAAGTTACTGGAGTTTTCTTACCTTCCTTCTTGATTTAGGATGAATCTTTGCCACTTTACCAGTTGCTGGAGAACACTCAGACACCCAGGAAACTTCAGCTAAAAATAGAAAACTATAAACAATGAAAAGAGGTGGGAGTGTTTGCCTTTAATTCTGTTATTAACTTGTCATCTCATTATGTATAGACAGGTACAGGAAGGAAAAATCACACAGGTGGTGGTGGTAAAGAACATCTTAGTGGATATTTTAGCTTAAAAATGACAGTTCACTTGCACTGAATGCTCACCTCAAACCTTCCACCATCCCATCATTTAGCCCTGTTTGCCATGTGTTAGTGAAAAGGGATTTTTAAGTAATTGGTGATATATTTAAATATATTTATTTCTGTAATTATATAAATATATTTAAATAAATTAGTGATAGAGCTGTACAGTGAAGGAAAGAAACTCAGTGGTTTATCTTTTTACTTGGTATATATGTGTTTTAGGAGGAAAATGTCCAAGAATAATGAGATGAATCAGATTTCTATATGTGGATTTTTGGAATATTTAACATCTGAGATCTTGTGAAGCAAGAGGGGCAAGGAACAAACACTGTTTATTTTTAGGATTTGGAAAGTTGATGAAGCTGCTGGCCTAGATCCTGTACTCCTTCCAGGAGGAACAAGGGGGGAGACAATCATAAACAGAAGGTGGTTTTGGGTGATGGGGAGGATTTCTCATGTTTATTTAAGCTGACAAAAGCCAGTGGGTGTTCACGTGGAATTGTTTGAGTTGAGGAGGGGGAAAGCAAAAAAACACTTGTGAAAACTTGGAAAAAATCTCTTCCCTCTTTGTGAAACTTGTTTTATTCAGTTGTGCAAAGTAAGAACTGGACAAAAGTAAAGACCTTCTCCCTCTGTCCATCTCTCCTCCCATTCAACACTTGGGTTACACCCCTGGTCAGGAGTTGAGAAGTGCCTCAAAAAGGCCTCTCAGAGTCCAGTTTGGGACAGAACTGAGTGGGACTTATGCCCTGGGGTCCAAGGTGGGCCTTTTCTTTTCAACAGGACCCAACTGGGTACGTGACACCTCTGAGAGGAGCTGGGCTGGCACTGCCCTCCCTGCTGATCTTCACCCGTGTTTTGCTTTCCCAGCTGCCACAATATGAAAATTTTGGAAGTTTTGTGGGCTCCTTCTCTTCCCCTCCTCCTCCTTGTGACATTTCTGATGCTTTGAATTGGTTACAGCAAAAGATGCACCTTAATGTTACTGAGCCACTCATAGAAATTCAACTGTTTGCCAGATGGGTTATGAATAATCTCCAAATTAAGCCCTAGTTACAGGTTGGGGAGAAGTCTGTGCTTTCACTGCATTTCTTACTGGGAGATATTGCTGTTACTTTAAAATTAAAAATAAGAGCGAGATATACTGAAAAGATAGAAATAAATGGGGGAAAAAAGTGGTTTTCACCCAAGACCAAGAATGGAAAATTTCTACCCCAAAGCAGAATATTTCTGGAAATGACAACTCAGTGGAAACAGAGTCCTCTAATGCATTCACTGTTAAGTGAACATTATTTATATGGCAGGAAAGCAACACAATGTGGCATAAGTTATTTGTCTGGGAAAAAAAAAGCAAATCCATGAGCAGACATCCATCGTTTGCAAGTGGGGAGACTGGGATACAGATGAGATAAAGGATGAAGACTCCAGACTATTGCTCTTGTAATTTGCATTTTGTTGGTATATATAAAGTGAAATTAGGTTTATATTTGTTTCAAGCTGAAGTGCTTAGGAAAAGCTGCCTGAAATGTTAAGTGTATTTTCTTGGAATGAAATAGTTAGGAATAAATAGCTCCTCTTTTTCTATTCTTGCAGAGGTGGCATCATATTCTCTACATTGTTTTAATAGCAAGTCTAATGCCATTTTGGGGACTTTTTTTTGGAGAGGCAACACATTCTTAGCCATGTGATCCTGCAAACTGGGCTTGTTTTGTGTTAATACTCAGCTGCTTTTTGCTCCAAAGGGAAAATGCAAACCCAGGATGACTTGGGTGGACTTGTGTGACTGACAGATGAATTTAATTCTGGTGCCAATCTACATGGAAATGTTGTTCTTCCTCCCCTTTGCTCAGCCCTTCTAAAGTTGTTGTGATGGTTTGGGGTCCATGTTGGGACCTACAGCTCCAAGGATTTTGGGGAGTTGAGTTCTGCAGGAAGACAAGAGTGCAATGGGAAGGTGAGGGAGCTCCCAGTGATCCTCCTCTTTCCCATCTCCAAAATGTTCTTTTTTCCAGCACATTCATCCCTCCTGCAATCTCTGATTGCTGACACCCTTCTGACCCTTGTGTAGCTGCTTTTTCAGGTGTCACAGCCACCTTTGGAAAGAGCTTTTCCTTCGGCCAGTGGGAAGGGCAGAGTTTTAGTGCTCACATTTCAGCAGTTTGCTGTAGGTGGCAGGTCCTGAACACTCTCATTGCTGACTTCAGTGGGTTTCAGGGCAGTCCCAAAATCCCCTGACCATGTTGCAGGACAGAATTCCCAGTCTGTGAGTGGCTTGGTTGGTGCAGTAGCTGGCAGAGGGTCCCAGTGGCTTCTCAGGGGTCCCACAGTCAATTCAAGTGGTGAAAATAGAAGAGTTTTGTGTTTCTACAGTGCAGAGAGATGGGTCCTCCTGTCCCATGGCTTGATCTTATCACCTTGTCCTCCCCTGTTGGAAACTAATACGTTCCCTTCCTACATTCCATGGACAGGAGATGGGAAGACAAAACATTGCTGGTCATTGTGCCATCTCAGGGAATCCAGCAAGGATAGGTGGGTCTGTAGGACTCCTATATCCTGCAGAATTATTCCCTCAGCAATAAGGAGAGCCAGACTGACAGCTAAAATATTTTCTATCTTCGTAATGACTTTTTTCCACTCAAAATTTATGGATCTCTTTATGCCCATAAAACATAGGGAGTATATTCTCTGTCCCATTCCAGCATCACTTGTGCAAATTTGAATCCATCACTTTGAAATGATATCATTGCAAATGGGGTGCAGGATGAAAAATGAAATCTCCTGAACCCTCGTATCTTCAAATTAATGTCCTTTACTGCAAAACTAATTACTGTCCCATGAACCAGTCCTTTGTACCTCTGGAAAAGGCTTTCTAGTCCCTCATGCCCCAAAGTCCTTCAAACTGTCCCTTTCAAGCTGGTCTGAACCAAAAATACACAAGGACTCCAGGCCTTGATGAGTTTTTAGCCCTTTAATTGGTTTTGTAGGACTGTTGGGAGAGGCTGGAGCACATCCCTGGGTGACTTTGTCCTGGACACCAGTGATTTGCAAGAGCCCCGTTTTTTTTAGGTCTCTGAACAGGCTCCCACTTGTTCAGCTCATTCTTCTGGAGCAAAGAACAGATTGTTGTGGTCATCTTTTGTTGCAAATATGTTCCACCCTGTGTGGATGTGAAGAGGTGCTTCATCCCACATGTCATGAGAGGATTATTGCTGATGAAAGGAGAGGAAACACTCCAAACCTTGGGTAGAGACTAATGTAACTCTGGGTCAGGTTTGTTCCTGGTTCTCAGTGCCTGGAACACACTGATGGAAAGTTTGACCCCAGTTATTTCATGGGCAGCTGAGGAACAACTGGTGTCACTGAGCAGCTGGAATTTTCAATCAGCTTTTTTTCCAGGAAATTCTTTTCTCCTACTTCACCAGGGCTTTGGGATTGATCTGGGTGAATCCTAAAATTTCTGTCTTGGTTATGGATGAGGGACTGACTCCAGTGTCTGAAAGGAGCTTTAGTGATGTGAATATGTCTCCACAATTTTTAGGATGATCTCTCTGCCTTATAACTGACAATTAGATCATTCCTTGGTTCTTCTTTAGTGGTTTTTTTTTCAATTTGTTAATTTTTATTCAATTTGTTAATTTATTCAGTTTGTTAATTTTTATGAAATAAAAATTTGATTAATTTTTATTTGTTAATTTTTACGTTAATTTTATTCCTGTGATTGACCTTTTGGCACCTTCTTATCATTTGAAACAGAAAGATCATGAGCAAAAAGCCATGTAGAAAAGTTCTCTCTATCCCATCCAAGGATGTGGAAAGATGGAGAAGGTATTTGGAGAGACCTTAGTGGCTAATGAAGCTGACCCATAATTACCTCATTTTATAATGACTACTTGGTGCCAGAAGCTTCAAGAAAAATCAACCCCAACCTGAAGGACCATCAGTCTGTGTCATTACACAGGCCCTGACCCAATCAACCAGAGCTATTTAAAAATTTAAATATAATTTCTGGGTGTCTGTCTCTGCACGATCCCCGGGGGCTGCGGGTCTGTCTTAGCTCTTCTAAGAGAAGTTTTGAAAAAAGGTTTAACTCCTCTCTCTCAAGCTTAGGATCACAAATGAGATGGTTCTGATATCTAAGGAAATGGATGTGCTGCTCTTGGGCCATTTCATCTTCATAAGAGCCATTTAACACTCTTCTATTTTTTCTGCTGGTGCAAGGGAGCCCTTCAAAGTGAAGGGTCAAGGAACTGGATGCAGACAATCTCTGCCATCCTCTGAGCTGTCCTTGCCAGCTTTAAATATCTCAGATGACACTGTGAAAGACTCCCCACAGGGCTGTGAGAGCCCAGAATGAATGAGGATCCTTGGATTAAATGGTGATTAAGTGCCTGATGAAAGGGGATGAACGAGGTGCTGCGAGGCAAGAACTCCTCCATTATAAGAGCTGACCTGGGGCCAAATTTCCTCTGTTTCCCCATGTGGAAAAATGGAAGTTTGTTGCATCATGAGTTAAGGTTGGAGTCAGTGTCTTATAAACCATCTTGTTCTGGAGGGCAGAGATCACCTTTCTGTTCACAGCACCAACCCAAATAATCACAGAATCCCAGACTGGTTTGAGTTGAAAGGGAACTTAAAGGTCAACCAGTTCCCCCCCCTGCCATGGGCAGGGACACCTCCCACTATCCCAGGTTGCTCCAACCTGGCCTTGGACACTTCCAGGGATGGGGCAGCCACAGCTTCTCTGTCTGTGTCAGGGCCTCCCCACCCTCACAGGGAAGAATTTTTCCCTAATATCCAATCCAAATCTCTGTCAGTTTGAAGCCATTCCCTCTTGTCCTGTCACTCCAGGCCTTTGGAAATAGTCTCCATCTTTTCCTGTGGGCTCCCTTCAGGTACTGAAAGGCTGCAATGAGCTCACCCCAAAACAGTCTGAACAAACCCAACTCTCCCAGTTTTTCCTCCCAGCAGTTGTTCCACCCCTTGGATCCACTTGGAGCTGCTCTGTTAATGTTATTTAGCAGAAACTTTCTTATAATGGGCTAAGACACAAAGCAGGTTTTTCCCTGGACTGAAATCCTTTGTATCAAATCCAAATGGTTCCAAAATGTCCCTAAGCAAGTTTTCATGAGGTGGAGATGCTCATGCTTCCAGCTCCTGTCCATGGTTCATCAGGAGCTTGCAGCAGCTGGCAAACAGATAATTATTGAATATCTGCCAAAAGATGAGAGACAAAAATCACTGTTCCCCATCTTCCAGGAGAGGAAATGAAGGAGGGAGATAGTAAAATAGTGATAAAGCAACCAAGAACAAAAATGCAGTCACCTTGGTGTTTGATTGGGGCAGCTGCCTGTTTTTTTTAGGACCAGGGAGGGGAGTGGGTGCAGATGCTGTTAATTCTTCCTCCTCCAGCACTTGGTGGGAAGTTCAGTGCAGATTTTCCCAGTGCAGATCTACAGGTGAGGCCCCAGCCCAGCAGGGCCTGAAGGGGTTTGTTATAGTCCTGCTACCCTGGCAATGACACATCTGTCACCCCAAGCCTTCCTTGCACCTTTAATTATGTATTTTCTTCCTAGTTTTCCTGGCTGGCTCCTTAAACCCCCATTGTACACTGGGAAATGCCATCCATCCCAGTGGTTGCATCCATGTGCTCCATGAAGTGACTGTAACAGCTTGTAAAACACCCTGGGATCATTTGCTGTACAAATTTCGGATCATTGTTATTAAATCCAGCGTGTCTTACCTGCACAGTCTGGTTTTACATAAAATCAATGATTATCTGAGTGAATGCTGAGAAAAATGACCCATTGCAGGAGGGATGAAGAATCCCTGGATGTTGGAACAGCTCAGTGCTGTCACTGAGAGCTCCTTGTTATGTAAATCTGGAAATCTGACGGTGGAGTGAAGAAGTGGAAATGCAGTTTCTGAAGGAAAATGACTTTATTTCTTTGCTGTCACTGGGATTTTGAACCACAGTGATGTCTGGAGGTCTCAAACACAGCAGGAAGCACCTCTGATGTCTCCTGAGTGAGTTTGCTGACCCCCTCCCAGCTTGTCAAAAGTTAAAAAAAGAGAGAGGAGGACATAAAAAAGCATGTTTAAAATGGATGGATGACAGTGACAAATACCAATGGTGTTCTGGAGATTCTACATCTGCCTTCCTGGAAATGACTGTTTCTTGCTCCATCAGTTGATTCATGTGCTCCTCCTGAATGATGGTATTTTCTTGAGCCTTCAATGCTGTCTAAGGCAGAAATACCAGATGTCATCCTGTTCTGTTCCATGGTGTAAACTATGGCACCAAGAGAATCTTGCATCTAGAACCACGAAAACCTTGTTTTCCTGCATTCCAATTTATTTTAGTTAGTTTGGACCAAACATTTAATCACCCTTTACTTCAAAAGGAGGCAGAGATCAACTTGAAATTGTTCTAAATGAGCTTCACAAGGTCATTCAGCCAGATTTTAGGCTGGGAGCAGTTTTTCCTGCACTTTAGGGGGTACTTTGTGTCTCTTTGTACAGATAAGCTGGACAACAAACCCTCAGAAAAATCCTGGGGAGCCAAAGAGGAAAACGTTGACTTGAAGCAACAAAAGGTCGTGACAACTTGGCCTGTGGGACAGGAAGAGACACATGGAGATGGACAGGGCTCAGGAGGGTTGGGCCCAACAGGATTTCCTCAATCCTGGTGCAGAACTCCAAAGGAGGTTCATCCAGATGGGCTGGAAGGGCTGGGATGGAAACCGGATCTTAGAATTGCCTTTTCCAGGTGGATTATCCACGTGGTCCTGGTGGCTGGAGGTGAAAAACAACAGGAGCTCTGCTGTGGTTTGACCAGGATTCAGGGGCTGGGGCCCACCAGGCCTCCTTCATCCTCTTTTCCATCCTTTTTTAAACTGTTTGTAGGAGCTATTTCCAGTTTGTTCCAGTGCAAGCAGAGTTCACCTATTATGCAGAACAAAGGGCTCTCCAGAAGGCCAAAGACACTGTTAAGAGCATATCCAGGAGATAAAAAGTAATAGCATGAAGAAAACATGAGATTTGGCTTCTAATCTCTTAATAGATTTGTTGAGAAATGGATGTTTCGAGCCAAAAATGGGGAAGGAAGAAAATGTCAAGTGTTTAATTTTGGATACACTGAAATATATTGTTTTTCTGTACTGGAAATGATTCTTTTGACTTTATGCTTTGAAACAGTGCTGGTGTAAACAGTAAATAAAAATTAATTAAATGACTCAGACATCATAAATCTCCTACCTTTTGGTCAAATGAAATATTGGGTTGACCTAACATGGCTTCTCCCAGAGGCCTTTTCCAAGGAAAACAGATTGTCTGGCAAAGGGTCTTTCACTGTGTGGAAGGTGTCCCTGCCCATGGCAGGGGTTGGAATGAGATGATCTTTCATATCCCTTCCAACCCAATCATCCTGTAATTCCATAAAATCAAGCTGAAAACATCCCTAGTCCAATTCCGGGTGGCAATAATTATTTTTTCCCTGTTGTTTCTACACTCAGAGATGTGATTTTCCCTGCAGGAAGTGCCAGCAATCAGGATTTTCCATTGCCAGTCTCCTGTGGAATGCATTCCTCCTGAATTAGAAGGGACCTGCCTTCTGGCTTGGGAAATACTTAAACCTGACATGGAAACAGAACAAAGGAAATAGAGGAGAATAAGAATAAGGAAATTATGATAATGTGTCTGATGGGTCCCTTGCACCAAGCTCTGAAAGGGATTTCCAGGGAAAAAAGATGAGGAAAAAAAATAAAAAAAAGAAACTTTTATTCTGTTTATCTGGACTGTTTAGAAACCTCTGTGGAGGGAGGATGTTGAGAGAAAGAATATTGTGTTACACAAAGCAGAATGTCTCTGGCCTTCTGTGCTCTGTAATGTCAGAAGAAATACATGTAAAAAAAAAACCAATTCCTCAGTGTAGCATTTGGGCACTGCTGGTGGCACGTCTTGGCTGTTAAATTGAGTTTAAAACATCTGAAGGGTCCATGGAAACAGTTCAGAGCTCAGAGGGAAACAAAGGAGAAGTGCTGAAAGGTTATAAATCTCTCACCAGCATTTTCCTGGAAAACATGGAGCATTAGAGATGCTTTTGTACAACAAAGAGGAGGTTGAGCAATGTTCAAACACGGGCAGAAAGGGCTGCAGTCATGTAGAGACAAACCCAGGGCAGGCAAGAGTCACAAAGATGCACCTCTAAGGAAAATTCCCTGGAGATGGAAGACGAGGGGGCTCCAAAGCCTTTTATTTCCTCTGTTTTCATTGGAAAAATGTTTAAAAAACCCAACCCTGCACTGATTATCTCAAGTCTAAGAGGTTTGGACCATTTATGCCCTCAGACCTCCCTACTCCTCCCAGGACAGATGAATTGGAGACTCCTGAAGGTTTCATTCCATTTTAGTTTTCCCTCTTCTTCAGCCTCTGTCTTGATGGTGGGGGTTGGGGCATGGAATTTTCTCCACGTTTTTTTTGGATTTCAGTGAAGTCATAAGAAAATATCTTCTCTCCACTTTCTTCTCCCCAAAGTGCTTTGAAGGTTTGAGCTCTTTGCCTTGTTGTGTGCTCATAAAACTGGGATTTGGGAAATGGAAGCAACAACCTTCGAGGCAAAAACCCACTCAATAACCAAGGATTAAAGTGTCCTCTCTGCCTCTCCTGGATAGGGAAAAGCAGCTGGAGCTGAGGGAAGAATGATCACTGAGTTTTCCAAGCCAATTCCTGGATGGAGTGTGTGCCCATCACTGCCCTGGGTGTTCTCCTTTAGTCTGGGCTTTTTTAGGCTCTGAGCTGTGCAGAGGCAGGATTGTCTTCCAGCTTGTTTAAACACTCCCCTGCAACACAACCTGCCTGAGATGGCCCTGCTCCAGCTCTAGGCCAGGCCTGGAAGCCCTCAGGCAGGAGAGGAGCAGCTGGGATGTCCCTCCTTTTCCAAACACTTCTGTACCTGGGATTTCTTCTGCCCTCGGGTGTGTGTTCATACACGTATTTATGTGTGAACAGAAATGGTTGTTGTTTTGAGCTGGGAGGTTTGAGAAGTTCATATTCATATTTTCAGGGTCTCTTATCTCCTGGTGCTCTCACTAGCTTCACTCCTCATCTCAGCACAGGCCAGGACAGGTTTCATCTCACTCAGGAGGAGGAATCTAAAACCTTGTTAGAAATTGTTTATTCTGTGGTTCTTTTTTAAGGTTGAATTTGTACACCCCATTCAGGACCAAGGGCTTCTTCCATTTCACATTGGATCCTCCAAAGAGGAGCTATTTCTAAAGCTGGAAAAGTATGGATTTAGTATTTTTAATATATAGAATCACAGAATGGTTAGGACTCTCTTGTTCCACCCCCTGCCATGGGCAGGAACAACTTCCACTATCCCAGATTGCTCAGAGCCCCATCCACATCTTTGAGCACTTCCAGGGCAACCTGTGCCATCCCCCTCCTCCTGCACATACCAGTATCTTTGAACTGAAGGGATTTCTTCCAGTGTTCCTAAATTCAAAGTAGCTTTTAATTCAAGTGAACTCCTTGTTCCAGTTCTCCAGCAGAAGCAGGGCTCAGTCACGGGTAATCTCACCTTCCAACCATCACATCCATCATATCTTTAATTTAAGAAATGATTACCTACCACTTCATTTTATTAACCTATTTATCTCCATTTGCAAAGAGCCCAAAGATGATCCAGGGCTGCATTTTACCAGGTCCTATACAAACAGGAATTGGAGCTGAAACCAATTAGAGGCTCGATTTCAACACGTGGGTCACTCATTAATCTCTGCTTTGCCAGACAATACAGCTCCTTTCTCCACTACAATAACCACACATCTGTATTTTGGGAATGGGATTCAGGAGAAATGAAGCATGTGTGTAATTGTTGCATCTCTGTAACAGGAAACACTGGCAGCATCTGCTTCAGCACTGATGGATAATGTGTTTGTTAATGGTCCAGAAAAGTGGCTTGTGAAGATGGCAAAGGTCAAAGTCTTGTGTAATTAGGGAGATTAGCCAAGATGGAAGGATTTCAGGAGGAAGGGACCAAACCACAGGATGGGCAGGTGGGAATCAGTGCTGACAGTCATGGAAAGACAGCTCATCCATGGGAGGGATAATTTGAGCTTCTGGTGTGATAATTGCACCCTAAGGGTGGGAACTGTTGGGGAAGGGGGTGAAGGAGAGCCAGGTGACAATGTGTAGAGTGAGTGGGAAATCTACTCAAAGCCTGGCAATGGAGAAAATAGAAATAAACTCATTAGAATTACAGTGAGGTAAAAAAATAAGTGTGTCATTATATCAGCAAAAGACCCTTTCCTGAGCTACTCTCTGATCCGTGGATCTAATGGACTATATGGAATAGAAATGGAAGTTGTCAAGATGAAAAACAGTAGCACTGAAGCAACATTAATGAAAAGTCCAGGGTCACTTAATATAAAGAGATGACTAAATGGAGATACGAGGGATGGAAAAAAATAAGAAACAATAGGCCAGTGAATCAGTGGCTCCTTTTCTTCCCTATGAAGCACAAGTAGAAATTGCAGGTAACTACTGAAAATAGCAACAATAAAGAAACCCCACATGTGGGGAAGCATCATGTTTGTCCTCTTTGCAGAGGACCAAAGGACTTCTCGTGAGTCCAGAGGAGGCCACCAAGATGATTAAAGGGTTGGAGAACCTCTCCTGTGAAGAAAAGCTGAGAAAATTGGATTTGTTCAGATTGGAGGAGAGAAGCTTTGGGGTGACCTAATTGTGGCCTTCCAGTGCCTGAAGGGAGCAGAGAAAGATGGGGAAAGAGTATTTCCAAGGGCCTGGAGGGACAGGACAAGGAGGAATGGCTTCAAACTGCCAGAGGGCAGGGATAGATGGGATACTGGGGAGAAATTCCTCCCTGTGAGGGTGGGGAGGCCCTGGCACAGGGTGCCCAGAGAAGCTGTGGCTGCCCCATCCCTGGAAGTGTCCAAGGCAAGGTTGGAGCAGCCTGGGATAGTGGGAGGTGTCCCTGCCCATGACAGGGGGTGGAACTGGATGGGCTTTAAGGTCCTTTCCAGCCCAAGGCCATTCCATGATTCTAGGATTCTCTAACACAACCCAGGATCTCAGTCTCTAGTTTTTATCAAGGCTGAGGACCTGCATTTGTGATGTCTCGAGACAGTTCAGCATTGCTGGTGCAGCATTAAAATGTGGTGTCATGCTTGTGTTTCATGGCACCTGCAAGCCTGGAATGGGGAGGGAATTGTGTGTGAAACACTCAGGATTTCCTGCCTTTTCTCCAAAGCATTTGGTCCAGGCCAAGTTGAAGATGGATTCTTTCAGCTGTCCCTCTCTGCAAAAAAAGCCTTGTTATGAATGACTCCAGACTGGAGATGGATTTCCATTTGTGCTGTAGGTGGAAGGGGCTTTGTGATCTCCTCCTGGGTTGTTCATTTCCTCCACTGCTGAAATCATGGATTCATTCATGGAATCATGGATTCATGCTGAATTGAAGAGACCCATGAGGTTCATCCAATCCAACCCCTGGCCCTGCACAAACACCCCAACAATCCCCCCCTGTCCCTGTTGTCCAAACCCTCCTGGAGCTCTGGCAGCCTTGGGGCTGTGACCAAACCCTGGGGAGCCTGGGCAGTGCCCACCCACCCTCTGGGGGAAGAACCTTGTCCTGAGATCCATCCCAACCCCCCTGAAAGCTCCAGGCATTCCCTGGATCCTGTCCCTGGTCACAGAGAGCAGAGATCAGAGCTGCCCCTCCACTGTCTCTCATGAGGATGCTGAAGACCCCAGTGAGGTCTCCCCTCAGTGCCACGTGCAGGTGAAAAGGAAAAAGGGAGTTTTGTCCCTGTCCCGTGCTCTGTGACTGGGGCAGCTGCCCTTGGAGGTGTGCAGAGCCAGGCAGCACCATCCCAGGGGACACTGTGACACAGAGGGGTGGTGGGTGGCTGGGGAGGATCCTGACTGGGGCTAAAAATAAAGCTCAGGGGGCGGGTGGGGGATCCCACCTCACACATCTGCTCCAGGGCTGGTGCTGCACCAGGAATCCTCCTCTCCCACCCCACCTCTGCCCAGGGGGGTTGGTCTCTCTGGTTGCTGTCACTGCTGAAATGAGCTGGGGAGAGACACTTCACCCATTCCTTTGCCTGGTTTCTATGGTGATATTCCACTCAACTGTTTGCAGCAGGTCTGGGTTTCTTTCCCTGCAGATAAGGCAGCCTTTGCTGATATCCTGCAGCCTGGGCTCTATATCTTGGCAACGAGCCGAGGGTTTGAACCACTGAAGTGAAATGGCTCTGGGCAGGATGTATTTCATGCTGGCTTTGGCAATAGCTGCCATTATCTCCTGAAATACTATTTTGATTGTTTATTGCTGCTGTTTGATGGCCTAAGCTGGAAGGCACATGGAAATGTGCTTTCTCATGTTCTTCCTCTGTGTTCCTTGGTGCAGAAAGCTCAGAGAACACCAGCTCAGGCTTGGTGAAGGCTGAAATACAGTGGGAGGGAAAATGTGTGAGAGAAGGGTGTTGGAAGCAGTGGGAAAAGGGCTGTGCTAGGGATGTTCAGGCTGGTTGGGTCTGTGTTGACTCCAGGTGAGTAATTCACACCCTTTCCCTCCACGAAGGAATTGCTGCAGTTCCCATTCCAGCTCCACCTGGAAGGACTTTGGGAGTAGATCCACCTGTGTTTTTCTGCAGTGCCTGAAGTTTTTGGATGCTGGTGAGGGAGATGATGGATGTCTTCCCATGTGCATGGGGATCATCTTCCTGCTGTTCTTAGGGCTGGACATCTTCCCTTATTTTGGGGAATATGGGAGCTACAGCTCATCCATCCCCATAGAAACTGTCAATCATGGAGATCCCTAAGGATCCTGTCCCACTAGGAATTCCCACTGTTTGGTGCACCAAGGCCTACAGAGGGTTGTGCATCAGCTTAGCTTTGACTGGGGTACTATTTGGGAATGGAGATGTTCTCTTCAAAGAAAGAAATGTTCTTCAAAGAAAGAGATGTTCTTCTCCAAAGAAAACAGGGTTCCAAACCTGCCTTTGCCCAGCACAGTGTCTGTGACAGGGATGGCCTCTCCCTTTCACTGTGTGCCTGGCTTTGATGCTGCCAGACAACTCAATGTGTTTTCAGAGGCTCTTCTCCCCAAGTAATGTTGGTGTGTTTGCTGCAGAAGGAGGGCAAATAGACCTGGGGAGAAAATGGAGCCTCCCAGCCCAGCAAACCAGACTGTGACCTTTGAAAAGTCCTGGAAAAGGACCTGAAAAGTACAACTATTTTAATGATTTAATATAATTTCCTGCAGGTGGGTACCCGGGGGTGGGGAAGGAAGGCTGGGAATATGGCAAAGAGTGATGCTGATATCATGGCTTTGCTCTGAGCAGGAAAAAGAGGATGGGCAGTCCCAAATCCCTGGGGATGAGGGATCCTACAGTGCCTCAGGGAGCTGGAGATGCAGCTGAGACCTTGTAAAGTGAGAACATCTCGTGAGCCACCTCTCTTTGCTCTGGGGATTATTGGGCATTTGGCTTGGGTCTTTCCCATTCTCACTTCTTCCAGGATAAAGCCTGGTTAAGGGCTGCCATCCTGGGAAATGCCTTGGAATCCCATTAATGCTGACTCTTCCTGAAGTTGCAGTGTGAGCAGGCAGGGAATGCTGTGGGAGCTGGCAGGGAAATCTGTGGGGAGCAGGCAGGGAAATCCGTGGGGAGCAGGCAAGGAGTGCTGTGGGGAGCAGGCAGGGAATGCTGTGGGAGCTGGCAGGGAAATCTGTGGGGAGCAGGCAGGGAAATCCGTGGGGAGCAGGCAAGGAGTGCTGTGGGGAGCAGGCAGGGAATGCTGTGGGAGCTGGCAGGGAAATCTGTGGGGAGCAGGCAGGGAAATCCGTGGGGAGCAGGCAAGGAGTGCTGTGGGGAGCAGGCAGGGAATGCTGTGGGAACAGGCAGAGAATGCTATGGGAAGTAGGCAGGGAAAGCTGTGGGATGCAGGCAGGGAATGCCGTGGGGATCAGGCAGGGAATGCTGTAGGGAGCAGGCAGGGAATGCTGTGGGAGCTGGCAGGGAAATCTGTGGGGAGCAGGCAGGGAAATCCGTGGGGAGCAGGCAAGGAGTGCTGTGGGGAGCAGGCAGGGAATGCTGTGAGAACAGGCAGAGAATGCTATGGGAAGTANGGCAGGGAGTGCCGTGGGAGCAGGCAGGGAGTGCTGTGGGGATCAGGCAGGGAGTGCCGTGGGCTCGGCGGTGCCGGTGCCCGCACAGGAGCTGTGGTGGCACCGCCGTCTCCCGCGATGTGACGCAGGCACTTGGCTCCTTCCCTGCTCCACTTCACGCCCTCAGCAGCACGACTGAGCTCACCAGTGGCATTTCCACATACCCACCACCAAAGCTCCGGGCTGACGCTTCCAGCAAATTCCATTCCTCCCCAAAGGGCCGCAGGTTAGAGAAGCCCTGTGAGAACGAGTGAAGGTTTCGCTCAGAAGTTGTAAATTTCAGCTCCTCCACGGCTCCACTGAAGATGTTGCCGCCTCCCACAGTTGAGGTGACTGAGGGTCATCAAACCAAGGGCTCAGGTCCAACCATCTGTGATCAGCCCCCAGCTCCTTGGCCAGCTTTGGCAGCCAGGGATCCTGTGTGTGGAAGGGGAAATGTCATCCTGCCTGGCACTGGAGAAGGGACTGGGGGGAACCACCACCGTTTCTGAAGGGCTCAGAGCCCACTTGCAATGAAGGTAATGAAGAAATCACAGCACACCCATAGGAAGTACTTGAGCCTGGATCAGCTCCCTGGATGTCCTGGCTCTATGGGGAGCACGGGCATGATGAGGGTGGGGAGGCCCTGGCCCAGGGTGCCCAGAGAAGCTGTGGCTGCCCCATCCCTGGAAGTGTCCAAGGCCAGGTTGGAGCACCCTGGGATAGTGGGAGGTGTCCCTGCCCATGGCAGGGGGTGGAACCAGCTGATCTTTAAGGTCCCTTCCAATCCAAACCATTCTGTGATTCTATGAGCTCGTTCCTGTATATTTTTAAGAATCAAAATCTCTTCTTGTACTCAATAGTGATGTAGCAGGTCGTGTTGCCAGTTCAGGAAACCTTCTAAATTTACTCCGAGTCTCCAGGACACTTATGGATCCACAGCACTGTCCAAATCCATGTTTCACAGGGAAAGTTCAGTAAGGTTATAGTTATAGCCAGGAAGCAACTACAGACAAGTGACCTGTGTGCAGCTAATTGTGCTGCTTTGGTTTATTTTTGTCCATCTCAGACTAACAGCTTGTATGTCTGACAGAAGCTGCTTTTTCTTTTCCCCTTCCAGTGAGGGATTATTAATAGATGAGGCATCAACAAAGAAAAGACCATTTGAGAAATAAGATGGGACACTTGCTCTACAGTGGAAAAAAACAACAGCACACACCCACATGAAACATTCTTTGCTTTTTAAAGAACATTGACAAGAAGGGCCTCTTTCCTTTGGGAGGCATCCGTATTCCCCAGAGTTCATGATTCAGCCAGCATTGCTGCTCTCTTCAAATAGATAAAAATCTGAAGGACTTTTTTCCTCCCTATTGTGCCTGAATGATTTTAACTCAGGTCAGATGCTGACTTGCAAAAGGCTGGGCTTGAGCATCATCTCCTTTTATCGCTCCTATCTGAGACTTCATGGTCTCTCTGCAAGCTCTAAATAAAATGGGACTAAACTTAATAAAATCTCATGCTGAAGGGTAAAATATAATTACCTGAAGGGATCAGGAAGAAATTGTTTTTCTTTTGTGAATAGCCCTGATTAGTGCACTGTAGGTCCGTGATGGAATTTTGGATAAGCAGTTTTGGGTTAACACTGCAAACAGATCCATGTGCCAAAGGTCTTGCTTGTGATTTGCTCATGACTAATTTCAGGGGGCTTGGAAAGTGGATTCTGAGAGGCAAAGGAACTTTAGGCTTTGGGAGAGTTTTGGATTCAGGGTTGAAGTAGGACTTCACAGCAGACCAGTACAGAGGAGCTCAAAGTGTTTGTGGAGAAGGAATGTGCTGGCTCTGTTCAGGCACTGAGTTGTTCCCAAGGTTCCACCAGCCAGGGAATGCTGCTGTCCTGGCCACACTTTCTGTTTGGCCTCCTGTGGAACCCAGCTGATGTATTACCCTGAAATCCTGGCCCCTGTTGAGTTCTTTCAGCTCAACAAAGAGACTCCCAATGCAGAAATGGTTTCAGGGAAGAATTTGTCCATACAGCTCCTGCCCATTTCCCCAGGGATCCTGGTGGAAGATCCCATCTAGTGGGTAAATTCCTGAGAATGTGGGGAGCACTGATGGAAAAATGAACAATTGTTGAGTTTAGAAAGAGAGATTTTGTTTGAAGGCCTTGAACCACCTTTGGCCCAGCAAGAGCTGGGTGATATCCTGGAGCTGATCTTTGCCAGTGGCTCAAACCCTCAATGCAGTCCTGGGAGAGGGTGAGTGAGGAGCAGTTTGAAAAGGCAGAGGATGAGCAGCCTCTCCCCTGGTGCCAGAGAAAGAGGTTGATACTGGCTCAGAAAGAAGCTGAGCTGAAGTTTGGTCTCTGAAGTCACACCTTTTGGGTTAAGGATGTGTTTGCTCCTAAATTCCTCCTCTCTGTGAAAGCAGGTACCAGCACATCTGGTCCAGCTCTTTGAGTGCTGTTTCTCCTGAGAACAGAGGTTTTTTGGGGCCAGATACGTGTTGTTTGTATGGAAAACACTCTTTGGATCTGTTGTAGTGGGGTGTGGGTCAAGCTGAGCTTGCTGGGGCTGCTGTGGAGTCTCCTGATGTGCTGTTGGCTGGGTTTTAACCCCAGGCTGCTGTTGCAGTGGTGTTTTATCACTCTGAGACTGTCTGAGTGACACAGAATCCCAGGATGTGCTGAGCTGGAAGGGACCCCCAAGGCTCATGGAGTCCAACCCCTGGCCCTGCACAGCCCCATCCCCAAGAGTCCCCCCTGTGCCCAGAGGATCATCCCAGCCCTCCTGGAGCTCTGGCAGCCTTGGGGCTGTGCCCACTGCCCTGGGGAGCCTGGGCAGTGCCCACCCACCCTGTGGGCAAAGCACAACCTGGTGCTGAGCTCCAACCTCCCCCTGCCCTGACACAACTCCAGCCATTCCCTGGCTCCTGGCCCTGGTCCCCCAGAGCAGAGCTCAGTCCCTGCCCCTCCTCTGCCCCTGTGACTGTTTGACAGATAAAGGTGGTGAAACCCCTTTGGAAAGAGGACAAAGGCTCTGCTGTTTTCCCTAAGGATGGGCCATGAAATCCATGGGCTCTGGGATACAGGGAAGGCAGCAGGAGTGTCAGTCCTGCCTGCTCAACAAGCTGGCTGAGTTTAAGACTTTTTAAAAAGACTTTCTCTCCTGGGTTAAGCCAAAGAGCTGTATTTCCTCATAGAATCAGTTTCACTTCAGCCAGGTCACAAGTCCCTGTAATTTGGGATTTAATGCTGGATAAAGGAGACCAAACTCAAATCCATGTCTTGTACTTTTTGCTTCATATTTAGTGATAATTTACTGATCTAGGGTCATCCAGCCCTAGTTTTCCCAACTTTCCTGTTTGTCTGGTGCAAGTGAAAATAAAGTTGCCACAGGAGCAGCACATTTATGTACCCCCTCAGGTCTGGTGGCTGCATTTCTTCTCTGTCCTGTTGTCTGCAGATAATTGGTGGTTCAGCTACCATTAAAATTTTAAAAAGCCTCTAACAAAGTGATATAAACTGTTATAGTCTGGGAACTGATATCTGAATTACACAGAAAATAAGAAATATTACATCTCCAGAAGTCCTGTTAGTTATTTATGTGAAATATGATGATTTGCTAAGACTCCAACTGCTTTGCCAGAAGTAGAGACACCAAAATTAATAACCTGTGGGCTTTATGAGGACCTGCACAAACAAGAAGGACATGTAACAGGGACCATGCAATTAATAACTTGGCAAAATGTGTTTTTTGTTGGAATTAAATCCTTAATCTTATTAAAATTTTATTTATAAAGCACTTTCTTGGAGGCACTTAAGGTGTTGCACAAGCTATAAAAATGCACTAATAAAGAAAACAGCCTCATAAAAAAGTACAGAAATGAAAAGAAGCACTAAAAAGATGCCATCATGAAGACAGCAGCTATTACAAGTCATATATTGATGTCAAAATTGTCCCTCCTTGTGCTGTAAAGATTAATAGTTTGCCACGGGGAGCTCAGATACCATGGTGACAGGACCAGGGTTAGATTGTGAGGAGAAGAGAAGAGAGGGAAAAGTCAAGGTCAAAAAAATGCCTTGTTGACTTTGTAAAGTGGGGAATGTCACCTGCTCTGGAAGCCTGGGCCAGAGCAGGGCCCTGGGAACTGGTTCCCTCTGGGGCTCTGGGAAGATTTGTCAGGTCCCTTCCATCCTCCCTGTGCTGTTTGGGGCCAAAAAACTGAGCACAATTATTAGTCTTTAGCCTGAAGTATTAATGACCAGAACAACCTGGGCTAGTGGAAGGTGTCCGTGCCCATGGCAGGGGGTGAGAAGAGGCTTTGTGGTCCCTTCCAACCTGGAATTCTGTGGGCACACAGTGAATGCAAAGGTGTCCCCTTGGTATTTGTCTTGAACTGGGGATCTTGTGGCTTTGGGCTTATTTAGAGGTAGAAAATCTGTGCCATCCATTTATCTGTCCCTGCTCATAACTTTCCTGTCCTGTGAAGTTTTGGCTCCTGAGCACTGGTGGTCCCTCAGGTTGGGATGAAGGTTGTGCATCCTCCCTGTGTGGTCAGTTATGGGTGATGGGAGGGATGTACAAGGTCTGTGAGATGTGCACCCTGAGGATGCAGGCAGAGACTGCACAAAAAGTGGCTTATCCAGCTCCTTCTGCTGAGCCCAGAGACAGCCCCCACTATTGTACAACACTGGTGGCACAGCAAATCATGCCTTTTGTGAAAAAAAGTGGGTTTTTAATCAGTGGCAATTGCTGTGTGAGCTCCCAGAAAGAGGAGCAAAACATACCCCCACTTCCATCCCCACCTCCGTCTTCAGCCCCCAGTTTATTCTGCCTGGTCTATTTTTGACTTCCCAGAGTTACTGGGAGAATCAGATTAGCAACTGATCATTTATGCTGATTTTCTAAGCACTGAAATGTCTTTCATTAAAACTGTCATTCAAGAAAAACTGGTAAATGGTGCTTTTGCCACGTGCTGCAACTACGGATGCAGCTCATATCCATGGAGATATTCGGATGTTGTTGGGTGGGAATTTGCCTTGTCCTGAAGAAAGGGGCCAGCAGAAGCAGCTGGAGGAGGCAGTCAGTCCAAGTTGTGTCTGCTTCCATCCCTGAATTCTCCCTGGAAAGCTGCTGTGTGGCAGAATCAGCTGCACGGGCAGGACGTGGTGTCTCAGTGCAGTTTTGTGTGCGATCCCTGTTTTTATGCAGCCACAGGTGAAGATGCTCTCGTGGCCTGAAGGAAGCAAGGGCTTGTTTATTGGCTGCGTTGACAAGGAAAGTCTACTTTTGCCTCCCAAGGCTGTGGAAAATGCTTTCCAGGCTCTGATTGCGAGGCATTTACGGGCTGAGGCTGAGGGTGTGCCTCTGTCCGGGATGGAGGGCGTGTGGAAACGTGCCAGGCCATAAAAGCTTTTAGCAGGGCTCCCTGGGGGCACTGCAGCAACCCTCCTTCTGTGCTGGGAAGGAGAGGCCGGGAAGGCTGTGCCTCCAGCTCATCCTGCTGTTAACCCCCTCCATGCCAGGTCAGATACCTGCTCCCACTCCCTGGCACCCCGGGGGTTTCGGGAGCTGCTTCTCTGCTCGGCTGCAGAGTCACACATGGCTTTGCTGATACCCCACCAGGCTCCCAGCCAGCTCCTCCTGCCCTTCCAGGCTTCAACAAGGGATTGTACACGGGAATAACTGGGCCCAGCCTGTGATCAGCTGCTTTATCCCCCTTGTCACCACAGGCAGCATCCTCAGCACTGAAAGGCTGCTGCAATTACCCACCTCACCACCCGGTGCTTCTCCACAAGCTCCATTTTGATCCAGGATACTCCTGGCAACTTGTAGCATTACCTACCAGTGCTTTGATGTTCACAGACTGAAGTGTGTCAGAGGCAGCATAAAAATTGCATGTAATTATGCCTGGTCTGGATCTGTGGGAACAGGGAAACATCAATATTGATGTGTGACAGCATTTATGTTTTATGTGCCAGCATATACCTCCTCTCTCCATATTCAGCAGGGGTTTTGATCACTGCCTGTGTTCTGCACCATTAGAGCAGCTCTCGTGCTGTTCCCTCTCCCCTGGGGTGGGTGCCTGGGTTTGGGACCGAGTGCTTTGGGGTATCCAGAGCTCATCACAGGGGATGGAGCCCGGCCCTGGGGGACAGGAATGGGACAACAGCTTCCCAAAGTGTCTCTGCTCTGGGTTTCTTCTCTGTCTGTACTTCTGCACCGCTGCTGACACTGATGAATAATTCAGGAAGGTGGAAGAGGGAGGATGAGTGAATGCTCTCATGGCTGGGAGAAGGGAGGGATAACAATCCTGTAAGGACCATGGACTGGGAGAAGGAGGGGATCAGGCTGTGGTGTGTGTTTTAGGGGGCTTATCCACTGGTGCTGTCCCTGGAGGAACCGGATCACTCTCCTCACCCTGAGGATGCAGGGACATGCTGTGGCAGGAGGTGGGTGCTGCAGAGAGGGGCTGGTGATGCTCAGCAGTGGTTGGACACACAACACCCCACATGGGAGAGAATCCTCCCTGACTCTGGTTCTCCCTGACTTGGTCTCAAATCACAGCCAGGACCAGTCTTTTCCCACCCCACTTCCCCTTCTGCACCCAGCCTGTGCTCCTGCTCTGGCTTTTCTTTCCAATGTTGATTAAGTTTGGACCATGTTGCTTAATAGACAGCAGGAATTTGTGCCCTGAACATCTTTAGAGATCTGTCCCTTAAAAGCAGTGTGGTGGGCAAACCCTCCCTGGGCAGGACAGGATGGGGAGCACAAGGAAGTGTTTGGGCAGGAATGGGGTTTTTGGATGAGTTTCTGCAGCCCTGATGGACTGTGAGTGCAGGGACAGCCCAGTGGTGTGGGCTGTGCTGGGTGGGTTTCCAGCCATGCCAGGTGGGATTTGCCCTGCTCCAGAGCTTAGGAATGAGCCTGGACAAGCCTTTCAAGAGGGTTAGATAACAAAAAACCACAACAGAAGGAAAGTGTGGGCCAGTGGCACCATCCCCTCTGGCACAGGCTCAGCAACGCTCTGCCCAACTCTGCCCAAAGCAGGTTCACCCTCAGATTCCAAACTCCCAACCTCTTGCAGGTTTAACAAGGCTGGATCATGAATCTGCTCACTGGGGTCTGGCTGACAATCCCTGGCACGTGGAAAACAATCTGTTTTTCCTGAATAGGGCAAAGCTGGCAGGAGAGAGACATGAGTTGATGTTGCTACAGGGCCTGAGACATGGAATGACAAAAGCTCTGGTGTGTGAGTCTATGGATTGGGTTCCTTTGGTGTTTTATGGTGCCTTGGGACAAAGAAAGTATCCAAGCCATACTGCAAGGATGTATTTCCCCATGCAGAGGTCATGCTTACACCTTATTTCTGGCCCTTGAGTATCCAGCCTGATGATTCCAGATTTGCCCAAGCCTTCAGGGAGCTGTGCCTGTTCTGAAGGATGGACCTGGCTCTGAGCACAATCCAGGCAGGAGGCTCCACTGGCTTCTTGAGAGCATTATTCCTGTTCTCAGCCCTCAGAGAAGGGATTTGATGGGAAATGTCACTGTCTGGTATTTGTAACTGTGAATGGTTTCTCCCAGGGGAAGCTGCCATTTTGCTAAGACTGAATCAAAATGGATTTCCTGCCCAGAGAGGGAGTAAACACAAAGCAAAAGGAAAAATACTCCCTTCTAGTCACTCTGAAACTTATCACTCTCCATATATATGGGAGGGCAGTGACATGTCCTGTGCTGCTTTGCTCCTTTGATCACTTTAAAAATGTCCTTTGCATGAAATGCCTGTAGAGCTCTGGTCCTTTTAGTAAATACTGTGTAGTATAAAATCACAGGATAGTTGGAAGAGACCCACAAGGATCATCCAGTCCCACTCCTGGCCCTGCACAGACACCCCAAAATCCCACCCTGTCCCTGAGATCGTTGTCCAAACACTCCCTGAGCTCTGGCAGCCTTGGGGTTGCCAGTAGTAGTTCATATTATAGTATCTACTATCTAGATACGAATATTCCAGTATCTATTATAGACTATTTATGTAGCAGACTACATTTAGTAGCTACAAAACTCAACCAGGTGTGGCCATGGTACATCATCAGTGTGGAGGTGTCACCTCCTCTTTATTTTTAATGTTTTCCTAATTATAATCAGGGCACCCAGAAACATTTTTTTAGCAGTTTTCTCCCCCTCCCTGAAATGAGTTGCTTTGATGAGGAAACTCTATTATGCTTCAAAGTGAGGTTGGGTTGCTGTAAATTGAATTCCACAGGGGCTGCTCACATGGTGTGAGAGCTGAGGATGGAAATGTTACTCTCAAACACCAGGGCAGCTTCACTGGGCAGTGCTGAAAACTTCCCTGGAGTGTGTTGGTTCACTGTGGTATTTCCAAGAAAACCCAATTAATTCACAGTTAATTTGAAGACATAAATTTTCAGTGTTGGGGCTTTTGGGTTGTATCCCCCACTATGGTGTTGGGAGGGTGGTGGAGATTTGGGTGAGGGATCTCTGCTGTCCCTGGAGTGGTGGATTTATTCCTGTACTCACCAGTCAAATCTGATTGCAAACAGGCTGTCATTAAATAAATATTTTGGTTTTAAAAAACCTTTTCTTCACTAAATTGCTTTCTTTTAAAGTTTACAGTTGAAATTTGCTTGAGTTGTTTAAATCTCTAAAGAAACAACTTTTTGCTTGAAGAATAAGAGACAGTTACAAACAGCTTTTATTTCCAGCATATTGTAACTCAGTTTTCAGTGCAATTAAAAGCAGTCTCTTGCAAGGCATTCATTTCAACCCTGACCTAGGGCTGAGATTAAACAATCCTATTGCAGGTTGGCACATTTGATGTACTGCTGATCCAATTAAGTTTTCACTCAATGGCTGTATTGCTACTGCAGGACTTCTTTGTTTATTAACCTTTCTTGGCTGAGAAATTCCTTCCATAACCCTCAGCAGATTGGACATATGTTAATCTCACACAAAGGAGAAGGAAAAGTGTCAGGAGGAGGGGAAGGAGCTGCAGTTCTGGGGGGGAGGTGACCACATTTCTACCAGGGCTCACACTGGGGGGTTCAGCAGTTTGTAGGTGGCAGCTGTTGGCACAAAATTAGATATTCTAGATGGTAATATAAATACCCTTTACCCATCTACCCTCCCATTAAAGCTTTCCACATTAGGCTGGTTGCAACCTCGAATCACCCCCGTTTTGGTGGAAGTTTTGCTCTCTGTGCTGTTGCTGTTGTCACTTAAACCCAGTTTGTTCTCTATTACTGTGGAGTAAAGGAATTCCAGACTGGTTTGGGTGGGAAGGGGCAGTAAAGATCATCTTGTTCCACCTGCCGTGGGCAGGGACACCTTCCACTATCCCAGGTTGTTCCAAGCCCTGTCCAACCCGGCCTTGGACACTTCCAGAGGCAGGACATTGATTTGGTCTTGCTGATTTTTGCTTTGTCTGTGTGTTTAATAATTGATGTCCCTCTCCCTGGAGCCTGTGCCCAGAACCTCTGGCTGTGCACAAACCCCTGGGATTCAACCTGCAGAATCATCAGCAGTTCCATGGAGGAGAAAACTTTGCAAGGCTGTCCCTTTTCCAGCCCCACTGTAGAAGAAATTTCCCCATGGCATCAGATCAGCTGCTCCTCACCAACCCCTGCTGTAGAACCAGGACTCCCAGAATTTGCAGCATCACCATGTGTGTGTGTTCTTTGAGCACCCAGCAACACATTTATAAAGCTCCCTGTAATTGCAGGCATCAAATCCTCTGATTTTTATTTCCTGCCACTATTTCTCCTGTGCAAACTATGACAGAGTTATTATTTCATGTACTGCTGATCCAATTAAGTTTTCACTCAATGGCTGTATTGCTACTGCAGGACTTCTTTGTTTATTAACCTTTCTTGGCTGAGAAATTCCTTCCATAACCCTCACCTCAAGTAAACCTGTTGTAAAATATTAGTGGAGCAAAACCTTCCTTTTCAGGTGCCACAGAAACAGCAACAGGAGGGGCCTTCAGGTAACTCTGTTTATTGTAATTACTGTGTAATTACTGTGCACCACGTCAGGTCTCTGTAACAAATCCATCCCTGATCAGTGAACACACTCCAGGCAGCAGGATTTATTCCTGTGCTTAAACACAGGCTTTGTTGGACCAGGGTCTACACAAACATGAACAGTTACAGTGAAAGTTGTCTCTGTAGTTTTGTTTCCATAACTTTAAACAAAACCCAGAGTTATTTCCTCTTGGTTTTGTCTTGTAGCCAAAGGTTTCTGGCCTTTTTTCTTCATTCTACTGGAGGAATTCACAACAGCCCAGACTCTGTGTAGCTGATTTCCCTGCTTAGGTATTTCCCACCTTGCCACAGCCCCTGTAGGAATTCTTTATTTAATAACAGCCTGACTCTGAGCAAAGTGTGGAGAGGAGGGGAAGGATGTTTGACTCCCCAGGTGCTCCCTCTGACAAAGAACAAAAGTTCTTCGCCTAAAGCAGCTGCTTTATGTTTTACTCTGGTGTTTGTTCTGCTCTGACTGCTCTCCTTTAGAAATGGCACTTACAGTGTCCATGGCACCCTTTGAGATCTTGCTGAAAGATGAAAAATGTTGGAAGGGACCAGAAAAGAACAAGACTGGCTCCCAAACTCAACACACCCTTCTGTTACATCATTGAAAAAGGATTTTCTCTCCTTTACTTACCCCTAAAAATACACATTATTCATTCCAACATACCAACCACCTGGTTCATCACTTTGGGAAGCTGGATGAGAACGGAAATGCTCCAAACACCTTGGGCATCCTTGGGAATTCACCATTCTGAACAGCAGCCACACAGCACGTCCTTCCCTTTGGCTGTTCAGCAGCAGCAGCTCTTCTGTGCCACCCCAATCCTGAGGGCTGGGCACAGACATGGGCAGCAGCTGGGGCACAGTGAACCCCCAGAGGCCTGGAGGGGCTTTGTGCCTCTTAAGGACCTACAGTTCTCCCAGAACTGCCCTATTTTTTTTTTTTTAATGCCTTAGATATTTTTAGATCTCGAGAGACAAATATAGTTAATGCATTCAGCACTGACGTCAAAGCCAGAGCCAGTGGGTAGCTGGAATAGCTAACATTTTATTTAATCATCTTGCTAAGCAATTTTTTCCCCCTTCTTTTCTTTTTTGGTTAGAGAAAGAGGATCTAGAAAGGCAGTTCAAGCTGGGCCAGACTGTGAGTAGAGGGGAAGGTTTGTTTTGGTCTCCAAGAGGAGCCTCATTCTCTACCTTGTTGCTCTTCAGGCAAGAATTTATGTTGGAAAAATGAGATTGAGAGGCTTTACTGTGGATCTGGCATCATCAAAAGGTTGCTCTTGATAAGTGGTTAGTTGTGTTTGTCCCTTTTTGTGCCTGGTCCATGGAGAATGTGAATTACAGGGCAATTACAGAGCTCTTGTGGTTTGCTCTCTGGTTCAGACCCAGGTGTGTTGGGCACTGGCATTCCAGCCATTTATCCCTGTCCAAATCATCCAGGGCTGGATTAAACCATGATCTGTGACTTCTCCCATGACATCAGACACGTGGAAAGCTGGTGTGGGAATTAATCCAAGGTATAACTGTACAAAACCCAACCTACATGAGCACCAAATTATTCTTATTCTTATTCTTATTCTTATTCTTATTCTTATTCTTATTCTTATTCTTATTCTTATTCTCATTCTCATTCTCATTCTCATTCTTATTTTTACTCTTACTCTTACTCTTACTCTTACTCTTATTCTGTATGCAGAAATTCTGGCTGATGTGACATTCCTGATAAAAGAAGTGCAATAAATAGATAAATAATGACAAGAATAAAGACCTCCAGGCCTACAACTCCAATGAGAGTATAAGCACATAACTTCAATGCTGGGAAATTCTGTGTACATCTCTTGATTAAGTTTTCCCTATGAAACTCTCTCTTGGAAGGGTGTGATTGGAAGAGCAGCACATTTGGTTTGACTCTTCCATGGGCTGGGTGGGAGCAGCAGCAACCTGTGCTTTGTCACTTGGCACCTCTGTTGCAGTGGTAAAGTGTTTTTTCTTTTCTAACACATCCACTGAGAAAAGAGGAACATGAGGCTGCCTTTGTGGGTGGTTGGAGGATTGAGCAGCTGTGATGGAAAGGTGTGTTGTGTCCGGAGCTAAATCCCAAACTGCATCCCAGTAGCTCTCAACAAGTCTATGAGCATCTTGGCACTGAGTTAAAACTTGAGGATTATGCAGAAGGGATGTTCCTAAAGGTACTTTTATTGCTGTTTAATTGTTTCCCCTTAAAGCAGCCTGGGGACTCGCTAAAGTGCTGGGTGTATGAGCTGGTAAAGTTCATGTGAGTTGTGTCATCCCATGAACTGTGTTTGGGAGCACTGGGGAGTATCCATGGGGCTCCCAGCACCTCTTACCCTCGAGGCAGATGGTCAGGAAAGCTCTCTGCTGGCTCTAGGTGTTAGTCTGGGCTTGGCTAGTCCTGGTCCCTGCGGTTCCCTTTGCTTCAGGTTGTGACCCAGCTTGTTCTCTTTGGTAACTTGAGGCTGTTTTGCCTTCTGTGCCAGAGAGGCTTTTCTGAGGCACCTCCAGGCTAAATGTGAGGCTGATGAACATTCCCAAACCCTCCTGGGAGCTGGACCTTGTCTCCTGCTCCCTCTGCTTTGGTGCTGCAGGGCAAAGCTGAGACCTGCTGCACACAGACAGTGCCGTGGTGGAGTCCTCAAGGTTGTTTTTTTCTCCAAGAATCCTGGCAAAAGTGACTCCAGGGCCCCTCACAAGCAGGTTGTGCCTGTGCCTGAGACTGTTTTGCCTTCTCTGAGCCACCCAGCCTGTCCCTCCCCTCTCTCTGCCAGCAGTTCCCTCCTTTCAGCTCTTCCTCCAGCTCATTCTCCAGGTGACAATGTTCTTTCTCTGCCACACTCATCCCAAATATTTCTCTAAACAGACAGATCCCTTTGTGCTATTATGTGATTTTATATCTTTTAGTCTTCATAAATGAACATTGCTGCAATCCTCACTATAGGAGACCTTGGGGGAGACTTACAGGAATTCAAGCACTGGGGTCTGATCACTGGGGCTTGTTGATCCAGAAATGACCCAGTCTTGTGATTTATGTCCAGCTCAGACTAAACTTGGGCCCTGACCAGCACTGATTCAGCCACAGAGCAGTGACTTTCTCCCCTGAATTGATTCTGTGAAGGGTTCTGCTGGAATTCCTCTTTTCCCCCTGCCTGGTGAGCACACCAGGTAGGTGATCTCAGCAGACACTTGCCAAATATTTTAATTTTGCCCTACTCAAGCTGTTGCAAAGCTCAGCACATTCCACACTGAAGCCAAGGTCAGCACCAGCTTTCTTCAGGCCAGCTTAGATCTCAAACATTTGAGGGAGGATTTGGGGTGTCATGTTTTTGCCTGGGATCTTACAAGGAGAATTTAGAGAGCTGCAAAATCTCTTTGGGGTTGAGATGCCTGGAGGTGCCACTGTGGTAGAGAAGCAATAATTTGCCTGCTTTTGAACGAGGAATTGGGCTTGTTCTTAGTGTTTCAGCTCTTTGTGGGGCTGCATGGGCAGGGCAGATCAGCCAGGCTGCTGCTGTTAAGTCAGACCTACGCAGCAAAGCCTCAGCAAAGTGCTCTGCACGGTAATGAAGTCGATGCCATGAAGTCAATACCTCCAGTTCCTCTGCAGACACCCCCTGCCATGGTATTTATAACCTACCTGCTGGTGGGTGGTGTGATTCTCTCTTGTATTCCTTTTTTTTTCCTTCTTTTTTTTAAATTTTTCATTCATGAAGGATGAGGCTGCGCCGCCCACTCGAGAGCGGGGCTGTATCCTGTGCTCCTGCAGCAAATTCCTCACGGAATTCACCACTTTCTGCAGGGAGCTGGGGAGGATTTCTGCCTGGGAGGGACAAATCCCACTGACCCACATCACCAGGGGGCCTCGTGGGACTGTGCTCCTCATACAGAACCGCTTTGGGTTTGTCAGATGGACCTGACTGTGTCTCCTCTGTGCTTGGCACCGTCTCCTCTCTCTGTCTGAGGTTCTCCTCCTCCTCTGGTGTTCTCAAATCAATCTGGCCTGGGCAGACTGAGATTTTTTATGACTCTCAGCTTAGTCAGTTGGTTAGAGCACAGTCCTATTAATGCCAAGGTTGCAGGTTCTATCCCATTATGGGCTCTTTGCCTGAGTTGGACTTGGTGTTCTTGTGGGTCCCTTCCAACTCACAACATTGTGATTTCTTGCCCCACCTTCACCGTCCAAAGGCATTTACCCTCCTTTCCCTTCTGGAAACCAGGGCTGCTTTACCAAGTCTCCAGTTTTACACCCAGAATTCCTTCTTGCTTGATTTTTTTAACATCCCTCCACCCCTTCAGCAGCTTCCCCAGCATCTCCAGCACCCACCCCTGTGGTCCTGCCTCACCAGCGTGTTCATCGCCCCCTTCTCCCTGACACCTTCTCTCCTGTTCCTGAGGAACCCTGATGCCTTCCCTGGTGCCTCAGGCCTACGCCACCTTCTTGCTTGCTTTGCCATGCTCTTCCCAGGGAAAAAAACCCCCAAAGTTCCCTATGCTGAAGAAAAACTCTGTAAGCCCCAACTGCTTGTGAGCATTTCACCATCTCCCTAAAGCACACAGGGGAAGGGAGCTGGGAGAGTCTGGAGTTCTGTGCTGTGCCCCTTGGGCTTCTTATGGGTCTGGTGAGTGTGGAAAAGGGATGGAACAGCCTCACCCACAGGGGATGCAAAGCTGTGTCAGCTCCAGGTGCCAGACTTGGAGCACGGGGCAGGTGCCCGTGAGCCTCCCTGCCAGCAGAGACCTCAGAGGACCCCATCCTGCTCGTGCCTGGCTTCCACCCAGCCTTCTCCTGGCAGCAGTGGGGCTGAGACACATGGACATCTGCCCACCAGGACCTGGATCCATCCCACTCACCTCACACACGGCACTGAGGAGCTGTCAGATGGTGGTTGTGGTCCCTGCTGGGCTGGGCTGGCCTGGGACCAGCAGCTCGTGGGCTGTGGGAGCCCCTGGGCTGTGGGGACGTGTGTGCTGCTGGGCACCTGCACACGTGGGAACATCCAGGTGGCGTTTTTGGCCTTGCCCTTCCTTAGGGATTGGGAATGTCAACACCACAAAACTCACTTCAATGCCCAATGTGAGATCTTTGCAGGGCAGAGTTATTTTGTTGGCTTTTTACAGAGCTGCTGAGCTCACCAGGGGCCTCCAAGTGCCTGGGGAAATAAGTGTCCAAGCATCTTGGAGAAATAGATGATTTTTGGTGGAAAAATATGACCCCTTGCTTTGAAGGAGTAAAGTTGTAGATGCACACACTCAGAAGCCCTTTAAACAAGCAAATTCAGGGATCAATCTCTTTACTTTGACTTGTGTAATTGAGAGGGTTTTTTTCCCCCTCTCCGAAATCTAATCACAGAAAACATTTTGAAGAAATTAAGTGGATTTAAACAGCGAGCTGGAGAGAGAGAACGCTTCCTCCAGCTCCCAATCCATCTCCATCCCTGCCAGGGGAAAGCTGAATGGAAGTTTTAGTGAGCCAAAGTGAGAACAAGGCTGGTGTCCTGCTCAGGGGGGTCTCCAGGGCACAAGGAATAACAATAGGAAGGAATGCAAGGGATGGAAGTAGAGCTGCAGAGGGAAGGGTGAAGGGAAACTGTGACTGAGCAAGTACAAAGGCAAGATTGGGGTTGAGGGGAAAGATTTGGGGAATTGAGGATGAATTCTCCCAAATTTACGGGAACTTGAACTGTAACAAGTGGTTTTACCTGGATCCATGGCACTCACGAGGTCAAGGCAGATCCTTTCAACTTTTTGGAGTTCCTGGTCTCTAAACAGGAGATGCAGCTCCACAATATTCAGTATAATGGATGTTAAACCTGGGAATAGACCAGAGACCTTCCTGGGAGGTCTGTGGCAGGTGACACGGAGGAGGGGACAGCGTGTGGGAAGAGTGGGACAGTGCTGCCTTTGCTGGAAATACAAAGACTTCAGGGATGTTCCAAATCCCTTTCTGTGTCACGTAAGAAGATTGAGCAAGATTTGGCTGCTCCAGTGCCCTGCTGGGCTACACGAGTGAGTCTGGAGATACATGGACAACATGCATTTGTTTTTCCAAAGTCCACATGTTTCTGCATCTTAATTCTTCCCTGTGAGGGTGGGGAGGCCCTGGCACAGGGTGCCCAGAGAAGCTGTGGCTGCCCCATCCCTGGAAGTGTCCCAGGCCAGGTTGGAGCAACCTGGGATAGTGAAGGTGTCCCTGCCCATGGCAGGGGGTGGGATGGGATGATCTTTAAGGTACTTCCAACCCGAACCAATCCATGATTCTATGATCTTTTTCTGAGTTCAACTGACTGCAGCCAAAGAGGGTTTCTTCTCTAAAATACTTTCAGGTGATGCCCAGCAGTCCAAGCTTATAGTTTGTGCCTATTCCTGTGACTTGAAGAGTTATTTTCTGTAGTTTGGACTGGCCAAAGCTGTAACTCAATCTGCTCACAAGAGGAATGTGAGGATGTAAAATTAAGTCTCTTCCTACTCCTTTTCCCTCCTCCAGAGCTCATGAGGGGGAATCATCACTACAGGTCACTCCTGCTGAAGGAGCAAGTGTTTTCTCTCTGTCCAGAGGAGATGGGCAGGCTCAGGAGGGGTCCTGAGAAAGGAGAGCCCTGAGCTGGCACCATGGACAGGGTGATGATGCTGCTGAGCTGTGCTTGGAGGTCTGAATGCTTTTGGATAATGACCCCAAAACTCTTCAGTGCCCACACATTGCCAGCTCTTATGACCATGGTGGCTTAAACTTTGTGTTGTTTTCTCTTGTTTTGTCTGGGCCATTCACTAAAGAGTTGGATTAGTAGGTCCTTTCCAACTCAGAATATTCTCTGACTTGTGGCTGCCCATGAGCTCTTTAAATAAATGTCTCCTCTCAGTGCTCTTTGTGCACAGCAGAGTTTCGAAGCTGTAGTGCCTCAAAATGTACAAGAAAAAACCTGATTGGAACTCCTGAAAATCTCTCTGGCTTCCTCAGCCTTGTGAGTGAGGCTGTGAGCACATGGCAGTGTCAGCGGGGTCACAGCACAGACCCCAGCTCGGAATTTCCCTTCCAGTTTGATGTTGCAAATGTAAGCTGTGAATTCCTGCCTGGAAGTGGCAGGCTGCCCTCCTGGATCGATGGCATTGCGATCTGGGATTGCAAACCCCACGCTATCAAAACATGATTAGGAGAGAGACAATAAACAGAGCAGCCACCATCGCTGCCACATCGTGCATTCTGTCCTTACAATATAAATTTTTCCATTTCCTTCTCTAATTTCTAGTAATTGAGCTCAATGAGCCTGCTTGGAGCTGATTTCTCCATACAGTTTTCTTTACATCTATTTCAGATTTCTGGCCCCACTCCAGCTGCTTGCTTGATGGTGCATTTTATTTTAGCTTCTTAATTTGCTGTTAGAGTTGTCAACACCACGGGGCCCCCTTGCTGCTCTGCTTTGCTTAAGTAGAGTGGATATATTTCTGAGCTCACTTAACCACTTGGTTGCTGCTGAGACACTAAACCTTGGCAGGAGTTTTTACGAGACCCCTGTGGTGCTGGTGGCAGGTGGGTTTAAACAGGCAAGGGGAATTTAAGCAGCAAGGTGAGTTTAAACAGCAAGGTGGGTTTAAATAGGCAAAGTGGGTTTAAACAGCTGAGGTGGGTTTAAACATCTGAGGTGAGTTTAAACATCTGAGGTGAGCTTAAACATCTGAGGTGAGCTTAAACATCTGAGGTGAGCTTAAACATCTGAGGTGAGTTTAAACAGCCAAGGTGGGTTTAAATAGGCAAGGTGAGTTTAAGCAGGCCAGGTGGGTTTAAACATCTGAGGTGAGCTTAAACAGCTGAGGTGAGTTTAAACAGACAAGGTGGGTTTTAAAGGGAAGGTGAGTTTAAACAGCAAGGAGGGTTTAGACAGCCAAGGTGGGTTTAAATAGGCAAGGTGAGTTTAAGCAGACCAGGTGAGTTTAAGCAGGCCAGATGGGTTTAAACATCTGAGGTGAGCTTAAACAGCTGAGGTGAGTTTAAACATACAAAGTGGGTTTTAACAGGGCAGGTGAGTTTAGACAGCCAAGGTGGGTTTAAACATCTGAGGTGAGCTTAAACAGCTGAGGTGAGTTTAAACATACAAGGTGGGTTTTAACAGGGAAGGTGAGTTTAAACAGCAAGGAGGGTTTAGACAGCCAAGGTGGGTTTAAATAGGCAAGGTGAGTTTAAGCAGGCCAGGTGGGTTTAAGCAGGCCAGGTGAGTTTAAGCAGGGCAGGGGAGTTTAAGCAGGCCAGGTGGGTTTAAACAGGCAGGGTGGGTTTAAACAGCCAAGGTGGGTTTAAACAGCCAAGGTGGGTTTAAACAGCCAAGGTGGGTTTGCCAGGTTGTGCTGCTGAATAAACCAGGTAGAGAACAAGCCACAGGGGTGGAGATGAATTTCCCAGACTCATCCTCACGTGCCTGGGACCCCAGTGATGTCCTGGGACAACCCACAGCTTCCCAGCCCAACCTCAAAGGGCCACGGGCAGATTTGGTGCTGCCTCTCCCCCTGTGTCCATCCAGGTGGTTTGAAAGGAATGTGATGGGCTTGCAGGTGCTTCAGGTACAGATCACCCCAGTCATGGATCTGGGGAGGTCAAAATCTCTCTCTTTCCAAGTCCTGCAGTTTTGTGAGTGCTGCAGAACAGCTCTGACCCAGAGCTACCCCAGAGCTGGCTCACTGCCTCTGCATTTATCTCTCATGCTGCTTTTTGTTGATGCAACAGAAAGCATTTCCATCTTCTCTTTATCCAAGTAACAGACATGATCCAATCAGGGCTGTGATGAGGCAAAACAAAAAAAAAAATGAGGCATAAAGCAGAAGCACAAATGCTTTGCTTCCTCATTTCCTTCTTCACAGGAGAACGTTCCCCAGCACGTTTTTCTTGCATCACCCATTTACATTTGTCAGAGCTTGGTTTCTGCAGGCAAAAGAAGCAGCTGTTTTGCAGGTGTCCTGATCCATTTTCACTTTTCCACGAGATCCTTTTTGACACAGCACATTCTCCTAGGCCATGTTATTTGAAATGTCCCAGCTGCTCTGTGTTTGCTGCTGCCTGGATGTAAAAAATCGGGCCTGGAATGTGTGATCCCCTATGGGGCTGATAGGTTTTTTTTTGATTTTTAAAGCTTTCACATCAGTCCTTTGGGTTGATGGTGTGGTGAGCTCTTGACACTGGGACCATGCTGGTGCCTGGTGGCTGTATAAGAGATCCTGTTCCATTGCTCACTGGAGAATCATCACTGGGAAAATAAAGCACATGTTTGTAGCCTGTTACTCAAATGCTGATCTGCTGCTTTGGCTGAATCATCACCTCCATGCACAAAATCACTGTTTATTGTTTACTTTGCTCCTGAATTAATCAGCCACTTGCTTTAGAGAGGAGAAAGGGAGAAGAAATTGTTTAACCTTGCTGGTGGCAAAGTCTCTTTGGGTTCTTTATTACTGCAGAGTCACTTCTGCATCTTGGGCAAAATAACTTCCTTTGTATTTCATACAGGGGGCTCATAGTCTGGCACATTGTTGGGACTATTGCTGGGCTGGAAAATGTCTCATTGTGCTTATTTTTGTGTTGTGTAGTGACAGGAATTGGGAAAAATAAAGCTTGATCAGTGTTGAGTGATTTGCTGAGGAATGGGAAAGAACAACAATCTCTGCCATCATTGTCTGGGTGTTGGGTGGACAAAACACGATCAGGGGAGGGTTGGTTAAGCTGGAGGTCAGGTTTAGCAAGGGACTAAAGCTAATGATACAAGTGCTGCTACAAATCAGACACTCTGAGCAATGCCATCAATACCACAGTTCTTTGGCAGCAGAGAAACAAACTGCAATTACTTTGTTTATTAGCCAAAAGGGGATTTTGCTGCTGCTGGTTTTTTTTCCCCTTGAACACAGACATCTGCAGGAGATGTACATCAGCCCACTTGTAGCTTGAATAGAGGAGGATTTTGAGCTTGATGGTGATGGAAAAAACCCAGTGATGGTTAATACTTTCTAGCTTTAATTCTCTGCTGGATACTTGTATTGGCAAAGGCTGTCCACCCTTGGAGGCAAGTGGGTGGTGATTTGCATGGAAAGAAAGAAATGAGATGAAGTTGGGATGCAAAGGAGAAAAAGAAATTGCCATTAATTGGAGAAAAGCCTGGATTCATCCCAGGAAACTTTAAGGACTTGAGGGGTTTACCTGCACTGGAAGACTAGGGATCACAGAGGAGTCTCCACAGTGCAGTTCCACATGGTGGAATTGTCTGAGGAGGCACCTCTGTGCACTGGGGAGAGAGAAATGAGAGTGTGTGTGGGCAGCTGGTGTGGTTTTGGGTTTCTCTGCCCTCATGGGTGTCTGAGCAAACCCTTCCTCTTCATGCTTCACTTTCCCCCAGTCCTCCAAGTGGGATAATAACACTGGATGTGGCAGCAGAGGGAGAGACCTGAGTGAGGTGGAGATCACAAATAATTAATTAGTGAAAATCACCTTGGCTTGTTCAGGTGGGTTTTGCAATTTGCAGCCACCAAACCTCCAGCCACATGCAGGGAGCAGATTTGTGGGACTGGGGCTTTGCTCCCACCCCTACAATTCCTCAGCCTGGCTCCCAAAATCCAAGGAGATGGCAGAGAGAAGCTCCGTGGCACAGTGCCACAGAGCACGTGACACCAGGGCATATTTACATTTCTCATGCACAGCACATAAACCAGTTTTTACAGCCTGAGGTAAAACTTTAATAGTTGTTTGATGGTAAATTTCCATGTCAGCTGCTCTGGAATTTGGTTCCAGGGCCGAGCCAGAAGCAGCATATTGTAGCGGGGGGATTCCTGGTTATGTGAGAGCCACAAATGTGACCCGGGAAGGCAGAGATCCAAGAGGAGAATGCGAAGTTTGAATGATAACAGTTGCCTCCTTCCAAGATGCAAATGAAACACCAAATGTTCAAGTTCAAGCTGGGGTGGCAGCTTTTTTTTCTCTCCCCTCTTGAAGGATCTGGCCACCCCCAGACTGGGTCTGATGCAGCTTCTTTCTTGAACATATTGAAGGCAGAATTCATCATCTTGGTAACTTTTTCCATATGGCTGTTATTCCTCCTGGAAATAGTTCTGTGTTTGGCTTCCTGTTCCCTGGTCCTCCCTCCCCATGTCTGATTTCTTCTTTTTTTCCCTTTTTTTTTTTTTTTTTTGCCTGCCTCAATGTGAGTGTGGGTCCTTTGCAATTCATAACTGGAAAATGAGCCTGTGTGGAATTTGGGATGAGGACTGAGCAGGGAGCTGTTGGGAATGTCAGCTCTGCTGTCGTAGCACGAACGTCTCCAGCCCACTTGTTCTCTCAGACGTACTCGCTCATCCACATGGTTACAGGCTCTGGGCTCAGGCAGCCCAGCTTGCATGAACACACACTCATTCCCATCCTTTTGCCAAGTCCTCAGCTCCCCTTGGAGTCAAAAAGCAGGATAATTAAACCCCTATAACCCTCCATGTCAGCGCACCTTCGTGTGGAGGTGATTGCTGGTCAGCTCAAAGGGATGGAGGTCAGTGGGACTTTGCTTCCCTAAAAAAAATCAAACCAGCTGCTTGTTTTGTGCTTCTTTATTAGAGCAGAGTTTTGTCCTTGGGTGCTGGGCCTGGGCAGGGAGTTTGGGTGCAGAATCCTGATTTTTACAGTGAATTCTGAGCACAATCTCACAGGTGTAACCCCAGCAGGTGAAGAGGGGAGGGTGTGTTGACAGAGGTGCCTTCAGAGCCACCTCCTTTCCTTGGTGTCCTCGGTGACTGGCACCTGATGAGACTTTGCTGGAACAACCTTGCTGCTGAACACCCTGTGAGAATGCCAAGGCTTGACTCTCCCAGAGAACCACTCAGGGCTGAAAGCCTGGGGCTCTGCTCAGCCTGCAGGATTGCAAAATGCCATTGAGCAGCACAAACTGGCTGCCCATGACCATTAGGAGCTGGTGCTACGCAGGGAGAGGAACAGAATTTAGGCTGCCCTCCCATGCTCTGCCCAACACCTGTATCACACACCACATCCAGCTCAGAGGGAAGAGGAGGAGCAGACTGGGAATATCCATGTGAAGGCTCTGATGCTCATTTGGTTTGAGCTGTCGTGCTCAGCAGCCACTTCTCCAGCAGTGCCCTGTTGGTGCCAAGCTCTGACTTCATGGGGATGTCTGGCATTGTGCAGGTCAAGCTCTGAGTGTCCAGATGGCAGCAAATTGCCCATTAGGTGAATAATTGAGTTTTCTGGAAGGGAACAGGACCTGTGTGTGACCTGTGTGCCCAAGGGACACTGCTTAGTAACCTCAGATGTTGGTCCAGGAGCCTTTGTGGAACACACAGTCCTCCTGGCTGCTGGATGACCATGGCACTCTCTGTGCACATAAAGTCACAGAAAAGGCATTAAAGAATGTTTTTCTCCACTGGGTGACATTAGATGGGACATGAAGACCGAGGAAAGCTTTGCTTTTGGAGCTGACCTTTCCCGAGCTCCTGGCTGGTGGAGCCCTGTGTTACAGGAGGATGTTTAGGATGGTGAGCTCACACCACACTCAGCAAATGCTGGTGAATAAAACCCCTGAGAGCAGGGAGGAAGTGATCTAAGAGAGTTCAAGGCCCCTGAAATGAGGAGGGAAGAGTCACAAACTGAGCTGTCTTGGCCAGAAGCCGTTTCATGTGGTAGATCCCACACAGGGGAGGCTGAGAAACAGCCTAATTATTGGCACAGGCCAATATTCCTGGCTCACCTCTAAAGCCCCCAGTGAGGGCCAGGACAGAGCTGGTGTGCAGAAACCACATGGCTGGCCTGGTAAAGCTGGGCTTGGTGGGTCTCTGAAGGATCTTGTCTTTTAACATCCAACAGCACCCAAATGCCTTTAGATCTTTGGGGAAACCCATGTCCTCACCCACAGCAGGTGATCTTTCAGAGAACAGATAAGAAATGGTTTATTTTGCTTTTCCACTTGTTAATTTGCATTCTGCTGCCCCTGTAACCATGAGATAACCAGAGCTTTGACAGCCCCTGTGTGTGTGGACAGTGCTGCCTTCCCAGCTGGGATGTGAAACACTTGAGCCAGGGGAGAAGGGAGCAAGGGATGGATGGAGGAAGCATTTCCAGGCAGTGCCAGCTCACCTCTGCTCAGCTTTCCCAGATGGAAGGGGCAGTTCCCTTGCTTTCTACCCAGGATGTGTTTAATCCATATCAGGATGACCCTGGTGCTGTGACAATCTGGATATTTCTTGTTGGAGCAACTCAGGGCAGTGCTGAGATTGCACCTGCATTGCCAGTCTCTTATGGACAGCAGACTTGGCATTATCCTTGATATCCAGCATTGTTCCATTAATTTTTCACATTAAAAGCTGTTGTCCTTGTGTGGGAAGGAGGAGTGAGGACAGACCCTGACAGTGCTGCTTTGCTGTGACCTCACTTCCAAGAGAGGGGCACAGACATGGAGAAGGACAGCCTTGTTTCCTACAAACAGCTTTTCCTGGGACACTGCAGATACAAGGCAAATATGTCCAAGTGTTAATTGGACAATGCTTTTAAATTCCTTTATTGGAAGAGCTGAAGATGGGCCATTCATTTAAGAGCTGGACTCGATGATCCTGGTGGGCTCCTTCCAACTCAGAATATTCTGTGATATTAACCCAGCCTTGCAAAAATCCCTGGAAGCTGGGAGACTGCTATTACCCATCCTTGGTTTTGCCCATGGGGAAATCAAGGCTGACCTGTGTGAGCAGCCCCTTGCTCTACATCACTCCATGCTCTCAGATTTCCTCCTTTCCTCCTTCCTGCCCTGAAGTCAATAGTGGATTTTATATTCTGGGGGATGGTAAATATTGGCTGGTTGTCACTTGGTGTCACCCCCAAGTGAGGACTGATGCCATACTCAGTGTTGCTGTGATGGAGCCTGACACAAACACAGCCAAACTGCCAAATATTAAGATTTGACCTGTGACCCTCGGTGTCCTCCTGTGTTTGCAGACCTTTGTTTTCCTTTCAGCCTTTCCTGGTACATTAGAGCTTTCCCTGCCTCTGTCACTGTCATCAGAGACTTTGGTCTTTGAGACACACTCTGCTCTCACCCAGTTCTCCTTAGACAAAGGTGACACTTCAGAAACCTGCTGAGATCCCACATTCCTCCCTCAAGTGTCAGTCTCAGCCATCTGTGCCCCTTCCCACACCCAGAGCTGGGTGCTTGTGTTTTCTTCGAATCTCCCATTCCAAGGCCAGGGGCAAAAGCATCCATGTTCCAGCTGGACTCCTGCAAAAGACTCATATTCTTCTGCATGGACAATTCCAAACTGTCTCCTGTAACCCATTGCATTCCCCAGCCTGGCTGCAGGTTTTCCTGAGGACATGGAATGTTGGCCTGGGGCACCTTGGCAATCCCCAGACCACTGCTTCCCTCTGGGGCAGCCTGAAATCCCAACCTGATGCCTCTCGTTGGCCTCCAGCAAGGACTAAAAGCTGGTTTCCCTGTCTCCAGTAAGCACTGGAAGATGAGTTTAATGAGGAACAGTGAAGAGATGTGCTAATTGCTGGTTCCATTTCAGCCTGGGTCAGTCCCTCAGAGCCCAGGGTTATTTGTGTTTGATCCCACTGTTCCCTTTGCTGCAGCTTTTCCCTTCCTGCTGCCTCAGACTGGCTGATGGCAGGGGGTGTCCCACAGAGCCTCTGATGTTCCTCTCTCCCTGTGCCTGCACATTTCCCCTTTAATTAGGCTCATTCCGTGTAGGAGGCTCCGGGGCTGTTTGTTCAGCTGGAGGGGCCGGAAGCACAGCCCAAGGCACAGGGAAGGGATGGACTGACGTGTTGGGATGGAATGATGTGGGAAGGACACTCAGGGATCCAAGCTGGCAGGGTGTGGGCTGTGCATGACTGCACCAGTGTGACATCCTGCAGGGGACACAGCCTGTGTGTCACCAGTGGGGATTCTGCCCATGGACAACAGCCTGTGTGTCACTAGTTGGGATTGTGTCCGGGGACCATAGTCTGGGTGGCATTGGTGGGAATTCTGTCCAAGGACAATGGTCTGGGTGTCATCAGTGGAGATTCTGCCCAGGAACAAGAGTCTGGGTGTCCTTAGAGGGAATTCTGCCCAGGGACAAGAGTCTGGGTGTCATTAGAGGGAATTCTGCCCAGGGACAAGAGTCTGGGTGTCATTAGAGGGAATTCTGCCCAGGAACAAGAGTCTGGGTGTCACTGGTAGGAATTCTGCCCAGGGACAATAGTCTGGGTGTCACTGGTGGGAATTCTGTCCAGGGAGAACAGCCTGTGTGTCACCAGTTGGGATTGTGTCCAGGGACCATAGTCTGGGTGGCATTGGTGGGAATTCTGTCCAAGGACAATGGTCTGGGTGTCATCAGTGGAGATTCTGCCCAGGAACAAGAGTCTGGGTGTCACTGGTAGGAATTCTGCCCAGGGACAACAGTCTAGATGTCCTCAGAGAGAGCTGAATCCAGGGATAATAGGCTGGGTGTTATCAGTGGGGATTCTGCAAAGGGGTAATAGTCTGGATGTCATTGTTGGAGACCATTCTGCCCAGGGACAATAGTCTGGATGTCACCAGTGAGGGCCATTCTGTCCAGGGACAACAGCCTGGATGTCACCAGTGGGGATTGTACCAGTCTGGGTGTCACCAGTGGGGACCAGTCTGCCCTGGCTGAGATGCTCCTGCTCCCAGCAGAGGTGCTGGGTTCAGGCAAAGGGCTGTGCTCATGTGCTGGTGGTGGTTTTGGTTTATGATGGATTATGGATTATGATGGATTTCATGCCATGGGAAGCATCGATCCATCCCAACAAGCAGAGCTGCCTCTTGGCATCTCCCACCACAGGATGGACTGGGATGATGTTGGAAAAATTTAGCCAGGGCCATGTCTGGGAGGTAAATCTCCAGGTGTTCTGCAGGGGGCATGAGCTGTGCTGGAAAAGGTGGAATCCTTCCAGATCCATAAGTAGCTGCTTGTTGAAATTTGTGCTGGAGGTCAAGATTAACAAGCCCCTGAATGATGTGACTTGAGTGTCTCCTCTGGCTCCAAGGTTGTGATTATGGCAGGATGATCTCTTGTGGCATCTGGATCTGGAGCATTAACCAGTTTCTCCAAGGTTAATAGTGAGTGAGGAGGAGGTGGGGTGGTGGGAGATACCCAGGAAATACCCAGGTCTTGGTGAATTATTCCTAGAAAGCATCAGACCTGTTTGGTTTAGCAAGGCCTGCTCTAAGCACAGCTCAGTGCTTAAGTGCCCCTGTCTGTGCAGGAGTTGGGTCTGGCTGACAATTCATCCTGCTGAGATTTAAATATTTTTCTTTGGTGCCTTCATTTGAGTCCCCTGTCCTGGACAAGGTGGAAAGAGAGACCATTTCCCTTTTGCTGCTCACTCTCATGTCCCTTCAAGTCTGTTATTCCCAACAGGAAGCTCCCAAGGGCTGGACTGAGGGATTTGAGGAAGGGCTTGATGTTTCTGTGTGTATTCCATACCCAGGTTTGGAGTTTGGTTATAAAAACACAGATTTCAGTCTCGAGGCATTCCTCTAGTGTGAGATTCATAAGATTTTGTTGTTAAACTAAAAGATGAGGATTAAATTCCCATTGGTGTCTCCCTTTGTTATTGCTAATAGCTGAGATAGGAGACAGGCAAAGAATTCTTTAGGAAGCTAAATTTGCTTGGGAAAGATAAAGAGAACAAAGAGGAGCATTAGTTAATTTGGCTGTGCCTGGTGACTGTTTGACATCTCCCTCCTGAGAACTTTGTGCCTATGGCCAAACTGGTTGTTTTGGTCCCAAAAGCAGAGACACCACTTGAAGGACAAAGTCCTGCTGGCTGGAATGAGCTGATTATGGATGAGGGGACAAGCCCACCCTGTCCCCAGCAGCCCCAGGCAGAGGCCTTTAGGCCACAGAGCAGAATTTGTAGCCATTCCCTTCGATACTTTTCAAATAATCCCATTTTTCTGCCTTTTTTCCTTGCAGTTCCACACACTTCCCAGCTGAGGGGAAAGCTGGAGCTCCCAGTTTTCTGCACGGTGTTGCTTTTCCAAGCCCAGTCTGTGCCAGTGGAGAAGATGCCTCATTCTTGAGTCTTTCCAAGTGTTTTGCCCCCCATCCCAGCGTGGGGGCTGCTCTGGGGGGTTGGATCTGGGGATTCCAGCCCTGGATGGGACATCTCCTGGCCCTTGGAGCCACCTCCTTCCCATGGAGCTGGGCCAGGGCAGCACTTGCATAACACACAGAGCATCTCAGTGGGCTCTGCTGAGCTGCAGCAGGGCTAAAATGCTGCCTCTCCTCTATAAATAGAGTGAGTGGGCCAGTCTGCCTTGAGACAAGAATCTTCCCTCCCTCGAGAGCAGCCTAAACTTTCCTGCCTGGTGGAGCTGGAGCTGCTAAAGAAATTCCTCTCTATTAATTGCCCCCTGGATTTTCTTCTCCCTTTGTTTGGGCCTTTAACCTCAACTGTGGTTTGGGTGCTCCTGTTCCAGTCACTCCTCTCCAGGGGAGGGTGAGGATGCTTTGGGGAGGGATATTGGAGAACTTTTCCATAGGTTGCTTCCTAGGAGAGAGGATTTTTTTTATTCTCACTTAAAGGACACTTTTGCTGAGGTAGCTGTGGGCAATTTCCTTCTGATAAAGGCAGATCCTGACTGGTTTGGGGAACTGCTGGAAGTGTTTCCAAAAGGAATTGGAGCTTTGCACGCTGCCAGGTGTAAATCCCATGGGACCAGTGGGATGCTGAGGGATAAAGCTGGGCCCTGTCTGTCTGTCTGTCCCTCACCACCACAGTCTGTGTGGGTGAAGTTTGGAGCTTCTGATGCCCTGAGCAGGGTGGGTGAGCCCAGCACAGCCTCTGCCTCCTCCCCAGCCCTGCCGTGACCTTATGGATCACATATAAACATATTTTAATATATTCTTTATATTTTTATATTTATATAAATACATATTTATAAATATTATATATTTCTATATTGCTATATCTCTATAATTTTATATTTTTATATTTATTGCCAGAAGCAATAACCTCCCTGCACTTCCCATTGCTGGAACCAAAACTGAGCTGAACTTTAAATAAGTCCCCATAAATTCTCTTGATCTGGTGTTCCAAGTTCAACCCTTCTGTTTTTTTTTTTTTATTTTAATTTTATTTTATTTTTACTGCTCCGTTAATCCAGTCCCAGAAAACTTTGCAAAAATTTAGAGCTACATCCCCCCCTTCCCTCTTCCCAGCTCAAAAACATTTCTGTATTAAAACCTCCAAACTGCTGGTTAAATACCAATTCCCTTTCCTTCATTCCTGCTGAAAGGGATAAACGGAGTATGCTGAGGAGCTCATTATTTTGGGATGGTTCACACCATTCCTGCAGGTTTGCTGGTTCTTATATCTCACTTGGCCCCAGCTCTGCCTCCTGCCAACTCCTCCCATCACTGCTCTGTTCTCATGGATTAGGGAAAATGGATTGGAATATCAAGGCCAGGCTGCTGTGGTTTCCTTGATAACGTGGGCTCAGCTCAGGTTGTGTTTGCTTAGTCCTTGTATTTATCCATCATCCTCCTGCAGCTCATCTGCCCTGGCCCCTCACTGCCATTTTCATGGTTCTCTTGCTGTGACCTCAAATTTCCTTTTTCTTTGACAAATGATTCTTTTTTAGGAATTTCTAAGTGGGTTTTAGGGAGGAGGAGGCCTTTGCAGATGAAGTGCTGCCTATGTGTAGCTGAGCAATATCCAACAGAGCTCAGGTCTTGCTGAGCTTCAGCTCGTGCTGAAGAGAGAAAAGGAAATAATAAACCTCCAGGAGCTGGATATAAGGAGCTGATGTGAAAAATGGTGTGTCTGTGAGATACAGATATGTATTTATATATATATATACACACAAAAAAAAATCTGATAAATTGGAAATATGCCTCTTGGACTCAGAAACAATTGTGGAGCCTTGTCCCTGCCCATCCTTGGAAGTGCTCAAGGCCAGGCTGATGGAATTCTGAGCAACCTGGCCTAGGGAAAGGTGTCTCAGCCCATGGCGAGATGGTTTTTAAGGTCCCATCCAACCCAAACTGTTCAGCCATTGTGTAATTCTATTATTCCTCTCTTTTTTCCCTTTGTCATTGGTCTGTGGCCCTGCCAAGGCTCGTTTGGAGGCAGTTTTGCCCCTCAGATGGCTGTGGCAGGACAGTGTGTCCCTTGTCATCACTGCAGGGGGATGGAGGTTCCCTCCAGTTACCTGTTGGGCAAAAGGGAGGCAGATTAAGGCAAAGTGACAATTCCTGGCCTTTCCTTCACACATGGGCTTTGAGGAAGGTCCCTTTGGGGCCATGTCAGGCCCACAAAAGCTGCTGTGGCCCATGAAACCTCAGAGGTGTGGGTGTGTTGAACACTGGAATGTGGGGGGAACAAGCCATTCCCCAAGGGGCTGGCAGAGCATCCTCCCTCATTGGGGTCAATTTTGAATAAAGCTCCAGTCAAGCAAAATTATTCTCCTTTCTCCCCCTTATAAAAGCTGTGACACATGTTTTTGTATTTGTTTAACTTGTCATGCTGCTTTCTTGCTTTCATCCTCATTTCTGATCTGCCTGGGAAGCAGGTCTGGTTGCCCTTTAGGAGTTATTGCTTTTGGTTTGCAGCACAGTGCTTGGTGTCCCCCAGACAGAGCATTTAGGGATTAGAGGGTATAAGTAGTTATTTCGTGCTGCTTTCTCTCTGCCTTAGTGACTCGAACGCCTTTCAATCCCACTGAAACATGTTTCTCATCCCAAGCTTTGGAATCGATTCTGCTTCCTCCTTTTTTGGTGGCTTTCCTCACTGGCTCATAAATTCCCCCCATAAATCCATGGGTGGCAGCTTCAACGTTGGCAGCTGAAAATAGGCTTAAAAAAAAAAGAAATCTCTGCGTAAGGAGCCAGATCGTCCTTAGCTGGGATTGTGATCCCTCAATCCTGAAATTACAGGGAAAAAATAGAAGTGACGAGCTCGATTTGCTGCTAGTTTTGCTCTGTCATCCCAAGGTGGATCTGCAGCAGTTCCCAGAAAATTTCTCAGGAGATGGAAATGAATCATCTCCCAGTTGAGGCGGGTGCTGGTGGGGCCGGTGTTGCCGGGGAAGCCGAGCTGTCTTCAGTCTCCTCAATAATAGGAACCTGTGTATTCCCTTTGTGCCACTTCCCATACGGAGCTGCAGTTCCAACCCACTCAGGAGACAGATGATCCAAGGAAAGGTCTGTTTGTCTTGGAGCTCTGTGAGCTGCGTCCTTCTGTTTCCTCTGTAAACCAGTGGAAATTTAGGAGGCTGGTGGGTTGGGAAGTGCTCAGGGATGGGGAGTGTCACTTGGGTTGAGTTTCATGGAATCTCAGGCTGGGTTGGGTTGGAAAGGACCTTAAAGATTGTCTTGTTCCACCCCCTGCCATGGGCAGGGACACCTTCCACTGGTGTCCAACCTGGCCTTGGACACTTCCAGGGATGGAGCAGCCACAGCTTCTCTGGGCAACCTGTGCCAGGGCCTCCCCACCCTCCCAGGGAAGGATTTCCTCCCCATATCCCATCTAACCCTACTCTCAGTGGGAAGCCATTCCCCCTTGTCCTGTCACTCCAGGCCCTTGTCAATAGTCTCACTCCACATTTCTTGTAGCTCCTTCATGTCCTGGAAGGCCACAATGAGGTCACTCCAAAGCTTCTCTTCTCCAGGCTGAACAATCCCAATTCTCTCAGCCTTTCCTCATAGGAGACGTGCTCCATCCTAGTGAATTCATGGGGTCGTAGTTGGAAGGGACCCACATGGATCATCAAAAACTCTAAGCAGTCTGGAAAACCACAGGAATTGGGGATAATCTGCTCTAACTCCTTTTCTGCTATGCCTCTGCTGAGGCTGGGGAGGACCTTGGAGGGTTATTGCTGCTCCTGGTGTTAGTTAGGCTGGACTTTGCTGCTCTTCTGGGCTGTGGCAGGGGGGTTGTTCCAGGAGAAAACTGAGTGGGGCTTGTGGTGGCCTGGGCAGGGGCCTGGGAGCACTGAGCCCCCTGTGCTGCATCTCTGAGACAGCTCTGAGATCAAAAACCTGCAGGAGCAGAGCCAGAGCTCCTGCCAACCCTGAGAGATGCCCTGGGCATTGCTGGAGGGTTTCCTGGATGGCAACATTCCTACTAATGTAAGAGAGGCATCAGGAAGCACCTTGGGGGGAAGCAGAGGGACAGAGGAACCCTGAGTGGGACAGTGGCAGCTCAGACACTCCTTTAACGTGGCTGCTTTCCCTGCTTTCCAGCAGAACACCTCAGCCCTTTGCAGCAGGGTGATTTCCTCCTCCTCCCTTTACTTCACCCCAAGAGTTTCTGCTTTTTCTCCTTCCATCATCTCCATCCCAGAAAAGCCTCCAAAGGCGCTCCCTGCTCCCGGTGCAGCTGCCACTGATCCCGCTGACGGACCCACGGAGGTTGGGAGCAGTTTTGGTGGCAGTGGGACATCGTTTCTGCTGTGGTCTCACTGAGGATGGAGAAATAAGGACCAGAGGATCCAGGGAATGCAACACGCGCTTGGGAACAGCAGAGGGAGCTTGGAGATGAGTGCGGGATCCAGCCCGGGGGATTTGGGTCTGTGCCTGGTTTGAAGGCTCTGCCTGGAGCCCCTGAGCTCTCCCGTGCCCAGAACCACATCCAGGTGCCCGGGGAGGGAAGGGACTCGGGAGCTGAGCACACCCGCATTGTTCGTAGGGGGTGTGAGGCTTCCCAGACTCTCCAGTGGTTACACAGGGAATTAGGCTCCATCTCCTTATCCTGGGAAGCTGCTGCACAAGTCCTTCAGTACCTCCTTGTTAAGCCCTGGAGCACAAGCTCAGCTCTGAGCCCGTGTTTAAGTATCTTGCAGAGCACAGCTCCTCTCCCAAATCCCTCCTGGGGAGGAGAGGGGGCCCAGGGGGACACAAGTGTGGGCTGGGAGTGACTGTGGCGCTCTGGTCCAGTGGGAAAAACACATGGAAAAGGACCAAGTGTCTCCGGGCTCTTTCTCCCGGGTTTCCAGTGGCTTTAAGTGGCCCTGGCCAAGGCAATGATGTCTTCCCAGGTTGTTTGCCTGATTGGGAGAGAGGAGCTGACCCCAATCCACCGGCAGAGGTGGGAAGAGCTGTGGGAACTGTTGGTGGGAGCACAACCATGTGCTTGGATGGGGGATGTGGGGCTGCCCCAAGGCTCCACCCAGACCTTATTAACAGTAGATTATCCTGCTCTATTTTTAAAGGATAAAAGTGGGTTGGTTATTGGTGGAAATAGACCTTCCATGGCGTGTTTTGTGTGTCAGACAAGGGAAAAGATGGATCAGAGGAATGGTGCCATGCTGAGGCTGAGGAAAAGCTGCCTTTTCCAAGAGCTCCCCTATATTATTCCCAGCTTGTGTGTTTTGGGAGTTCATTTGTTGCTGTCTTTGTTAATCACTACTGATAGTTCTCAGTATAATAATTTGGGGTTTTTTTTAAGTCAAAGTGTTTTTTCGCTTTAGGATAAAGGCTGAAAAAAGGTCCCAAATCCTAATCAACCTGGAAAACTGCTGGGATAAGCAAGGGCCAAAGGGATTGTGGAGTTGTGAGTGTTGGTGCACACACAAGGGAAACGCCCACAGGGCTGAGCAATCCCAGTGGGAAAGCTGGCTAGCTATGCTGTATGTACTCCATAGGTGCTCCCTGCTTCCCTGGAGCCCTGCTAAGCCAGGTCTTACTGAGCTGTGGAATTCACACTCAGCACTAGGGAACAAAGCCAGGAAGGCTCTGGGAATTTAGTGCCCAGATTATAAACTGCTGCTGGTGTTTGAGTGCCTGCAGTGGGGAAACTCTGAGGGATGGGCTGAGATCCAGCCCTGGAGCTGCTCCATGGGGTTTACCTGGATCTGTGGCAGGAGTTTATGGAAAGGGTGTGTTTGTTGTGCAAGGTGGGCTGAGCTGCTGGGGCTGCCCGAGGGTGGTGGGTTGGGTTGTGCCAAGTGCTGCAGACACAGGTTTGCTGGTGGGGAGGGTTGGCATGAGAAGTTACTGCCCTCAGCTGCAGGATCCTGTTCCCCCTAGGAGAGGATGTTAGGGAAAATCATGGGAAAATGCTCCCGCTCTTCAAGGTGGAACCACAGAATGGTTTGGATTGGAAGGGATATTAAAGACCATCTTGTTCCCCCCCCTGCCACGGGCAGGGACACCTCCCACTATCCCAGGTTGCTCCAACCTGGCCTTGGACACTTCCAGGGATGGAGCAGCCACAGCTTCTCTGGGAACCTGTGCCAGGGCCTCCCCACCCTGACAGGGGATGGAGGGAAGGGCACATTCTGAGGAGATGAGGTGGTGGCTCTGTGGCACTTGGCTGAGGTCGTGGTGCCCCCCATCTCCTCTGCTCTGGATGCCCCACATCCAGCTTTCTAATGGAGCTGTTGGAGAGTGTCCAAAGGAGGGACAGAGAGATGGGGAAGAGGCCACACAAGGAGTGACTGAGGGCACTGGGTTTGTTCAGCTGGAGGGGACTGAGGTCAGACCTCACCAGGGGCTGCAGCTTCCTCAGGAGGGGCAGCTCCAATCTCTGCTCCTTGTGAGCAGGGACAGGACCCAGGGAATGGCTGGAGCTGTGTCAGGGCAGGGTGAGGTTGAATCCCAGGACAAGGTTCTTCTTCCCCCAGAGGGCGGTTGGGCACTGCCCAGGCGCCCCAGGGGTTGGTCAACGNACTGCCCAGGCTCCCCAGGGTTTGGTCACAGCCCCAAGGCTGCCAGAGCTCCAGGAGGGTTTGGACAACAGGGACAGGGGGGGATTGTTGGGGTGTCTGTGCAGGGCCAGGGGTTGGACTGGATGATCCCTGCGAGTCCCTTCCACAACTCAGGATATTCCATGATTTTGAGTTGGTCACACCACATTTCAGTGCTGGAAACAATCCAGCACAGGGTTCACCACCCCTGTCCACCTCTGGAACCCGGAGAGCAGGATGGGAGCAGTGGGAGCAGAGGAGTGAAGCAACCTGGGATAGTGGAAGGTGTCCCTGCCCATGGCAGGGGGTGGAACAAGATGGTTTTTAAGGTCTCCTTCCAGTATAAACCAGTGGGACTTGGAGCTGTGTCCTCTGCATTCAGCGTTTGGAGGGTGGTTAATGCAGGGGGGATTGGAAAGGCAGCTGGATCCCCCCTGCCAGGGCAGGATGAGGAACTGGCACATAATGAGCTCAGGCTGGTGGGGTTTAGTGCAGCTGAGCCTGATTTCACGTGCTGAAGGCACCAGAATTCCAAATAAATGCTTTTAATGGCTGGAAAATGGAACTGGAATTAATACTTTCAGAGTCCCAGAGGGAACAAGGCGAAGGAGATGGTGAATGAAATAAACTGTGTGATGACAGGAGAGAGGAGAAAAGGAATGAAAAACAGGGAAATGAACAGAGAGGAGCTGAGAAATCCCCAGCTTGGATCCATGGAAGGTTTGGCTCCTGGCTTTGGAATCAGTAGGAGTCAGATCCATAAATCCTGTTGTGACTCTGGTCCTCAGGTGTTTTGCCTAATTTTTATGGGTATTAACTGCAATTTTCTGCTCTGCTTTTGGCAAAATCTGGAAAACTGAGCTCCCAGTGCTCCCATGGTGTTTTCCAGCCCAGAAAAGTCTGAGGACTTGTGCCACCCATCCTCAGGGACATGTCACACTCTGCATCCCAGCTGGGTCTGTTGGAGATGCAGGGATTTTTTCCAGTCCTCTAGACCAGGATCTTGCCTTGTTTTATAGCCAATATCTTAAAAAACCCACCTACAAAAAAAACTCACTAAACCCCCAAACTCCCAAATGGGATAATTTCCACAAAATCCCATCCAAGCCTCCTCCATTCTCATTGGGAGGTGAGATTACAGGCGATGTCAGTTTAAGAATGAAAACAAATACTACAAATATTCTTTAGAATTAATTCATCCTATTCACCTCGTGGGGGAAAAACTACTCACCAGTTCAAAGTCAGGGCAGAACTCAGAGTTTCCACCACACCAAAATTATTTTGCAGTGTCAAAATCCATGTTTGAAAAGCTGAAATATGAATTTGCCACTGAAAATGGCTTGTTTAGGTGGGGATAAAAATATTTGAGTTTTGGTTTTAGAATTTACTTAGGGCATGAATCTTAATAAAATGAGTGTGAACATGTTCTCAAAATAAGAACAAGTGTGTTTAACCCAATAAGACAGATTGGGGCTGTTTTCCTAAATGAAGCTTTGATAAGCTTGACCCTTCCAGCAAAAAGTTTTGATATGATCAGATTGTTGTTTTCTGTCAGAAAACTGTTCTTCCAGAAAATCTGCAGTGAGTTCCAATCAATATTTTCCTTCCTTGTGCTCCGGGCAACCTTGGAAATGAATGTCCTGCTGCAGTTCATTGTAATGTTTTTCTTACTCTTTGTGACATAATTTAACTAAATTACTCCTGGAGACAGAGGAATGTTTGTATTCCCTATCCCAGCTCCCAACCAGCTCCTGCTCAGCAGAATTTCTCTCTCTGCCTGAACTCACCAGAGGAGAGAGGCTGCTCTTTTCCTGGATTCCTGTTGTTTAACACATCCCTCCTCTGCCACATCCCTGGAGGAGCTTGGAACATCCCTGGAAGTGTCCAAGGCCAGGTTGGACAGGGCTTGGAGCAACCTGGGATAATGGAAGATGTCCCTGTCCATGGCAGGGGTGGGATGAGATGAGCTTTAATGTCGCTTCCAACCCAAACCATCCTGGAATTCTGTGTTCCAGGAGGCTGGGGGTCTGCAGGGTGGGCACTGCCTGTGCTGGTGGCACAACCTGGCAATGCATGGAAAGGACAGCAGGTTTGTGGGGTCAGCAAGGGACCAACTCCTCTCTGAGCTGCAGAAAACACAGCTCAGCCTAATGAGGGATTAAGTTCATTATGAGAGATGCATTCCCATAGGCAAAGGTGCTCCAAAAACATCACCCAAAGCAGCTGAAGGCTCTGAACAAACATTTTTCCGACTAAAACCTCAGCTCCTGATGAAGTGCAGCCACACAAGAGGTGAGAGGAGCCACGAGGAACAAGTGAAAAGGGAGGGATGGGGCTGGCTGGTAATTCCTGAGGCTCATCCCTGGGAAGAGCAGAACCACCAGGACACACTTGCCTGTGTGGTGAGAGCCCTGGGATTTGGGAGACATGGAGAGATGTGTTGGCAGCTCTGGTTCCACAGCTCCTCGTGGGGCAGGGAGTGACTCTCCAGTTGCTTTGGCCATAAGGAAGCTCTGCCAGCTGAGGTAAACCAGCTCCTAATCCAGGATATCCATCCCCTGGGAGCTCCTGTCACTGTGGGGCAGCTCATTGGGCTGGGAATGTCCAGGCTGGGCTGGGACAGGGGTGGGCTGAGCATTCCTGAGCATTCCAGGGCCTTCCAGGCATCCCTCTGATCCTGATTTCTAATCCTTGCTCTAATATTCTCAATTTCTGTTGGACAAACTGAGGAAAACCAGCTCCAGCATTCCTGGTGGACCCAGGTACTTTCTCATTAGCTTCACATCATGTGAGAAAAAATAAGATGTAGCTGCACTTTAGTGTTTTTATAGATAAATTTTAAAGCTCATTTATGCTGACTTATGGAGAATTAGCAAAGTTAAAAGACCGTTTTGCACCACCTAATTTAGCAAACACCAAAAGGAAATGTTTGATTACTCCTTTAGCTCTTCATTTTTTCTGGCTGAGCCTATTTACTGTATTCAGCCCAAATTAACCAGCACTTTTGGTTTCACTCCACATGCATTTTCCTTTGATAAAGTATTTTTCCAGAAGGAGTTTGCTCAGCTTTCTTCCATTCCTAGTGTTTAGAATGAGAATGAAAATCATATTTCTCATCCTCAGAGGGTGTTGAATGGGAATTTTGTGTTATTTAGGATGCACACCAGTGCTTTTGTAAGGGATATTCTGTGTGGGGAAGAAAAATACTATAATAAATTATAAACAGACTTTATTTTCCAGAAGTGATGGCTGTGTTCACTCACAAGCTGGGAATTTGTACGTGTATGTGCTGGAAACATATTTTTGTGTGCCCCAGATGACATTTTGTATGAAGGAGACCTGTCTGGATATTTCTAATTGACTCTGAAATTTCTCTTGGGCAGCTGTAGAAGATGAGTTTGTGTTGCAAATATTGAGGCTAAACCTGCCCAAGTTGGCTTGTGTGTGTTTAAATTTTTATGAGGGTAATTACTGGAGAATAATTGAAAGTCTTGCTCTGGTTTGACCTGTATCAATTAATTTGTTTTGCCCCTCAGTGGAAGAGAATGGTGCTCTCCACCATCTGAGCTATAAGGTTTAAAAATGAATTTTCTGCTCCTGATGTGCTGCTGTGATTTAGATGGAAGGAGAGGCCCTGAATCTTTTTGAGGGATTTAATTAAAATCCACTCAGCACATAAATGCTACAGATCTCTGAAGGTGCAGATTTTAAATATATCATGGGCTGGTTTGGGTTGGAAGGGACTTTGAAGCTCATCTTGTCCCACTCCCTGCTGTGGGCAGGGACACCTCCCACTATCCCAGGTGGCTCCAACCTGGCCTTGGACACTTCCAGGGATGGGGCAGCCACAGCTTCTCTGGGCACCCTGTGCCAGGGCCTCCCCACCCTCACAGGGAACAATTCCTTCCCAATATCCCATCTCTCCCTGCCCTCTGGCAGTGGGAAGCCATTCCCTTTGTCCTGTCCCTCCATCCCTTGTCCAAAATCCCTCTCCAGCTCTTGGAGCCGCTTTAGGCTCTGGAATGGGCTCTAAGGTCTCCCTGGATCCTTCTCTTCTCCAGGTTGGACACCCCCAGCATTCCCAGCCTGGCTCCAGAGCAGAGGTTCTCCAGCCCTTGGAGCATCTCCATGGCCTCCTCTGGAGCTGCTCCAACAGATCCACGTCCTTCCTGTGCTGAGAACCCCACAGCTGGACACACACACCCACACACACACATCTGTATTTTTTTGTTCCAAGGTAGAAATCTGTGTGCTGAGCTGTTTGCTGTGTCTGGGTGGGCACAGCTGGGCAGGGCTTTGCTGTGGGCAGCACCCACACCCACCCTCTGTCCCACCATCCAGCAGAAACACTCTCCTTGTTCAGCCCCACTGGGGAATTCTTTGTGACTTCCCACATGCCTGGGGCAGGGAAGGACAACGTGGGCACCTTCTCTGCCCCTCTCAGGGGAACACGAGCTCCTTCACTGAGCACCCTGACACCCTGTTGTCACCCAGACCCACCACGGGGTCTCTGCCATCAGGGAGAGCAGCTGGGGGGGGAGGGTGTGTTTTCACCCCCCTCATGCACAGCACATCCCCTTCCCTGCAACCCCCTGTGTCCCTTCCACAATCCATGGAATTTCTTTGCAGGAAGCCACAAGCCCCCAGATGCTGCACACGAATCCAGCTGCTCCCCAAACATCCTGACTTTTTTAGGGATAACCAGTCCCAGAGGGATTCCAGTGCTGGCAAGCCCGGGAGCTGCAGTTCTCATTAGCCCCGTTCCAGCTGCTGTGGATTTTGTGCCTTTTGTTCTCTTTGATGCTTTTGAAAGATGAAAAAGCTCCCTGAGATCACAGCAGCTCTTTGCCAACCTGCTGTTGGGGCAGTGTGTGATGGTGCTGCCTTGATGTGCAGGGTTGGAGGGCACACCTTGAAAGCCTTTCTCCCCCTTTTGGCTTTGCAAGGGGGCTCATGGCTTTGGCCAGTGGGTTTGGAGGGGCTCAGTGGGGTGGGATGTGTGGGGCTGGGCTGTGTTTGGGGTGGGAATCTCTTCTGCTGGTCAGGCACCACGTGTGGAGCAGGGAGAACAGCACAGCTTGGAGATTAGAGGGGATAAAAGTGATTATTTAAGGGTTTCTCCCGGATGAAGCAGAGAAATGACAATCTTAGAAGTGCCTGTGGTTGACTAGAAGAGCTGGAACACCCATCTGCCTCTCCTTGGGTTGTCTCCTGCCTCTTCCTGACCTCCATGGGACATGGGGTCACCTTTCCATGCTCACAACCCCCTCGTGGTGGCCAGGAGAGCCCCTTTGGGCAGGGAGGGAGATTTGGCTCCTTCAGGGCTCCAAACCCTTTGTGCTGCTTGGGAGTGAAATGTGAACAGGCATCAGCAGCTCCTCCTTAAATGTCTTTTATACCCAGAGCTGGAAGCTTTGGAGCGAAGGAAACTGCTCAGACTGGGGGGATATAATTTGTAAGGAATATTGGCACTTACAGCCTGGAGGGAGAGGCCAGCACGTGGCTCCTGATGGGAATGTCTGGGATGGGCCAAGGAGGTCACCCTCATTCAGCCCCTTTCCATGATCCTTCCCACCATCCCCCTTTCTGGCTGCTCCTCTTGGTGTGTGGCCTCTGGGGGATGTTCATAGAGGGACCCTAAAGGATTAATTGGAATTTTGTCAGCTTGGAGGAGCTTTAAGGCTGCTTGAGATGAGTCCTGTGCCCAGGGAGTGACATTCCCTGCCCTGAGGAGCCCTGGGGCAGAGTGATGGCTCTGAGCTCAGCCTGTTTCTTGTGCCTCAGGCTCTTAAAGCCTTTGGTAGCACAGTTATTGTGTTTCTGGGCCCATTGTAGGGGAAAAAGGAGGTCCCTGGGATCCAGGAGTCAGTGGAGAGCTGATTTCTCCAATTCATTACTCACTGGAGTAAAGTATGGCTCCAGGTCCATGGATCTGGGACACTGGAGCTGGAATCATTGGTGGATGATGGTCTAACCTGGGAGATATCAATACATATTGCTCAGGGATGGCACAGATCTCATTTTTTGTTAACAGCTGGAATCAATCTTGGAGGTATTTTCCAGCCTAAATGATTCTGTGATTCCATATTTGGAGGTTTATACTGGATTAAGTTATTAATTGTTTTGGTGTTCCCCCCAGGCTCTGCTTATCAGGGGTTAATCTCAGTAAGAAATAGAAATTAGGCTCAGCCCTTTGATCCCAGCCTGGGAGCTCGTGGTGTCAGAGCACTGCAGAAATGGCAGGTTATGATTCCAGAATTAAAAGATGGAGATCCCTGATGTGGAGTCAGCTGGGAATAGCTGGATGTGTGGAAAGAAAGGCTTGTATTCCAGGGAGCTGGGAATGTGGGCAGGGCTGTGTGTGGGTTGGGATGGGTTGGGATGGCTGGGTTTGTGCCATGGCTGGGGTTTTGGGGATAATGTCACACCCAGTGTCAGGTGTGAAGGCACTGGGGAGCTGGGAGGGATTCAGGACTCATGTCAGTGCACTAAGGGCATGGCAAGGGTGTGTTTGTAAGGTGGAAGATTGAAGCAGCAGCTTGTCCCACATTGGAGGGGTGAAAGCCTCCAGGAAAACCTAAAGAAATCCCTTGGCACAGAATTCCTCTTGGTCAAGGTGCTGCCCTGTGCTCCCAGCTCTCCTGTCCCAGGGCAATGTGGAGCCCCAGCCCATCCCACCTCTGAGACTCCCAGAGCTGCACAACTGCAGTCATGGCTCATCTCAGGTGGGATTTTTGACAAGGGGAGAAGGGAAGAACAAGAAAAAGCTCTGATTCTAAAGCTGCTCCTGCCAGATTATTTCCTGCTCCTCGTTGCTGAGCCAGGGGGGCCAGGGAGGGTTTTCTCCCCTCTTTCCTGTTGAAAGAAAGAAGTAAAAACAGGTTGAAGGAGGTTCATGTTTCAGAGCAAGTGTGACACATGAAGGGTGCTCTGGTCTGATCTCTTCAGAGCTGCTCTGAAAACCACAGGGTGAGGGAGGGAGGGATTCATTGACTGGCAAAGGTGGCACGAGGCAGCCTGGATTTGGGAAGTGCCATTTGACTTCATCTCCCAGCCCAGGGGGAGGTGAAAGCCCACGGAGGACTCAGTTCCTGCAGGGGAACACAGGCTGAGCTGGGGGGAGGATTTGCTGACCTTGCACCCAAATGAGAGGCTGGAAAATCTGTCACTGAGGTGGGAGCAAGGGCTCTGGGGAGACCTGAGCCTAAAGGGGCTCCAAGAGCTGGAGAGGGATTTTGGACAAAGGGTGGAGGAGCAGGACAAAGGGAATGGCTTCAAACTGTCAGAGGGCAGGGACAGATGGGAATATTGAGAAGGAATTCCTGACTGTGAGGGTGGGGAGGCCCTGGCACAGGGTGCCCAGAGAAGCTGTGGCTGCTCCATCCCTGGAAGTGTCCAAGGCCAGGTTGGAGCCACCTGGGATAGTGGGAGGTGTCCCTGCCCATGGCAGGGGATGGAACAAGATGATTTTCCTGTCCCTTCCACCCAAGCTATTCTAGGATTCTGTGATGGGTTGGCACCTTCCTTACTGTGTTATTCAGTAGCATCAAAAAGTTAAAACATCCTTTTATTTTAACATCCCCTTATCCCTCCTGATGATTTGGAAACAGCCCCAAACATCAGGATCAGGCAGGTGCCTTGAAACAAATGTGCATTTGAGAAGGTGCTGCTGTGTTTGAGGTGCCCAAAGCCTGTGGGTACCTCAGGACCAGCCCTATGGTGGGACACAGGCAGCAGCAGCAACCAGGAGCTCTGATTTCCCCTCCTCTCAGGGCTTCCCTGCTCCTGTGTCCCCCTCCACAGCCTGGCTCTGTTGGTTCCCACATCTGAACAGACAATTTCAGGTTTCCCAGTGATCCTGTGGTGGCTGATCCTGTCGCTGCAAACATTGCCTGGAAATTTCATTATATTAAGAAAGCACAAAGTCAGGTGGAAGAAGAGATAATTACCTTTCTAATATAATTATGGCTGGGCTGGTGAGCCTTTTATCTCAGTCCATGTTCTTCTGTACAACAACAGCAAGGATTAAAATTCACCAACAGCAGCCAGAGCTGTTTCCTCCTCACAGACAGGAGTTGCTTAGAGGGGATTTCAGGTTAAACCTTTGGGGAAGAGGATGATTGTGGAAGAGGAAGGAGCAGGGGGAGAAACCCTGTGTGCTGTTTAAGCAGCTTGGAGGGAGATGCAGCAGCCTGTGAGTGAGATGGTGTTTGGAGATGATCCCGATGGGAATTGTGCTGTGGAGCTGGAGCACAGGGAAAGGCTGGTCTGATTTGGGCTGTAAGGAATTTCCCCATGGAGGCTGTTGTGTGTCCCTGCTGTCAGTGCTGTCAGTGCCATCCCTTCTGTCCCTGCTTGGGTGGAACCACAGAATCCCAGGATATGCTGAGCTGGAAGGGACCCCCAAGGATCCTCGAGTCCAACTGCTGGCCCTGCACAGGCCCATCCCCAAGAGTCCCCCCTGTGCCCAGAGGATCATCCCAGCCCTCCTGGAGCTCTGGCAGCCTTGGGGCTGTGCCCACTGCCCTGGGGAGCCTGGGCAGTGCCCACCCACCCTGTGGGCAAAGCACAACCTGGTGCTGAGCTCCAACCTCCCCCTGCCCTGACACAACTCCAGCCATTCCCTGGCTCCTGGCCCTGGTCCCCCAGAGCAGAGCTCAGTCCCTGCCCCTTTCCCTGGGTTAGAGGAGCAGAACAGAAGGCAAAGCTCCCTGTCCCCATCCCAACCAGGGGACAGAACCTGCTTTAGACTTCAGGAAACAGCCCAGGGCTGGATTTGGGTCTTGACTGTTCCGTGGTACTGTGTGAGGCTCAGGGTTTCACTGCATTTCCATTTCCCAGCTGGAGAAACCAAAGGAATTTTGTGCTGCAGGAAGAGCTGACAGCCTCTTCTTCTTCAGCACAGAAGGGTTTTCCATTGTTTTCTTCCTCAGGCTTTTGAAACACAAAACTACGTCCCTGGGACCTTCCTGGGGCTCTGTGCCCTCCTTGTCCCAACCCATCAGGGATGTGTGGCAGGGACTGTGTCACCCTCCTGCATCCAACCCTTGGCTGATCCCCACAAAAGGCTGATGACGTGGGAGCTCTTTGCTCCTGTCCCACCAGGAAAGCCCCATGAGTATTTGAAAAACATGATTCTCTTCCCAGCTATGCCCTCATCCTGCTCTCCCTGGGCAGGGAAGAGGGGCTGATGGAATTACAGGGCTGAAAAGGTCAGAGTGGTACCATTTGCTGAGATCTTTTGCAGAACATAAAAGGCATTAAAATTCTGCTGCCTCATTTGTGTAACAAGGGAGAAAATAGTAGTGAGAGGAAAATGGAAAGGGAAAAAAAATTTTCCCTCCTGCAACTGGGTCAGGGAAAGGGAAATGATGCAGGTTTAACTCTTGTACTTCTCTGTGACTTGCAGGGGTTGACGTGGCTGCATGTGCAGGTCCAGCCTCTCATCTCTGTGCAGAGTTAAAAATCTTGCTCTGGGTCAGTCCTTGGTGTCATGAATTTGGTGGCCTCAGCTTTCCCCTCATTTTGGGTTCACCAGCTTGGTGTTTGGCTGGATGCTCTCAGCATCCAGATTTTGGAATAGGGGGACACCAATCCTGGCAGGTCCTTTTTATGTGGTTTAAGCTGGAATAACAGGATGTGAGGAGGTGCTGAGGGCTGGATACACCTGCATTGAGCTTCCCCTCTGGAAGGGGTGGGGGGGCTGCAGAGGGTGCACTGGGACAGCACTGACTGGTGACCAGTGCCAGGAAACAGCTGCAATGGGAGCAGGGACCAAACCTTGGCTGATCTGGGCTTTGCAGATGTGCCCAAACTGCACCTCCATGCTCCAACCACAGGGAAAAACATCTCCAGCACTGAGCACATCTTCCCCAGCAGGGCCCTGCTCTCCTTTCTAAAGCAAGATGCATAAATGGAAGGGTGTAGTCCTGTCCCTCCCAACCTGCAAGTCCATGGTGGATTTGGAGAATTTCCAGGCTGAAATGTTCATTTTTTTTTCTTCTGAAGAAGAGCAGGGGCTGAGATAAATAGCAAATCCTGACTCTACTCCAGCCTGTAAATTCTGTCATCTACAAAAGCCAGGTGTAAAGTTTATCATTCCAGCTCCATCCTGTGCTCTTGGCAAAGCCATGTAATTGATGTTGTTTGGCACTTTCCAGCCTCCCTCTCTGCCCCCCTTCTTTTCTATCCCTCCCACAGCCTGGCTTTCCTCGTTTGCTGGAAACTTTGCTGGAAGATCCATGTCCTGCATGGCCCCAGGACTTGTCCTGCAGGAGTAGGATTTGTCTTGCCAAGTTTTCTCCTTCTGAGGTGGATCCTGCTTGGCCCCAGCATTGATTCACTGCCCACCTCCTCCTCCTTGATTTCAGAAATGTATTTGAAGTGAATTTGAAGCCACAGAATCCCAGGATGTGCTGAGCTGGAAGGGACCCCCAAGGATCATCCAGTCCAACTCCTGGCCCTGCACAGCCCCATCCCCAAGAGGCCCCCCTGTGCCCAGAGGACCATCCCAGCCCTCCTGGAGCTCTGGCAGCCTTGGGGCTGTGCCCACTGCCCTGGGGAGCCTGGGCAGTGCCCACCCACCCTGTGGGCAAAGCACAACCTGGTGCTGAGCTCCAACCTCCCCCTGCCCTGACACAACTCCAGCCATTCCCTGGCTCCTGGCCCTGGTCCCCCAGAGCAGAGCTCAGTCCCTGCCCCTCCTCTGCCCCTGCCCAGGGACTTGTCCCTGCAATGAGGTCTCCCCTCAGGCTCCTCTTCTCCAAAATTTGATGGTTCCAACCCCACCCTGACCCTCTGTCCTTCTCAGCAGCCTGTGTGTGTGTCTGGCTGACTTTTCCTCCCCTCCATCACCTCATCAGGCTACTGGGGAATGCAACAACAAAGAACCAACACAAATCCATTGCTTTTCCACGAGTTGCAAGGAACTGAAGGAGTTTCCTTGCCTGCCAAAAGTGGGATCTGCTCAAGACAGCTGTGACAAGCAGCACTTGTATAAATATCAAAGTGCCATCAGTCATCTGAGCTGTCGGCAGCTGAAGGGGTGAGTGGGATTCCCTGAGCCAACATTCCTGGAGCTGGGAATGTTGGCTGTGCACCAGCACTGTGGACACAGGAGAACCTGCTGTCCCCAGCTCTCCTGGAGCCCTCGTGGCTCTGAAGGTGAACTGAGTGTGGGAGAGATGCAGCCAAATCTCCATCTCAACTCCTTGGACCCCACACCGTATCCCAATGGGAAGAGGGTCTGAGATACCTCAGAATGAGGGTTATCTCCCTGCAGGTTTGAAAGCTGGCCAGCCAGAAATCCCTATTTTTCTCTAATGAGATTAAAAATTCCCAAATTTTTGTTTCATAAGGTAGTTTCCCCCTGGGAGGTTTCAGCCTGATTTGAAGTGGAAGTGCCAGCTTCCAGCCAGCCTTACAGTATCATTGCAGTGTTAAAAGCAAGCAAATAAAAATAAAATCTGAAGTCATATTTGAAGTCAAAGCAAACCCAAAATGTTTTGTTATTTCCCACTGGAAAACTGAAATTGATGTTTCCCTAAAAACAAACATTTTTGGTGGAGAAAGGCTTTCTCCATCACAAAATCCTTCTGTGCTGAGTGTTTTTTCTAAGAATTAGCAACACTTCTTGCTTTGCTGGAGTTATTTCCATGGAGATGTCACTTATCTGAGGAACCTGCTCTAGTGGAAGGTGTCCCTGCCCATGAAGGGGATTGGGATGAGATGAGCCTTAGAATCCCTTCAGACCCAAACCATTCTATGAAAGAGGGCAAATTTAGGTGAGATATAGGAGAGAAATCCTTCCCTGTGAGGGTGGGGAGGCCCTGGCACAGGTTGCCCAGGGAAGCTGTGGCTGCCCCATCCCTGGAAGTGTCCAAGGCCAGTTTGGAGCAACCTGGGATAGTGGAAGGTGTCCCTGCCCATGGCAGAGATTGGAACAAGACAAGTTCTCTTCAAGTGTCTCTTCCAACCCAACCCACCCTGGGTTTCTATTTGCATTTTTTCAGGGCAGCTCAATGGCAGAGTGACACAGTGCAGTGGTTTTGGTCTGTTTTATTGTGTTTCTCTGAACTGGGACATGATGACAATACCTTGTGTTGGGTCTGAGAGCTGCAGACTTGTCTGACCTGAACTGTGGAAGCAGAATCCAAGCAGGAACAAAGCACAATAACTTGCTGAAGGCCCCACACAAGGTGGGACACTGTTGGAATGAGGATTTGAATTTTTTTAGGTGTTTTTCATCACTGGTGTCTCCCCAGACCACAGTGCTGTGGGTGTATTCCATCCCCAGCCCTCTCTCAGCATCCCAGTCCCCATCCTCGGGAATTACCAGATTCAATTGTCCCCTCTGTGCTGTGGGAAGATGGTGTGGGAGGTGACAAGAGGGGACAAAGCCCAGTTCCCCCAGTGCCACTTTGCCCACGGCTGGAGCTGCCACGTACACACCTGGAGCTGCCTCCTCCTGCTGTTTCCAGGGCTACGGGAGGAAGGAATGGCTCAGGATCCCGGGCTGGGGGAAGGCGGTGACTAAGCAAATGTCAGAAACGCTTACTCTGGAAACCACGGCGGGTCCTCCCGCACCTCCCCTGCTCGGAGCTCAACCCGTCTAGACGATGGTCTGCTCCGCAAATTCCCAATTAACGTAATGGCGAGAGGCTGGAAAATTGCTTGGAGCTCCTTCCCAGCCTGGCACGGGTGGCTGCATCCCCAGAGCTGCCTTGCTGGGGCTTTTATCTGCTCAGAGAGCAGGGATTTGGGGGGTTATTTAGGGGAGGTGTGGTGATTTGGCCCTGGCTGGGCACCAGGTATCCACTAAAGCCCCTCTCTCACTTCCCTCTGCAACTGGACAGAGGAGAGAAAATACATGGAGTGTTCAGGAGTGGAGATAAGGACCGTGAGAAATCCCTCACCCATTACCATCACAGACAGAACAGATCAAATTGAGATATTAATTAAATTTATTACTAACAGAGCTTGCAAATGTCAAGTAAAATAAATCTTAAAGACACCTTCCCCCACCCTCCTCCTTCCAAGTTCTGCCTCCCCCCCAGAGGTGCAGGGAGATGGGAATGGGGGTTATGGTCAGTTGTTTGTGTTGCTGCTCAGAGAGAGGATCCTTCCCCTGCTTCCCATGGGGTCCATCCCATGGAGAGTCCTTCATGGACTTTTCCAGAGTGAGTCCCTCTCACTGGACACAGCCCTTCATGAACTTCTCCAGTGTGACACCATCCCATGGGAGACAGTTCTTCACACACTGCAGCCATGTGGTCACTGTTCCACAGGGTCAGTCCTTCAGGCACAGGCTGCTCCAGCCACAAGTCCTACCAGGAAATCCTGCTCCACTGTGGGCTCCTCTCCCCACAGGGCAGCAGGTCCCTGCCAGGCTCTGCTCCAACATGGGCCTCCCACAGGGTCACAGCCTCTTCCAGCATCCCCTGCTCCTGGGTGTGCTCCTCCCTGGGCTGCAGGGGGATCTCTGCTCCCCTGTGTCCCTCCCTGGGCTGCAGGGGGATCTCTGCTCCCCTGTGCTCCTCCCTGGGCTGCAGGGGGATCTCTGCTCCCCTGGGCTGCAGGGGCACAGCTGCCCCACCATGGTCCTGCACCACAGGCTGCAGGGGAACCTCAGCTCCAGTGCCTGGAGCACCTCCTGCCTCTCCTTCTGCCCTGCCCTTGGTGTCTGCATTGTTGTTCACATGTTCTCACTCTGCTCTGGTTCCCATCTTCATCTGCCCTTAGGTTTTTATTTTTCTTCCTTCTTAATCTGTTATCCCAGAGGTGTTACTGTCACTCCTGAGGGGCTCAGCCTTGGCCAGCAGTGGGTCCATCCTGGAGCTGCTGGAATTGGCTCTGCAGGACATGGGGGAAGCTTCTGGCAGCTTCTAAAAGAACCCACCCCTGCACCCCCCTTGCTACCAAACCCTGGCCACAGAAACCTGGTGGCCTGGAGAGGAACTGAATGGGCAGAGACTGGGGCTGGGTAGTACCAGTCCCCTAAAATTTAGACCTAAATGTGAAGCATCTCCTTCCTAAAAGCACAGCTTAAGCAAGAGAGGTCTATTACAAAGAGAAAGCAGCAGCATGGACTTGTCTTGCTCACTGATGATTAAACTCCTCAGGTCTTAAACTTCTCCTTGCTGAACCTGACCCGTGTATTTAGGACACCGGAGATTGGCAGTGCTGCTTTGGCTTTCTTTTCCTCTGCTTGTGCTTTCCTCCCTTGGCTGTAGAGGTAAGTTTGGGATGATTTAGCTCCTAACAAATCACTTAACTCTGCTGCTGAAAAGCTGGGGGGGTTTTCTGGACCATTTCACAGCAATGGGCTGCATCAACCAAAAGCATCTGATGCTGTTGGCTGAAATCCCAAAGTCCTCAGTGTGATCCTCTCCTGTGTCAAGGAGCTGCTGTGGACCTTGGGATGCTCCTCTCCTGCAGCTGTGTAAGAAATTCCCCACAGATCCCCCTCGCCTGCTCCATAATTCGGGTGTTTGTGTCATGAGGAAAACTTGCTGCAGCAAATCCAGCAGCACCAACAAACATCTCTGCTGGAATCTGCTGTCTGGGGGTGGCTGCAGCACATGGACAAACCATCCTGTCTGGGAACAGGGGAAAATGAAGCTCCAAAACCCAAGACTGATGCAAGTGCAGCCTGGAAAGCTGCAGCCTCCATCTCCACTCTGTAACTGCCCAAAGGGACAGATCTGGAAATCAGGAAAACACAAAACTTTGCTGCTGTGCTGGGACCTGGTTTCTGCCCAGAGTGTATTTTTTAATGGCTGGGTTATACAGCCCAGAAATGTGGAGCTTCTGAGGAAAACACTGCCAGACTTTTATCTGCAGCAATTCCAGGGTTTTTAACAGCCCAAGCCTCCGGAATCTGAACTGCCAATTAAATGGAGCACATTCCCCAGTCCTGTTATAAACACGTCCCAGTGCCAGTGACACTGGTCTGGCCTCTGAGGTCCCACCTGCCTGCACTGCCCAACTTCCATTGGAACAGGCTGTCCAGGGAGGTTGGGAGTCTCCTTCCCTGGGCACAATCCTGAGTGGCTGCTCCAGGGGCCCCTGGTTGAACAGGGAGGTGTTCAGGATTATGGAATGTCACAGGCTGAGATGGACCTTAAAGCTCATCCCATTCCCATTCCATGGGCAGGGACACCTTCCACTATCCCAGGTTGCTCCAAGCTGGCCTTGGACACTTCCAGGGATGGGGCATCCATAACCTCCCTGGGCAACCTCTTCCTTCACAGGGAAGAATTTCTTCCTGACCTCTCTCCTCAATATCCCCTCTTTCAGATTTTGATGACCTCCAGTGGTGCCTTCCAGCCTGAATCCATTCTGTGATTGCTGACTACTAAAGAGTGCCTTTGGGAAGGGGATTATCCTGCTGTGCTGGGTGATGAGGGATTGGGAATGTGAGGAAGGAGTGGGGTGGAGGAGGAGAAAAGCAGGACTGGCAAACCAAAGTCAGGCAAAGTGTGACCATGGGCATGTGCTGGTGTTGAGGAGATCCTTGCAGTCACTAAATGTGGCCTCTGAACACACAGAAGCTGTGCTGTGTTCCCTGAATATCTGGATTCCAGCCCCACGTGTCCCTGGGAGCATCAAGTTCCTCAGATTTCATTGGCAACCAGTTGCTGCTTGTCCAATTCTCTACCCGAGGATTTTGGTGTTTTGGACTCCTTGCAAAGCAGTGGAGAACTCCTGCTGCCTTAGAAACACTTAATCATGTCCTAAAGAGTATAAATTTAGTCCAACCTCCTCCTCTTGCTGCACATCTGGCAGCCTGCTCTGGTGTGATCCTGGAAACTGCAGCTGGATCCCTCAGCTTTCCCAATGAGGAATAGTGTGAGGGCTCTGCTTGGGATCCCTCCACTCAAACAGGGCAAGAACAAGGGTTAAAAAATGAAAAAATCAACATTTGTTTGAGCTGTTGGATTGGTGTGGGCTCAGTTTGATGAGGTGAGGAACTGAGGTGAGGTTTGGACAATGTTCTCAGGGACAGAGTGGGATTGTTGGGATGATCAGGAGCTGGACTTGATCCTTGTGGGTCCCTCCCAACTCAGGATAGTCCATTATTCTATGAACTCCCCAGCAATTTTGGGTGTTGCTGACTTGCATGCCATGGTTCCAGCAGCTGAGTGCAGCCAGAAGAGACATTTTAATGACACATTAAATTTTCTGGGAAGCCTCCTTTGGGATGTTCATCCTCAGCAGGGCTTGTGGTGGGGTGTAGGGAGTTCTGGAAGGTCTTGTGTGGAGGCAGAACCCACCTGGGCCTGCCCTGAACCTGGAGCTTTATCTGCACAAAACAGAATAAAAAGGACATTTATTTACCACATTCACGAAATACTGTTCCCCAAGCACCAGGCACGGGGGCTGTGATGGCTAAATTATCCTAAAAAACTGAAAGGGGGAAGTTACAATTTCTGTTTTCAATCCTGAAGGAATAAATTCTGACTTTTCCACGTCCACAACCCATCTTGCAACAGGTTTAGAGCACGGTACAGATGGCTGTGCAATTATTGCCAACATCTACTCATTATATTAGATAAGGCCCTGGGTTTATTTAGCAGAAGCAGATGGAGGGAATACACAATATTTTAGATGTCTTGGCAAACTGTGTTTTCCTTAGAACAACATTGCATGTTTGGTGCGATAGTTCTGGCCAAAAAAAAAAAAACAAGCTAAGAAAGAGGGAAAGTATATTTTGTAGGCACAATGAGATGTGTATTAAAAAATATTGTCTTGCAAGTCATGTTATGACATCTGATGCCTGATAATAATCTTTGGGACAAGAGGAGAGTTTCAGCTTTTATTTGGAAGTGGCTTATTTTTGTGGCTTTTACACTAAGGATTGAAAACCTGGCCTAAAAAAGCAGAGAGATCATAATACAATTAGTCCTAATGTTATATTTTTTTAATAATCATAAGACTTTTAGCCCAGCCTTGTTGATTCTGGGGCTGCCACTTGTGTGGGCAGAGATAACCCTGCACCTCTGAGCAAGGGGCACCTCCTACAGCTGGAAAATGCTGGAGTTTGGGGCCTTGGGACAGGAGGTGTGTGAGGAAAACACAAATCTCTGCCTGCTCAGAACATCCACTGGCAAAACCTCCTCCAGAGATCACTGGCCTCAGTGATGAAGGGTCTGGGACACATCCAGGAACCAATTCCCTCCCTCCAAAGGGCAAAGACAAGGCTCTGCACCCACTTGTGGAGGCACCTGATGGCAGCCCAGACTTTAGGTTTCACCAGAAATGAGATATTTCTTGTAGGGAAATCACCAGAAATGGATGGATGGCAATTTTCTCGTCTTGTTGAACTCAACTCCAGCATCACCTCAGTTAATTCCAGCTGTTGTGTGGGAAGACATGGAATGGCAGGTGTCACCTCAGGGATTCGTGGGGGAGTTGCTTGGAGCTCATGGCCCTGAGGAGCAGCTGGAGCCTTTCAACAACCACTTGGGGAATAACAATAAATCCTGTTTCTGCCCCTCTGGAGCAGCTGTTGGCTTTTATGGTTTTAATTGTGTCAGTAAAATTCTCACTGTATTATCTGCTGGGTGAACTTAAACTGGAAGGTGTGAGCAAACCATTCAGTCAGAGGAGCTGCAGGGAGCTGCTTTCCCTGGCAGACATTCATTCCCAGGACCAAAGGAGTGGTGGAAGTACCAAAGGAGAGCTCCAAGCACCCCCAAACCACATTGGATGTTTCACTGGTGTTTTGGGATGTACAATTTGGATGCTGCTCCTCCACAGCATCAGAGCAGCACGAGCTGGGTGTCACTCCCTGGGTGTCACCCGTCTCCCGACAGGCTGGTGCTGGGAGGATGAAACACTGAGTGCAGGCAGGAGGGTGCAAAGGTGTGGTGCTGGCAGCAGGAACCCAGAGTTTCTGGATATTTTATGATATTGGAGGGAAAAAAGCCCAGGAACACTTATTCTGGTAGAGCTCTCTCTCTGGGATGTCTTTGTTGAGTTCATGGATGGGTTTGGGGTCTCTCCCTGGTCAAGGGCACCAGTTCACCCAGCTGTGGGTGATGCTGGTGGTCCATTTTGGCCAGTTCTGGCTGTGCCAGTGAGGTTGTGCTGGCTGAGTGCTGGGGGGTGAACACAGAACCTGTACAAATGTGGCAGCAGGAATTTATCTCACTCTCCACTCTCCACCTCCCCATTTATTTTCGGAGTGTTCTTGGTTAGCACTTTGCAGGAGTGTTTATCTTTGCTTGGTATCTGCTCCCCTCTCCAAGTCACAGGATTTGGAGATGCAGGGACAGGGTGGAGAGGATGGACTGGGAGGAAAACCATCCCTCCCAGCATTGCAGAAACCAGGAGGGTTCAGCTGGTGGCTTGGCGGGAAAGAAAAGCTTGCAGGGCAGAGAGGCCCAGGAGACAGAACCACAGAATACCCTGAGTTTGAGAGACCCACCAGGACCATCCAGGCCAACCCCTGGCCCTGCACAGACACCCCAACAATCCCCCCCTGTCCCTGTTGTCCAAACCCTCCTGGAGCTCTGGCAGCCTTGGGGCTGTGACCAAACCCTGGGGAGCCTGGGCAGTGCCCAACCCCCCTCTGGGGGAAGAACCTTGTCCTGAGATCCAACCTGACCTCCCCTGTAACTTAGCCAGAGCTCTCCCTTCCCTCCTAACTCATGTGCCCAGCACTGGCAGATATTTTTCCTCCTCCTTCCCACCAGCCCCTCACTGGCTGCTGTTCCCCATCCCTCTCCTGACAGCTCCAGCAGCACCAGTTCACAGAATCCCAGGGGGTGCTGAGCTGGAAGGAACCCCCAAGGATCATCCAGTGCAACTCCTGGCCCTGCACAGGCCCATCCCCAAGAGTCCCCCCTGTGCCCAGAGGATCATCCCAGCCCTCCTGGAGCTCTGGCAGCCTTGGGGCTGTGCCCACTGCCCTGGGGAGCCTGGGCAGTGCCCACCCACCCTGTGGGCAAAGAGGAACCTTTTCCCAACATCCAACCTAAACTCCCCTGACACAACTCCAACACCCCAGTGGGGAAGGCTGAGCTCTTACTCTGGACCATTTTCATTTGCTTTTTAAACACTAATGCAACGTGATAGTGATGACATTTTCTGCCCAACTCATGACCAGCAACTTCTGGGCTCTGGCCAAATGCAGAGGGTGATGTTCTGCTTCCAAATAACACTGAATTCGTCACAGCTCCCGGGGCAGCCTGGCAAGGAGGCTCTTCTTGGTGGGGACTGTAGGGAAGGAGGGTAGAGATGTGCTTCTAGTGACTCAGAGCTCTTGTCTCCTGCTGCCCTGCTAGCCCACCTGGCAGGAAAACACAGCCCCCATCCACCCACCAGCTGTCCTGTGCCCTTTGCCAGTTTGGTGCTGCCAGCAAGCAGAGAGCAGAGTCCTGCTCCTCCAGGTTCCTGGCACAGCAGTGAAGTGTAGTGGCTGCTTTGAGTGACGTTTTCCATGCACACAGGCTCTGGAGTTTGCATTTTCCAGGCAAATGGCAGCTTTAAATCAAGTCAAAAGTCTTTGCAGGCTTGACATGAATTGCTTCCACTATAAAGGAAAACATGTTTAAGGCTGGGAATCTTTCATTTTAGAACTTGACAAATGAAACAATCCCAAATGCTGGTTTGCTGCTCTCTCAATTCCCTTCCACAAAGCAAAGATATTCTAAATATTTTGCTGACCCTGAAATTCCCTTCTCCTCTTTAAGAATCTCATTTGCTGCTGAGCAAAACCCCTCCATAACTTGACCATGGGGTGGGTGGGTGACATCAGATACCTCCAAGAAAACACTTTGTGCTCTCAACTCCTGCTCTCAGCATCCTCTGGAACAACATTCTGGGATGGCCATTTCCAAGGGCACAAAGCAGCATCTCCCCTTTACAATGTTCATAGAGGGAGGCTCGAGGTATGACCTACTTTGCAGCCACAGTGAAGTGCAGGATGGTTTTAACTCCTGTGTGCTCAGTTTTCCCAGCATGAGGTCCCTGGAATGTTTTTTGGACATGTGCACTTTGCTGCCAGCTGTCAGAGCTGATTGCAGATGAGCCTCCTTTTCTGCTCTGCAGTGTGGTGTGTCCATGTCTCTCCTGCTTAGCAGCCACAAGGACTTATTGGAGCGATTGTCTCATAATCAGAATATCTTCCTTCATCCTGGGCAGAAGCCAAGGCCTCTGCAGAACCTCCTTTGGTGTCACACGTTGTTTGGCTGCAGCAGCTTGTTGTTGCAGAGGAGTGTTTGTCTACAGATGCTCCTCTCCCTGTGTTCTCCCTGGAGCCTGGCTCGGGAATTACAGTCAGAAAAGTAGGTTGCAGGTGGTTTGGGGAGGGGACTCTGCTCTTGTTTTGCTGTGTCTCCTCCCAGGGCTCTGGAGTGGTTTTGCAAAGAGGAGGTGGCAGTTTGTGCTCATGTCTCTGAAAGCTGGTGGCAAATTTAGTGCTGGTAATAGAAGGCTCAGAAATGCATGTTTTTGGGGTGAAACCAAGGAATCACAGAATAGCTGGGATTGGAAGTGATTTCTGGAGATGATCCAGTCCAACCCCTGTGCCAGGGCAGGGTCACCTGGAGCAGGTGGCACAGGAACATGTCCAGGTGGGTTTGGAATGTGTCCAGAGAGGGAGAGACTCCACACCCTCCCTGGGCAGCTGTTCCAGGGCTCTGCCACCTCCATGGAAAGAAATTCTTCCTCATGTTGAGGTGAAACTTCTTGTGGTTTAATTTATGGCCATTGCTCCTTGTCCTGTCACTGGGCACCACTGGAGAGTCTGGCACCATCCTCTGACACCCTTTGGAGATATTTGTATGGATTGATGAGATCCCCTCTGAGTCTTCTTTCTCCATTGGCTCTGAATCCCTGTGCTGTTGAATATTGTTATTTCCTTGGTGTATTTTATTTTGCCTTCATGTTATAGCTAAAGAGAGGATTTTCCTTCATCACACTGAGGCTGTTTTGATGGATACAGTCAGTTTGGGAACAAACACGTTTCTGTGAGACGGGATCAGCCTGAATTATTGTTCTGAACAGGAAAGGGTGACACCTGGGACATTATGCTGTCAAAGAGATTTGAAATTTAGGACTAGGCTTGGATGCAACATGCAGGGCTCTGCTTTGATGCCTAGGCTTGGTGTTGGTCATCCAAAGGAGAGGCAGAGAGCTGGCCCTGCCATCTGGGAAGGACTATGGAGAGCTGGGAAGGGGAATCACCAACGTGGAGTGACGGAGCCAACAGATGAACCCAGTAATGCCATAAATTAAACGGTGCAATTAGCACGTCAGATCCACTTATCAGCTCAGGCCTGGTGTCCACTCCATGTCTTTGGGAGTCAAGATAAAGCTCACACACCATGAAATCAAACTGAGTGGAAAGGGGCATCTTTCCAAGTGCTCCAGTCACTGCTCTGGGCTGTGAGAGTCACTGCTCTGCAGCCTGGAGAACGCGGGGCTGGAGGTGACACTCGTGTCACCAAAAGCCAAGTGTGAGCCAGGGCTGAGCAGAGCTGCTGTCACATCCAGGGGGGTGGCTCATGGACACCTCTTGGCTGGATGCCTCCCCTGTCCTGCCCTCAGTTCCTGAGGGAATCAGCTCCCAGTGACGCCCTGGCTGTGAACGCTGGTGTCATTCTGGTGTTCCCTGCAGCTCAGGTGCCTCTCAGCACACACCCACCCCTGCCAACCCTCCCTGAATCCTTCTGCAGCCTTTGGAGTGTCCTTTCTCCTTGTGCATCCTGGTTATTGGCTTCATCTGCTGCCAAACCTTCATTGGCTGTTGCTGCTTTGTCCATGTGGGGGAATGGGGTGAGTGATGCCCTGGGGACACAAGTTGCCAGAGATTGTGGCATCTCCTTCTCCAGGTGCTGCCTGTTTGCTGTTTGCTCTGCTCCAGGTCAGTGCCAAGAGGATCCAATATTTTCTTTTTTCCATGCCTTCTGCAGCCCCCAGGAAGCAAAGGAGACATGAGGAAGGAGTGGGTGGGCAGTGGTCACAGACAGAGGTGTGGGTCAGCCCCCAATGCCAATGAGAGGAACCTCTTCAAACCACCCAGCCAACCTTCATGGAGAATTTATTTTATTTATTTTCCCCATTGGATTCCATTTCCATTGGCAGGCTGTGCCCAAAGTCAGGCTCTGGGAATGGGAGGGATTTCCTGGAGTTTTCTGTCTGTCAGAGATTTTGGGGTCGATGCTGCCGTGGAGTCTGGGTTAGGTGGGGTTGAATCTGTGGGTAAGGAGTGACACTTGCTATTTCTTTTCATAAGCCAGCTGCTGGTTTTATCCTTTTTGGAGGGAAGCTGTCTGGGGAGTGTTTAATCTTCCTTCTAATCCTGCTGAAGGGATTGACTTGGATCTTAGGAACAGGTGCTTGGGATAATGTCTCTGCAAAACCCCCACTGTTTCCACTTGCTAGGCCCAGAGTTAATAAAAACCAGCAAGGTTACATTAAAAATGCCTCCAGTTTGTGCCAGTGATCCCTCCTGTGGCAGAACCTGCCCTGGCACCGATGTTATCCAGTGGTGAGATCCCCTGGGAAGTGTTAATGCCTCTCACTCCTTAATCTCTCTGCTTTCTGCTGGAGCTGTGTGTTATCTGCCATCACACACTGAAGCTGCTGCACTCGCAGCCAACTCCAGTTCTCCTGCACATCCCAGCCCTTCTGTGTTGGGATTTAAGGCAGGAATCTGGGAGGAAAAGGTGCTCCATCCCCTGCACACCCGTGTGTGTAGAGCAGGGTCTCACTGGTGGCACTTGGCTGCAGTTGCTCCAAAAGTGGTGAAAGGCACAGAAAACCCGTATTTTTGATGCTCCAGACTTGGATGCCCCTCAGGGCATCTCCTGTGTTTCTGTTCCTGCCTTGGGGGGGACACAAAGCACCTCTGTCACCTGCTCGGCTGGAAAAGCTGAAATAAATCCACTGAAAGGAGAGGAGCACAAGGTGGGGATGATCCTGAGGAGCAGGGACAGCTTTTCCCCACTCCAATCCTCAGGATTTATTGCTCTGGGGTTAAACCTGAAGTAGTTCCAAGGCATTTTCTTTGGCTGGGGCTTCAATAAGGAGATTCCTTGGCTGGTATTTATCTGCCAGCTGAAGCAGTGACAGCAACCCCGAGCTCCCAGGTACTTAAAGGAATGAATTGCTAATTATTTATGTTACCATAACACTCAGGAAAGGAACTTTCCCTTCGTTCTTTGCTTTCTTTTATACCCAGAGGAATAAGCTGCTTTTATAATTTATTCCGGGCTTTGCTAGAATAAAAGTGATCAAGCATTTATCCCACATCTGGTCTGTCTCTGGGAAAGGATGTCAGTCAGAGCTTGTAGAAGAGAAAGCAGCATTTAACCAAGTCATGAATTTAAAAAACAGCTTTTAACCAAGTCATGAATTTAAAAAGCAACATTTAACCAAGTCATGGATTTAAAAAGCAGTGTTTCACCAAGTGGTGAAGGAGAGGACTGGGTGCCCTGGTCCTGAGCACCCAGGGCTGGCAGGATGTGCCCTGGTTCTCCAAGCAGCAGCTGAGCAAGAAAGGTTTGATTTCAGCCACCCTGCTCATAAAAAAGGCAAATTACACAAAGGAACTTATTTAATTACACATTGAAGTGCTACCAAAAGCATCATATCAAACCTCAGGGTTTCTGTACAACCCATTAAGACACAGAAAGGGCTGCAGTTCAACCATTTATTCTTTGTGAGGTTATCACCTAAAATCTTCTGGTTTAGCTTTTTTTTTCCTTTTCCAGCTGATTTCCTCTTCCAGCACTGGTTTGTCCATCACCTCTGCTTTGTTCTCAGCTGTTGCCTCTGCAGCCAGGGAATGTTTCAGCAGGATTTGGGATGTGCTTGTCAGCTGGCTCCTTTGATCTCTCTATTTCTCTTACTTTTAATGATAATTTCCCACTTGTCCTGACCTATCTCACAGTGGCTTCTGGCAGCTTTCAGCTGGAACAGGGGGAAAAGTAAAACAGAAAGGTGGCACTTTGGCAAATGCCATGAAGTTAATTAAGGTCTTTTCCTCACTGGGACACTTTTCCAGGATTTCTGTGAGCAGTTTAGGACTGTGGAGCAGCTGTAAATTAACTTGGGATTTGTAGGGAGAAAAGGCACCGTCTCTGCCCTGGCACAGCTTCTGAGCTGCTTTTCTGTTAAAAAAACTGGTGGGTCCTTCCCAAGACTCCAAGGTTTTCTGGGTTGGATGCTGACTCTGGAACACTTTTAGAAGCCCCAGGGCCCTCTGTGCCCCAGTTGCACAGCTGGGACAGTGTGTGGAGCCACAGGGTGTGGGCACAGAGTGGGACAGGGCTGCAGCATCCAGCTCTCCTTGGAAAATGTGCTGGACACACCTGGGCTTTCTCACCATCTGCCTCGTTCACCTGAATGTGGAAATGTGGATGTTTAGACCTGGAGGTGCTTCCTCATCCCCTCAGTCTTCTGTTTCTGCTGGAGGGAGTCCAAAAGAGGTGCTCCAAGGGCTGGAGAACCTCTGGAGCCAGGCTGGGAGAGCTGGGAATGTTCACCTGGAGAAGAGAAGGATCCACAGAGATCTTGCAGCTCCTTCCAGAGCCTAAAGGGTCTCCAAGAGCTGGAGAGGGACTTGGGACAAGGGATGGAGGGACAGGACACAGGGAATGGCTTCCCACTGCCAGAGGGCAGGGAGAGATGGGATATTGAGAAGGAATTGTTCCCTGTGAGGGTGGGGCGGCCCTGGCACAGGGTGCCCAGAGAAGCTGTGGCTGCCCCATCCCTGGAAGTGTCCAAGGCCAGGTTGGAACAGCCTGGGATAGTGGAAGGTGTCCCTGCCCATGGCAGGGGATGGAACAAGATGAGCTTCCAACCCAAACCAGTCTGGAATTCTGTGATTTTTCCACCCAAAGTCACTTTGTTTAGCCTGCAGCTGTATTTCCTTTTCCCTTTCTAGGCAAAATCTGGCCAGGGCTGTTTTGTTTTCCCAGAGTGGCTGGTTCATGGGCAGAGGGAGCAGGGACAGCTCTGCAGCCGTGGATGGTTTGTGTGGTTTGACTGGGATGGGACACAATCCATGGAGCAGCTCTCCAGCCTTGGGACGTGATGGGCTGTAGGGTGCCCTGTGCAGGTTGATTTTGGGATGACAGTGCCAATGGTGTGGGAATTAATGACTCTTTAGGGGTTTTGACTGATATGAGTGTTGCCATAGTCTGAACAGGCTGTTTTTAACATCAAGCCTGTTTGGGAGAAAACTCTGGCACGAAGACTTCAAGCCATTGGAAATTGACTGGCACCATGGGGATAATTGATGATGACCCCCATTCCCTCTCATTTTCTCTTGGAATTTAAAAGAAAACAGGAGTTGTATCAAGCACCCCTTCTCCCAGCTTGTGCATCCAGGCTCTGATGATGACAGCAAAAATCCATCTTGGCTCACTGGAGACTAATTGTGCTGTTAGTGGCAACATCCAGGGTGGATGTTGAAGATTATCTCTGAAGTGTGTGTTATTCCCAGTGGGCACAGGTTTATAAGTGAGCAATTAAGCTCTGGGGATGGAGGGAAGGGAGAACAGGGATGAAATCATTGGCATGGGTGCAGAGGATGAAATTAGAAGTCTCTGTGTGATGCCTCTTGGTTTAAATTGTCTCCTGTTGCTGATGCTCCAACTGCATGGATAGAGCTGATGTAATGTGGATTTTAAGGTCGTGAAAATGTGGGAACAGGTGTCCTAGGGAATGGATACTCAGCTCCTCGGGTTCTGGCTTGTTTGTGCCTCTTGCCATCCAACATCTCAGCAGGTTTTTTTCCTGATCTCCAGCACCTCCTGCTGATGGAGTCTGGCCCTTTCCGCCCAGCAATGTTGATCCTGCTCTTCCCAGGCCCTTGTTTGGCAGCAGGGATAAGTCAGTCAGTAAGTCAAGGACAGGGATCTGAGCTGAGTGTTGCTGTCCCTGCACAGCTGAGTTTGCAGACACCACACAGTAAAATGATACATCTTGTTTGGAAAAGCTCTGCTGCTTCTCAGAATGTTTTTAATGGAGTTGATCTCTTTGGTGAATGTTCAGCCTGTTACGAGGAACAGAGAAAAAGAGCTCCTGGGCATGTGCAGATAAATCCTGGGATGCACATTGTGGCTGCTCTGTGCCCTGGCACAGGACACTTGCTGTGCCTGGGAGCTTAATATCCCCTGGGATTCACTGCCCAAGCCTGGTAGCTCCTTCCAGACATGGAATCCCACTTTTCAGCTGGGTTTGCACATCCCTGTTGCTGCTGGAGCCCTTGGGGAAGGGTCGGCCAGGCAGGAGATGATGGTCAAGGTTGGGTTTCCATGGGCAGCACCTTCAGAAAAGGTGGGCACAGAGTGGTGGCACCTCGTGCATTTGGTACCCACTGGTGGCTTGGTTGTTCAGCCAATTCCACCTTGGCAGAACAGAGATAAAATAAAAGCAATTACTCACAATCAGTGTAAAAGGTGCAGTGGGTGGGAGCTGCTGAGAGGGTTTTGTCTGAATTAACTGCACACTTGGCTTGTGTTAGAGAATTGTTTAGGTTGGAAAACACCTGTAAGATCAAGTTTAAGCTTTAGGAGAGCACAGTTCCAAATCAAGAATATTTTCGCTGAGGTGCTGCAGTAATTAATGGATGAATGTGGTTTTGCTGAGCTCTCTGTGGGAAAATGTGTGTTACTGAGTCTTTGCATAAGGATTTTCCATCACTGTGGCTTGTGGACAGTATTTCCTCCTTTGTTGGACCCTAAAACAGAGAACCCATTTCATTTTCTGTGCAGAGCGCTTACCTTTTTAGGTATCATTGTAGTTTAGGGGCTGTATTTCACATCAGACTTGCACTCAGCCCTCTGGATTTTCTCCTTAAAGAAAATGCTCTGAAAAGAAATTAATTTTGCACAGAGAGAAAACTGTACAACTAGAAACTGCTTCAGATGTTGGGGAAACACCAGACATCAGTACTTGAGGGATTTCTGAATGTATTAAAGGGAGAAGCTCAGCAGGTTAATTTCTACTGTAGATGAGGGGTTTAGTTCCCTCTCTCTGTCTCCTTCCGTGAAATGCTGTGTGCTTTCCAGGGGCACAAAATGCAGTTATTTAGTGGGCAGATGATGTGCCAACAGCCTCAGAAACAGGCAGAGATTGTGGATTTTTTGCTGGTCTGAGCAAGGCTCAGCAGCCCCCAGGAGTGTGTGAATTGATGGCTTTCAGTGCACACCATTTACAACGTGGCCACAGGTAGAAAGTTTCGAGCAGCTGCTTTTACACAACACTCAGCCGTGCTTTGGAAAGAGGAATTAGCATTTAATCTCGGGTTTTTTTCTCTCCTCTCTGCCTTTTTTAGGATTCTAGCAACTGCTGGCACTGACTTTGACCTGCGGACCCTCCGGGCTGTCCGAGTGTTGCGACCCCTGAAACTCGTGTCAGGAATCCCAAGTGAGTGTCACCACAATGTCACCTCCCACTCCCAGGGGCTCTGCAGCTTTTGGCTTCTTAAAGGCTTTTCTGAGCAATATTTCCTTCCCCTTTTCCTGGGTGGTCTGTGGCTCACAGGGTCTGATTGTCTCTCACTTCATGCCCAGCCAGCTGATTGCCCTGTGCTCCCAAATTCCTAGGATTTTGTCCTAGGACATCTTTGCCTTCAGAGTGGAGTTAATTCTCTGAGGTGTGAAGCTCTGAGCCCCAAATTTTGCAGCTTTCAGGCCCCCAACCCTGAGCTTGGGTGTTCTGCTGCTTTTGATCAGTTGATCTTGCACTGGGGATTTTTCCCTTTTAATAAGGGGGAAAAAATGAATGGGAAAAGCAGGTGGGATTTGGCCTTTCCTACTCAATAGGCAAATTCATGTATTTAATATGTTAACTTGAAGGGTCAGAATGCTCCACTGAGGGGCTGTATCATGCCTTGCTGATGCCCTGAAACCACCTGAAAACAGACTGGGGCTTATTGCCTTTTTATTTGTCACTGTCACCAGCTGCTCTGCCCTCCAGCAGGGATCACCCTCAGGAGCTGTTTCATTTCTGGATGTGGAATAGGGACATTAACAAGCAGACAAGTCAGCCCCATGTCCTCCTGGGCTGTGGATTGGGACATCAGCCCTGTCACCTCCCTGGCTGCCTCAGGACTGAAATTTGGGGCTGTAGACATCCAGCAAGAGGTTCTGCTTTGTAATAACTGCCCTAAAATCATCCTTTCATGGGCAGGGCTTGACTCTGAATTCCCCCAAAGAAGGGATCCTTGGCTAGGCTTGGAAAAGGTGTCATTTGTTAACAGGATCTCTAATAGGGAGATGCTGCTGGCTGTTTTTTCCTGGATTTCTTGCCTGTGCAAGATGTGGAAGTGACAGTCCAAGGATGTCAGAGAAGTGAGGTGGCCCCTCAGAGCTGTCCCTGTCCTGGGTGGGAGGATGTGTTCTCCCCCCTGGTGCTGTGTCCTGGACCACAGAGCATTATTTCCTCTCAGGTTTTTAGGGATGCTGTGACAGCTGGTTTTTTTAACCCTGTAGTAAATGTACAACCTGGAGGTGTAACCACACCCAGCCATGGTATGTACTCTCCTACACCCTCTGTATTTTTCTTGTCCAACAGACTTTCATGCCTTTTTTCCTGCATATTGACCTCACCAGTGCTGTACAAGGTGGCAAGACAAGGATGATCCTTCATTCCCCATCCCTTAGGACAGACCTGCTGCTTTTCCCTGCAGGTTTTTTGTGCTGTGCCTCTGGATGACATTATCTGCCTCCTCCATCTCTCCAGCCCCTCTTGCCTTATCACCCCTGGTTTTAATTGAAACTGAGCTTTAGTGCTGATAAAAAAAAGCTTTGGATGGACAGCCCTGGGGACAGGGATTTGTTTTTATGGAAGTAGGACTGTGGCTGTTCTGTTGAGGAGGGAGAGGCAGCTGGTCTCCAGCCCAGCACTCCCTGGGACAGAGACACCAGAGCCAAGCCCAGCTCTGCTGCTGCAGGATCTGCCCTAAGGACCTGCTCCAGCTCCAGGCTGAGTTCTGGGAGTCCTCTGGCTTCAGAAAACCCCCTTTTTGTGTCTCTGAGGTCCAACAGACCTTTGAATCTGTCACCCGAAGAAAAGACCCCAGAAAAAATAACTCCTGGTTGTCCCTCCTGCTCTTGAGCTCATTATGGCCATGGCATTATTTTTATGACACCCTAAAGTAGCTTTGGTGGCATTACCAGTCCTAAATTTCCCCTTTCCAGCCACTCTCTCCTACACTTCTCCCTATTTCCCTGCCCTCAGTGATGTTTTCCTTGTCCCCACAGGTTTGCAGGTTGTCCTCAAGTCCATCATGAAGGCCATGGTGCCCTTGCTGCAGATTGGGCTGCTCCTCTTCTTTGCCATCGTCATGTTTGCCATCATTGGGCTGGAATTTTACATGGGGAAATTCCATAAAACCTGCTTCTCTAACGAGACAGGTGAGTTTGGGGCTCCACCCCCTCCCAGGTATCACCACAATGCTCCTGGTCCCCTCTATTTCCTCGGGATCTTTCTATCCTGCTCTCATGTTGCTTTTCCTTTCCTTTATTTCACATTCACCTTCTCCAAGAGTTCTCAGAATTTCGTGCCCTACATTCACTAGGACAGATATCTCTGTTACACCCCCCAGCACCTCTGATGGAAGAATTTTCCATAGTATAAATACAGAACCAAATTCCTGTTGTTTCATCTTGTTGAAAGGTGGGATTTGGTATTTTTTTTTCTTATTCTTTGGTATTGTTTACATTTTTGTTGGGTTTAGTTCTATGAAAATTGAATTTCCTTGCAAGGTTCCTGGGGCAAGTTGCAGAGGTATGAGAAAATTTTGGTGGGAAATAGTAAAAGATGAAAAAGCCTGGGAGCAACCAAAAACTAAAAGGACAATAAATAGAAAGGAAAGAGTCCTTTGATGGGGAAAGCATAAAAATGACTTTCAGAGAAGGGCAAAGGAAATTGGGCACTGAAGAGTAAATGATGTGTCTGCCTGTGACTGAGTGATAAACCCCAGAAGATGGAGGTGCAGAAGAATGATTCCCAGAGTCCCTTGGCTGGGACCAGCTGTCAAATCATGGAATGGTTTGGCTTGGAAGGGACATTAAAGATCATGTCATTCCACTCCCTTCCATGGGCAGGGACACCTTCCACTATCCCAGGTGGCTCCAACCTGGCCTTGGACACTTCCAGGGATGGGGCAGCCACAGCTTCTCTGGATAACTGGGCTGATAACACAGATGAAAATGTTTTTCTTCTCTCCAAACGATGGTATTTTAAGGTACAATTGCCTGTCTTTAAAACACAGCCTTGTATTTTCAGTGATTATCACTAACAGGGTTTAATATTGATTTATTTATAGGCATTCAAATGGTAATAAAACAACATTTCTGCCAAGTGTCTGGGCATCTTTCACAGCACTTTCTAACAGCAACATGGAAACTGTTTAATAAATTCAGTTTTCACAGAGCTTTGCACGAGCAGGGGGGAATTCTTGTGGAATGCTAGGAAAACATAACACAGCTTGTGAAGGACAGTCAGGAGCGAGCAAAGCACAACAATTCCTGGAAGAAACGAATTTTTGGAGCGGATTTTTAGGAGAGGAAAGTGTTTTTGTGGGTGCTGTGTGTGTTCATGCCAAGCAGGTCTCAGCTGGGAGGTCCCTGGGGATTACAGGGGACAGTGACAGTACCAAGGAAGCCGCAGAGTTTGTGGTGACAGGGCAGGGAGGAAGATCCTGAGCTTTTTTTAGGAGCATTTTCAGGTCTTTTAAAGTGCAAGGAAAGTGGGAGATGCTTTTGCATCTTTGGTGTGCAGGCAGTGGCTCCAGGCTGAGCCCCAGGGCTCTCATGGACTGACAGGAGCCAAGGGGCTAAAGAGAACAGGCAGGATGTTATTCCATCTCCCAGAAATTCCTTAGAGTAAAAGGGAAACATAAACCCCAAAGCTGTGTGTGTGTCCTCTGGAGACTTCAATTTCCAGATGGAGATTTTAGGACTTGAAGCTACAAAAAGTACCAACTTTGGCATTTTACCTTTAGATCTGGAGGCCAATTAGCAACAGTGAGAATAAAATGTTAAAAAACAAACAAAAAAGGGGAAAACCCCAACTACAATACCAAAACAAATCAAACAGCACAAGGCAAACCTCTGTCTCTGGAGAAAAGATGAGGGAAAGAATCAAAACTCAAAGGGTGGAGATTAATCCCCTCTCTTAGTGCAGTACAGGAGGTTCTTAGATGTTGTAGGAAAATCTGTAATTTCAATTTTACAATTCCAGGAATGATAAAGACAAGGTGATGACAAGCTTTTCTCAAAGGTGCACATGGACAGACAAGGGGCAATGGATACAAGGAGAAACAGGGGAAATTTCAGTTAAATAATCCTGAATTCCAGGTGCTTTGTACCCCAAGGAAGTGGAGGGGCAGCTCCAATCTCTGTGAGCAGGGACAGGATCAGGGAATGGCTGGAGCTGTGTCAGGGCAGGGTCAGGTTGGATCTCAGGACAAGGTTCTTCTTCCCCCAGAGGGTGGTTGGGCACTGCCCAGGCTCCCCAGGGTTTGGTCACAGCCCCAAGGCTGCCAGAGCTCCAGGAGGGTTTGGACAACAGGGACAGGGGGGGATTGTTGGGGTGTCTGTGCAGGGCCAGGGGTTGGACTGGATGGTCCTGGTGGGTCCCTTCCAGCTCAGGATATTCCATGACTCTATCCCTGCATCCCAGCACTTCCATCCCAGTGGGAGAACAAGATTCACCTCCCCCAAACCCCTTCCCTGGGTGGTGTAGAGAGTTCCTGTGCTCACAGTCACTGCTCCCTGTGTCCTGAAGGGACACTTGATGGTGTTGGGTGAATTCTGGGATCAGTTCCAGCTGCTGGGCGGGAAATGGAGCCATGGTTTTTCTGGAAGGGAGATTGTGGTGAGGTGAGTGGTGCTGCCATCAGAGCAGCAACTGAGCCTTTTAAAACCTAATAATCCTCTCCAAAGAGGTGCATTAATGAGCCCAGGCCATAGCACAGCTCCAGAGGGGGCTGAGTGTGGAAATGGGAACCTCAATTAAAGAGCTGCCTCTGTCAGAGGCTTGGAAATTGGAGGAGTTGCTGCTCCTCCTTGTTTCTGTTCCTAATGCCCAAAGTGAGGGAAACTCCTGGGATTTTTCCTGGAATCAGGAGGCACAGGAGAGGTACCAACTGTTACTTCAGCTCATGAGGGGAAACAAGTCGAGGTGTCAACAGCAAGTGTTTCTCCAGCCCTGCTGAGCCAACAGCCTGGGAAGGTCAGGAATAAACTGAGGGGTAGTGGGGACCAAAATACGGCAATTTCCCACTCCCTGTTCTGAGCTGGTGGAAACACATGTTGATTTTCATGAAAAATGAGTGCAAATCACTGTAAACTCAGTGGGTTGGAACAAATAATACCAAGGTTGTGGGTTTGATCCTTCTTTGGATCCTTCATTTAAGAGCAGGACTCGATGATCCTTTTGGGTGCCTTCCAACTGGGAATATGCTGTGATTCTGCAGTGGCAGTGCATGTTCCAGTGGGTACCTGATGTGTTCTCAAGTTGCACCAAGCCCCAAGCTGCCTGTTCTGCTGACACAGCAGTATTTTTACACAGCTGACCCACCCAAGTGCCCTGAAGCTGCTCCAGCAAACAAGGACATCACATTTATTTCCCATTTTTCCTTAAGATTCCCCTTTTCTCTGTCTTCCCCAGCCATGGCAATAAGGGCCAGTTCTGATCTCTCTTTTAAAAAGGAAAAAACACCCCACCCAACCCTCTGTGGTTGATGTGCATTGATTTTCAGAGCATTAACTGGCAACAAAAGGCCTGACTGAGATGAAACTGGATCCTCTTTCAATGCACACTCACAAATGCTCTGCACGAGCCACAGTTGGCATTTTATTTTGGAGGCTGCTCTCACTAAGCCCTTGTGAAAACCTGTGCTGACCCATATGGGAGCTGGAGATTTGCCCTGCACCAAGGTGTTGAGTCACTTATATATTTATAAAAATAATTTAAAAAATCATATATATANATATATTTTTTTAATACACACACACTTGTATTATGGTCCACAGTACCAATCTCCTCCTGCAACCTTTGCCCCATGATTATTCCTAATCCTTGTTAGAGCTGCTCTTGTTTTCCCTCTGCTAAACTGGATTTTGTGCAGTTTGCTGCTCCACTACCAGGACGTATCACTGAAAAAACTCTTTAATATTTCCCAAATTTCATCTCTGTAAACAGGAATGTTACTCAGGGCATTGGTTTACTCTGAAAATTCAGAGTTTTCCAAAAACTTGAGTTTCCCTGAAGGGCTGCAATAGCTCAGCCTTCCCAGCTGACCCTGGAAGGTGCTAATACAGAACCTCTGGCTTTAATGTTATATTAGAAATTAATATTTCTATTTAAACCAATATTCTGCCCCTGTGCTGTAGGAGGGTGTTTGAAGTGTGGCCCATCCCCAAGCCCTTGTTTTTACCCCAGTGCTGGGGTTATTTCTGTGCTGTTCCTCATCTCCTCCCTGCTCTTGCTCTGCTCTTTCACAGGCAGTGACCTGTCATGGACTGGAAATTCTTTGTAGTTTGGAAATCTCTCCTCCCAGGGGACACGGGGCAGGAGGAGAGGAAATGGCCTCAAGTTGCACCAAGTGGATATTAGAGAAAATTTCTTCACTGAAAGGATGGTCAGGCATTGGAACAGGCTGTGCAGGGAAGTGGTGGAGTCCTTATCCCTGGAAGTGTCCAAAAACGTGGATGTGGCACCTGGGAACACAGTTTGTGGTTTATGGGTTGGTGGTCGGACTTGATGATCCCAGAGGTCATTTCCATGATTCCATGAGAGCAAAAGGGGCACTTTAATGATGGCTCTGCTCCAACCTGCCACTAAACCATCTCTGCCACCACAGCAGTGTATAAATAATTGCACAATGACTTTTCCATGCCCAGAGAGGCACAAGGAATCCCAAAATGTGGATCACGTTCCTGCAGCGCCTGCAAGGAAGACTCGGCGGCTCCAGTTGGTGATTTTTCTTCCCTCTCTGCAGGTGATGAGGTGGGAGATTTCCCTTGTGGAGAGGAGCCTCCTGCCAGGCAGTGTGAGAGCGGGACCACCTGCAGGGAATACTGGCAAGGGCCCAACTATGGCATCACCAACTTTGACAACATCCTCTTTGCCGTGCTCACCGTCTTCCAGTGCATCACCATGGAGGGATGGACAGACATCCTGTACAATGTGAGTCTGCCTCTGGGGCTGGAGTGCTCCTGGGGGGCTGGTATGCCTTTGGAAAAGGTTGATCTGGAAGAAAAAGTGATTTAGTTTGCGCTTTTCCCCCTATTATTGGTTAGCACCTTATCCTGCTTTTTTAGGAGGGTCCTTCCTAATTTCTTGAGGGTTGTCCTGGAGGTGCTGTGAGAGCCTTTGAACTGCTGTCGTGGCCTGTGGTGGTTTGGTTGCCTGCAATATGTGTCACTGGGGTGCTGGCCTGTGTAGGAATTGGGGTGACACTCCAACATGTTGCTGTGCTCTGCCATGGGATGGGCTCCCACAATGTCCCACAGAAAATCAGCTGCAAAATTGCACAATATTGGGAAACGAAACCAGCAGCTCCTTAATATTTTGTGCCCAGAGGTTTCCTCTCTTGGCTGGGTGGAGCCTTTGTGATGGAACTTTTAATTTCCATCAGTGAGCAGCATCAGCTGGATGTTAGCACCGACATCCAGGACTGGTTTGGGTCTCCAACTCGATTTTCACACCTTCACACTCTGCTGGAGACATGAGGCCGAATTTCCTCACAAGGGTCTTTGCTGTGCCTCCTCTGGCAGGACCATGATTGTCAAAACCTCCTGGTTGCTCAGTTTTGCTCTTTCCAGTTTTACAGAGCAGGACAATCTCCCCCAGTTAAGAACTGAAGGACTGCTGTCCTTCAGGCAGTGAATCCTTTTGTTTGAGTCTTTATTTTATGTGAAAAAATCACTAAAATAGACATTACTAATGCCCTCAGAGCATGTCAGAGGCAGGAGGATGGCAGCCACCTTCATTACAGGCTCCAGACCCATGCCGGGCTCCTTCACAGCCCTTCCTGTGAGGGTTTTTGTAGCAACAGGATTTCATCAACCACAGCAAATTGCAAGGTACAATTCTGCTGTGTTTGAAGGCAATATATCTGATTTATTACCTTCTCCATTCCTTGCTCAGTTCCTCCATTTATTCCCAGTCTCCAACCACTTAGAGAGATCTCTGGAAGGGCCCATTTCCCCACTACATTTCCCCCCCCCCCCAAACTTCATCACATGGGTTTCTCCCACTCCCATTCAGCATTCCTGCTCCTTCCTTCTGGTGCCAAGTGTTGTAAGAGAAGCCCATTAGCATCCTGACTGAATTGATTAATCAATAAGTGGTGTATTAGATCATCTGCTGCCTTTTGTACCACATGCAAACCCCAGAGCTTACTATTGGGGTATTGATTTTGGGGCTTGCTTTCAAACTCTTACAGTACCATCCTAGAGACCAATTAATCTAATTGGAAACAGATTCCTGGATGAGCTGCAGGTGAGGATTTGTTGTATCATGTCTGAGACCCCCACCTTAGGTTTTGCTGCTTGGTGGGTTCATATCTGACAGATCTGAGGGTCTCTGGTTCTGCTTGTTGGGTGAGTGGGGTGTGTTGTGCCACAGGACCACTCTGTTCATGTAAATCAGGCCAGGAGCCACCTCTGCCCCTTCTCCCTTGGCCCTGAGTGCTCTGTCACCCCCTCCCTGTGCTCTGCTCACTGAGGGCCTGGCTGTGCTTTTGCAGGTTGGCAGCTGAGAGAAGCTGTGGGTGGAGAAGATCCAGTCTGTGCAGCCCTTAACTCCTTCCCAGCTTCAGTCACCTGCTGTTTTCTGGCCACTTGGCTTTTTTTTTTGGGGGGGGGCATCTTCTGTGCCTATTCTAAGTTCCTCAGATTTAAAAAGGAGACAAAAGCCCAAACCATGGTGCAGCAGGGGATGAAAACCTCCGTGGTGGGTGTTTGTTGCTGCAGTTCCCACACTGTGCAGGGGGAACAGAACTGCAGCCAGTCACAGAATCCCAGACTGATTTGGGTTGGAAGGGACCTTAAAGATCAACCCATTCCATCCCTGCCATGGGCAGGGACACCTCCCACTATCCCAGGTTGCTCCAACCTGGCCTTGGACACTTCCAGGGATGGAGCAGCCACAGCTTCTCTGGGCACCCTGTGCCAGGGCCTCCCCACCCTCACAGGGGACAATTCCTTCCCTATATGTAACCTAAGAGGTGGTGGCTGCCACATCCCTGGAATGGTCAAGGCCAGGTTGGACAGGGCTTGGAGGAACCTGCTCCAGTGAAAAGTGTCCCTGAGTTGGAATGAGATGATCTTTAAGGTCCCTTCCAACCCAAATCACTCTGTGATTCTATAAAAGCTGCTGTTCCCCGGGCTTAGCAGAGCCCTTCCTCCACCCCTTCCCTTGTGTGCCCTCTGCCACACGTTTGATCAGGTCAGATTTGTCACTTGGCTTGTGCAAAGCCTCTCCTTTCCTGTTTGAAAGCAGACAGCCCTGCTCGGGGACCATTCTTCAGGGCTGAAATCCCTGTGCTGCCAGGCAGTCTCGGACTGAGACCCACACAGGAAAGTTGAGGTTATGCTTCTTCCTTAATGGGCCATTCATTTCCTTCTGCAAAAGGGTGGTTGATTGATTGCATCAACAGGCCTTTGTTATTGCTCCTCTCTTCCTGCTGCTCCTTGGTTTGTGTGGTTTTAAAGGAGTCAGGAGTTTTAGTTTGCAGTGCTGCTGGCAGGGAGCACTCACAGGATGAGGGGTTGCCTTGCCAGTTCAGCATTAATTGAACTATTTAATCTGCTCTGTCCTGAAAGCAGATTTGACACTGAAAAAGTTGGTCTGTGGAGGCATCAGGCAAACTCAAGAATATGGTGATGTTCAGGAAAGAGAGAGCTTGGCCTTGAGTTGGATGGTTTGGGCTCAGGTCCGTCCAACCCTGTTGTGAAGGTTTATTCAGCCATTTCCAAAGGTTCCAGATGACTTTTTATATGGTCCAGCCACAGCCTTCCTACAGTTCTAGAGAGATTTTAGCACAGGCTGTGTAGTAAACAATCTGCCTTGCAAATATCCATGTCTTCCCCTGTGATAAATTGAGGAATTAGGAGGGCAAGGAGAAAGCAAGCTGACAAATCTCAGCCCATTTTTTTCCTTGCTGATCCGAGGTTTGTACTTTCACAGAGTTTCCTTTTAATTGGGGGCAATGAAAGCTTTCTAGCAAGACTTTATCTGGAGGGTGATTCATGCTTGGAGCAAAAAGGCTGAATCATCAATTGGGTGAAATGCTTTAATAATAAGCTGGGGAAAAAGGCCTTCCTGCATCAGCAGCACAAAAGCATTGGAACAATTACTCCAACCAAGCACTTCTGGGAGCTGCAGGTTTGTCAGCTGTGGCCTGTTTGTAGCAACAGGTTATTTAAGAAAGTTGGTGATGTGGAAGCTTTTCTCCAGCAAATGGAGTGTTCTTACTTCCTAATTCAAGGCTTCCATGTGATCTGGGAATGGATTAAAATAGAGGAACTAAAATGTTTTCCTCAGTGTGGGAGGACTCAGTGTCACAGTTCAGTGTTGTCAACAGGTTTTCAGTCTAATCCAGTCCAGAAATCAGGGAAGCCCATCTTCTAGACCATAAAATGAGGGAAAAACCTACCTGGAGCACCAGCTGGGCTGCAATGTTCCTTAAATTCCACATGTCCCAGAGTGGCAAACCCTGGCAGCTGGGACGTGTCTGGTCCCAGTGACTGGGGCTGTGCCTCCCCCCAGTGTGTCCCAGCCCCTGCCCTGGGCTGATGGAGCCATGGCCCATCCTGGAGGGATGGTGCTGATGCAGACTCTGCTCTGGGCTCTGTCACCCAGGGGAGGCACTTTCAGCAGGTCATGATGAATCCCAGGATGTGCTGAGCTGGAAGGGACCCCCAAAGATCATCCAGTCCAACCCCTGGCCCTGCACAGCCCCATCCCCAAGAGTCCCCCCTGTGCCCAGAGGATCATCCCAGCCCTCCTGGAGCTCTGGCAGCCTTGGGGCTGTGCCCACTGCCCTGGGGAGCCTGGGCAGTGCCCACCCACCCTGTGGGCAAAGCACAACCTGGTGCTGAGCTCCAACCTCCCCCTGCCCTGACACAACTCCAGCCATTCCCTGGCTCCTGGCCCTGGTCCCCCAGAGCAGAGCTCAGTCCCTGCCCCTCCTCTGCCCCTGCCCAGGGACTTGTCCCTGCAATGAGGTCTCCCCTCAGGCTCCTCTTCTCCCCCTGAACACACCAGTTGTTCCCCTGGAGCATCTCACTGGGGTTGGGGGGATGTGGGACACCAAGGCTCCACTTTGCTGTTGCCTGAGGGAGCCACCAGTGACACAAGTGGTAGCTGGTGCTCAGATCAGCTCTTGGCACCACCATGTCCATTTATTCCTTACTTCCCACAAAGTGTTTTCATATGCTCAGTGTTTGTTCTCATGCTTTGGGCACAGCTCTCTGACAGTGGCTGAGGAGCTGCAGGATGTGAGCACTGCTGAGGGAGGACATTTCCAGGGATGGACTCAAAGTTCTTGCCAAACTGAGGTGCAGAGTCTGGGGAAAGAAAACAGAGGCTGAGTGTTGGGGACAGACACAGAGGTGGGAGGAAACAATGCAGTCGCTCAGCAAGAGAAACTGTAATTCCCTTGGATCTGAGTCCTGTTTTTCCTCCAGATCTACTTTTCAAATTCAACAGTGGTATTTTAGATCAGCTTGTTTACAGACGTAGTGTTTGTGAATGACAGTGATTCATCTGTTATTTGTTGCTAATATGGGCTACAGAGAGGTGTACAACTTTCTAAAGAGGCAATAGTACAACTCCTGGTTTCCTTTTCCATGAAGTAATTCTCAGTTTTCCCCATGCAAGAACCTTATTGCCCATCATGAAACACTCTCCTGATTGCCACCAGAAGCTCCCTTTGTTTTGCAAGGTGAGAAGAACCTGGAAAGTTTTGTGCCTGCCCATGAATTGCCCAATTAAGCGAATTATTTTGCTCTGCTAAGTAGAAGGATTCATTACAAAGCTGTCACCAGAGAGGACACACCTTGTAGCCTTCACTGAGGTAGAGCTGGCACTGTGGCTGTGGTGAGTTGGGAGTTTTCCATGGTCTCCTCAAGGGATTAGGAAGGAGTTGGAGCTCCTTGTGTGGTCCTTACAGAGCTGCTCTGTCCCTCTCCAGGAGCTGGAGCCATGCCTTGGGTGTGGAGGTGCACAAGGAGCTTCCAAGGAGCTGAGATGTGTGTTTGTGGTCCCAGTTCTCCCACAGAAAATCGTGGGTCAAACCTGATTCATCTGAAGTTGGCAGGAATCTTGGTGTTGACTTTCAAAGAGTTGAGGTTTCACCTTTTATCTTTTGTCCACAGGAGTTCAAAGCTACAGGGTGGAATTTGCTTTGCAAAATTGGGGCTCCTTGCAGGAAAGGAGAAATGTCAGAGTGTACATTCACTGTCTTTTGATATTAATGGCAAGAGATTTTCATGTTTCTTCTATTTTCTACTGACAAATATTAGTGTCCAGTGGGTATTTCAAGACTGTAGACTGGACCTAACCTAATAAGTTTGTAAGTAGGAATGAACAGTTCAAATAAAATATAAGTCTACATTAAATTAGATCCTAACTGGAACTTTATCCTCACTGAATTATAATTGCTTATGATTCACTTGGTATTTTTCATTCCCCTTTGTGTCTTTGAATTTCTTTATTCCTCCAAAGATACAGAAATGAAAGGCTGGGATGTAACTGTTCCCACTCCAGCCCAACAAAGAGATGGTTTTATTGGTGGGATGGTGGATGTGTTGGGGCTTGTAGGGGCAGAAGAGGATCTGTTTGTCCCAGTTGTTTGCAGAACTCTGGGGAATTTCATAGAATCCCAGAATGTTTTGGCTTGGAAGAGACTTTAAAGCTCATCTTATTACAATCCCTCACCATGGGGATACCTTCCACTATTCCAAGTTGCTCCAAGTCCCATCCAACCTGGCCTTGGACACTTCCAGGGATGGGGCAGCCACAGCTTCTCTGGGCAACCTGTGCCAGTGAAAGATTTATTTATGAAGATCAAAGCATTGACACCCAATTTTCATCAGCCACCACTGAGAGTTGAGGAATCAACTGGGGACAGGAGGAGTTTGGATGTGACTAGAACTGGTTTCTTGTGTCAAACCCTCCAGAGAGGTGGAGTAAANATGATGAATCCCAGGATGTGCTGAGCTGGAAGGGACCCCCAAGGATCCTGGAGCCCAACTCCTGGCCCTGCACAGGCCCATCCCCAAGAGTCCCCCCTGTGCCCAGAGGATCATCCCAGCCCTCCTGGAGCTCTGGCAGCCTTGGGGCTGTGCCCACTGCCCTGGGGAGCCTGGGCAGTGCCCACCCACCCTGTGGGCAAAGCACAACCTGGTGCTGAGCTCCAACCTCCCCCTGCCCTGACACAACTCCAGCCATTCCCTGGCTCCTGGCCCTGGTCCCCCAGAGCAGAGCTCAGTCCCTGCCCCTCCTCTGCCCCTGCCCAGGGACTTGTCCCTGCAATGAGGTCTCCCCTCAGGCTCCTCTTCTCCCCCTGAACACACCAGTTGTTCCCCTGGAGCATCTCACTGGGGTTGGGGGGATGTGGGACACCAAGGCTCCACTTTGCTGTTGCCTGAGGGAGCCACCACTGAGACAAGTAACTGTAAGAAGTGGTAACTGGTGCTCAGACCAGCTCTTGGCACCACCATGTCCATTTATTCCTTACTTCCCATAAAGTGTTTTTATATGCTCAGTGTTTGTTCTTATGCTTTGGGCACAGCTCTCTGACAGTGGCTGAGGAGCTGCAGGATGTGAGCACTGCTGAGGGAGGACATTTCCAGGGATGGACTCAAAGTTCTTGCCAAACTGAGGTGCAGAGTCTGGGGAAAGAAAACAGAGGCTGAGTGTTGGGGACAGACACAGAGGTGGGAGGAAACAATGCAGTCGCTCAGCAAGAGAAACTGTAATTCCCTTGGATCTGAGTCCTGTTTTTCCTCCAGATCTACTTTTCAAATTCAACAGTGGTATTTTAGATCAGCTTGTTTACAGACCTAGTGTTTGTGAATGACAGTGATTCATCTGTTATTTGTTGCTAATATGGGCTACAGAGAGGTGTACAACTTTCTAAAGAGGCAATAGTACAACTCCTGGTTTCCTTTTCCATGAAGTAATTCTCAGTTTTCCCCATGCAAGAACCTTATTGCCCATCATGAAACACTCTCCTGATTGCCACCAGAAGCTCCCTTTGTTTTGCAAGGTGAGAAGAACCTGGAAAGTTTTGTGCCTGCCCATGAATTGCCCAATTAAGCTAATTATTTTGCTCTGCTAAGTAGAAGGATTCATTACAAAGCTGTCACCAGAGAGGACACACCTTGTAGCCTTCACTGAGGTAGAGCTGGCACTGTGGCTGTGGTGAGTTGGGAGTTTTCCATGGTCTCCTCAGGGGATTAGGAAGGAGTTGGAGCTCCTTGTGTGGTCCTTACAGAGCTGCTCTGTCCCTCTCCAGGAGCTGGAGCCATGCCTTGGGTGTGGAGGTGCACAAGGAGCTTCCAAGGAGCTGAGATGTGTGTTTGTGGTCCCAGTTCTCCACAGAAAATCGTGGGTCAAACCTGATTCATCTGAAGTTGGCAGGAATCTTGGTGTTGACTTTCAAAGAGTTGAGGTTTCACCTTTTATCTTTTGTCCACAGGAGTTCAAAGCTACAGGGTGGAATTTGCTTTGCAAAATTGGGGCTCCTTGCAGGAAAGGAGAAATGTCAGAGTGTACATTCACTGTCTTTTGATATTAATGGCAAGAGATTTTCATGTTTCTTCTATTTTCTACTGACAAATATTAGTGTCCAGTGGGTATTTCAAGACTGTAGACTGGACCTAACCTAATAAGTTTGTAAGTAGGAATGAACAGTTCAAATAAAATATAAGTCTACATTAAATTAGATCCTAACTGGAACTTTATCCTCACTGAATTATAATTGCTTATGATTCACTTGGTATTTTTCATTCCCCTTTGTGTCTTTGAATTTCTTTATTCCTCCAAAGATACAGAAATGAAAGGCTGGGATGTAACTGTTCCCACTCCAGCCCAACAAAGAGATGGTTTTATTGGTGGGATGGTGGATGTGTTGGGGCTTGTAGGGGCAGAAGAGGATCTGTTTGTCCCAGTTGTTTGCAGAACTCTGGGGAATTTCATAGAATCCCAGAATGTTTTGGCTTGGAAGAGACTTTAAAGCTCATCTTATTACAATCCCTCACCATGGGGACACCTTCCACTATCCCAGGTTGCTCCAAGTCCCATCCAACCTGGCCTTGGACACTTCCAGGGATGGGGCAGCCACAGCTTCTCTGGGCAACCTGTGCCAGTGAAAGATTTATTTATGAAGATCAAAGCATTGACACTCAATTTTCATCAGCCACCACTGAGAGTTGAGGAATCAACTGGGGACAGGAGGAGTTTGGATGTGACTAGAACTGGTTTCTTGTGTCAAACCCTCCAGAGAGGTGGAGTAAAGGTGGAGTTTGAATGTGCTACAAAGAGCAGAAGGGAAATAAATAACATAAAGCAGCATCCCCTCATCTCAGAGGGTTTCATGTTCCTCTTTCCTCTCTACTTGTTTGATTCCTCCTGGGCTCCAGAGCCTCCACACCTTCAAGCTGATTGAAAATCTGCCAGTTAAGGCTTAAAGGTGCCTGAAGTGTCTTTTTCTGGCCCTTTGCTCATGATTGTGGTTTCCTGTGGGATTATGGACTTGGTTTCCCTCAGGTGTGGCTGTCACACCAGCTTGGGTGTAGCAGTAAGTGCAGCAGCAGAGTCTGTGGGACTCTTCTAACACACCCAAAATGCTGTTTTCTGCTCCCTGTTAGAACCACCTGAAGCCAGCCCACCAAAGCACAAACCCATAAGTGCTAAAAGCTGAGATGGATGAGAATAAATGTTGTTTGCAGTGATCTTTGTGTGCCCTGGGGTTGGCAGCCAGTGGTGTTGGTGGCTCAGGGGGTTTAGGGTGGGTTCAGTCTCCTGTGATCACTCTGTGTTTGTTTGTGGTCCCAGTTCTCCCACAGAAAATCGTGGGTCAAACCTGATTCATCTGAAGTTGGTGGGAATCTTGGTACTGACTTTGAAAGAGTTGTGGTTTCACCTTTTATTTTTTGTCCCCCCAAAATAAAAAAGCTGCAGGGTGGGACAAGCTCCCCTTGTTCTGATTTAAAATGCTGAGGGGCAAAGCTGTTTAGCCAGGAAAAGAGTGAGCAGGCAGGAAAAGGGGGAAAAATTGGGTGAAGTCTTTTCCTTACATTTTGTTAACAGGGAAAATAAGGACAAATAAAGGATTTTTGCCACTCTGAATCACACAATACATTTCTGTCGTGGTCCCTTTCTTGTCACTTTTGCAGGAAAGGAGAAATGTCAGAGTGTACATTCACTGTCTTTTGATATTAATGGCAAGAGATTTTCATGTTTCTTCTATTTTCTACTGACAAATATTAGTGTCCAGTGGGTATTTCAAGACTGTAGACTGGACCTAACCTAATAAGTTTGTAAGTAGGAATGAACAGTTCAAATAAAATATAAGCCCCTGTCGTGTCCAAGGGGCAAACGTTGCTCCAGTTGGATGTGGGGTGTCAGGACCCAGGGCTGGAGAACAGACTGGGGGGTTGATGCCAAGCTTGGCCAGGGCAGCATTTCCTGTCACCAGCTTTCCTAAATCATTTGGAGTAGAAACAGCACAGGAACAAGGGTGCTCTGCCTTCACTTGGGCTTCCTGATAGTGTTGTATGAGCTGGAATGTTCTCTGGGACAGGGACTGTGGCCAGGACCTCAAGATTCAGCTTCTTCGAAGAGGTGGACATAGCCCTGTTGTGATCATGGAATCACAGAATATCCTGATTGAGATACCAGGACTGAGTCCAACCCCTGGCCCTCCACAGACACCCCAACAATCCCCCCCTGTCCCTGTTGTCCAAACCCTCCTGGAGCTCTGGCAGCCTTGGGGCTGTGACCAAGCCCTGGGGAGCCTGGGCAGTGCCCACCCACCCTCTGGATGAATTAAATAATGCAATGTACTATGGGAAGTGAGGAGCAAACAGATGCAAAAAATGAACGATGATACAAAAGCCTCCAGGTGTGTGAAGAAATGTGCCCCCATGGCCTTGTCCACAACAAAGAGCCTGTTGTGATTCCTCAGCTTTTTAGAGCACCTTGGAGCTGACAGCACTCAACATCTGCCTCACAGCTGGGCCACATATTCAGTGTAAAATATTCTGTAGAGTTTGCCCTTGGGACCTGACGTTCAGCAGGGCTGAAATTTCCTTGTCACTGTGCATTTGCTCCTGGAAATGCTCTGGGAGCTCAGGGAGTTGCCTGGGACCAGGCACTGTGTGACAGGGCCAGCAGAGCACGTGTCACACACTGGTGTCCTGCACTGCTGATGGAGATGGGAGCTGAGCTCCTGTGCTCAGCAGCTCCATGGTGGAATTGTGCTCTCTCTTTCTCCTCTATAGTTTCCTAAAGAACTAAAAATCCCCTGGTGTGTTTAGTGTTCTCACTATTGAGCTGGGGTGACTTTAATGTGCTAATTAAAGCATTTATATGTGTATATATATATATAAAACATTTTATATGTGCACCTAAAGGATAATCCCCACCTCTAGCTGCTGCTGGGGGGGTTAATGTTGATTTCTTGGTTTTCAGTAGCTCCAAACACCTCCAGGGAGGTTGGGCAGGGTAAGGAGCAGGGATTGAGAGCCTGGCAGGATCAGGGAGTCAGGGAATAGCTGGGGGGGAAGAAGGGAAGAACCTCAACTGTGGAAGAAGGAAGGGACCAACTTAGGGATGGTCAAGCTCTTGCATGAAAAGCACAGAACAGCTCAAAGTATTGACTTGAACACAAAACCACTTTGGAAGTTCTGGCTGGAGGCTCCTCTTGTGTGAAACCCATCAACCAACAGACAGAGCCCCCACACAGCCTGTGTGAGCCTGGACTCACTTACAGCTCTTCTGAGGTCCTGGATGGGTTGGTGTATAGAGATTTTTCCAGCTGGTTATAGAGGTGTGGATTCCATCCGTGTTTCCTGCTGGGTTTAAGCTTCCTTCATCCCATTATGTTGTTACAACATGTGTTTTTTGAGTGTCAAATATTAGTCTTTATTATTATGTAGAAAAATGAGTCTTTTAGGTCAAAGTCCATTCATTTAGATTATCATCACTTGTGTGGGACAGTCTAGTTCTCAACATCTCTCTCGTTTCAAAAATGATTGTATGAAACTCACCTACCCCCTGTGTTGAGCTGCCAAGTAGAAACCCAGTGATGTAAAAATATCCAAACCTCTCTGTGCCTCAAACCCTTCCCTACAACTCCATGTCCTGGGGGCTGATTTCTCAACCCCCATTTCCCCAAAGAAAAGCCTCACACCAGGCTTTGGAGGAACATATTTGCTCTAATGAGAGCTGGTCAGAAATGTGTAATACACAGTGTAATAAACTGGTGTGTTCATCGACAGAGTTGTGGGAAAAATCCCTTGTAGACACTGGAGAAGCAGCCCAAGCTGAACTGCTCTGTTGGCTCCTGTGACAGAAAAGCACGTGGTAAATTGAGGGATCTGTACAACTGCTGGATCCTGTGAGAGCTGATGAGCTGTCAGTGCAACAGCCTGAATTCTGCCTTGGCTGATATCCATTATTCATGCTTTTCTCTTGGACTTTGAAGGGCCTGTTTGCCAAAGGGCTGAATTCCCAGGTCTTTTAGGGATGCAGTGCTGCTGCATGGCAGGCTTTGCATACTCCTTCAGCTGGAAGGTTTTGCAGAAATCCAAAGATATTGTAATAGGAAATGTGGAACATCCCTAAGGTTAAAATGTCTTTGAACTATTTAGGTGCCAAGGGGGGTGTGAGGGAGGTCTCTGCCTGTGCCTGGGTCTCCAAACACAGACTCTGACCCTGTGCCCACATGGACATTCTCTCTAATACAGGATTGAGACATTTCAGCCCTGGTTCAGCCAATTACCCTGTTCACAAAAGCACTTGAGCAAATGTGTGAGGCTGAGCAAGAGCTGAAGTGCCTCCCTGAATCTTCTGGGGTTTATTTGACATCTCAGAGAAGATGTATTCCAAATGTCTGTGAGGTGGCCACCTCCGAGTTTAATGGGAGATATTTAAAATATACAGCAGGAGAGTGACATGTATCACACAAACTTCAAGAGCCTTTTCAACAGAGCAATTGCTCTCTGCAAAGGAATGAAATCTCCAACAGCAGCATAATCATCAGGGCTTGCCAGGGAGTGAAAACTCCAGCTGAAGGAATTCACTTGCAGCTCCACAGCTTTGTAGCACCGAGGGCACAAGGAGCTCTTCACATGCCCCACATTTTGCTTTCCTGCTCAGGAGGAAAAAGGCAGCTGTGTGCTTCCAGAAACATTCCAGCCTGTGCTGCCCTGCCTGCTCCAGCTGGGGCTGGAATGGGAGAGAGCAACAGAATGGTTACAAGAACACCAAAAGAGGAGGCTCCATGTGCTGTCTAGTTCCTAAAGCAGCCCCAAATCTGTGTGGTTTGGTGTTCTGGCAGCAGAGGTTGGTGCTGTGGGGGCTCTGGGAGAAGGTTTTTGCTCTTTAATCCACAGCCCACACGCCCTGGGCACAGGGGAGGACCAAAGGAGCTGCTGGAATGGGGACAGTGTTGGTGGACTGGTGTGGGATGAGTGGGATGTGGGTGAGTGGAGGCAGCTCTGGGGTGCTGGGATCAGGGAACCCCCAGATGTGTGTTGTCAGGGCTGCTTTTGTGTTGTGTCAGCAGCAGAGATGAGAGACAACAGTCTGTAGAGATTGTCTGTGGTCACTCTGTTGCTGTGGTCACTCTGTTGCTGTGGTCACTGTTGCTGTGGTCAGTGTTGCTGTGGTCTTTGTTGCTGTGGTCACTATTGGTGTGGTCACTGTTGCTGTGGTCCCCCTGTTGATGTGATCACTGTTGCTGTGGTCACTGTCGCTGTGGTCACTGTTGCTGTGGTCAGTGTCGCTGTGGTCCCTGTTGCTGTGGTCACTCTGTTGCTATGGTCACACTGTTGGTGTGGTCACTGTTGGTGTGGTCACTGTTGCTGTGGTCACTCTGTTGCTGTGGTCACTGTTGCTGTGGTCACTGTTGCTGTGGTCACTCTTGCTGTGGTCACTCTTGCTGTGGTGCCCCTGTTGCTGTGGGGCACAAAGAGCACAGGAAGGCAGGTGTGTAAGAGCCTGTTGTGAGGATTTCACACAATGGAATCAAGATTTTCATTCCTTTGCCCAGTTTTCTGCTTTGAAAACTCCCTGGGAAACTTTAGAGGGAAAAGCAGGAAGACTCCAGACCTGCACTTCGATGACAAGGGGTCCTGTGCATTATTCTTGTCCCTGTCATTAAATAGGATGATTTGGAGCATTGACCCCCAATTTCACATGGTCTGAGTCAGAAAATGATGGAGTTTGGGATTGTGGGAGTGTTCTGGGAATCGATCCGAGTGACTGGCCCTGACTGCAGGGCCCAGGCACTGCTGAGTGGGAGGAAAGGTTTATTCTGCATTTACTCACTAGACCAGCACAACTGTGGTTTGGTCTGGATGTCTCCTGAGCTAAACATCACCTGCATCATGAGCAGCCAAAGTGGCCAGAGCCCTAAATACACGTGTCTGTGTTATAAATATATTTATATTTATGAGTGTGTGTGTGTATTTCTCCTTCCCTCTGATTTTAGGAGCACATTTGGGAACACCTTTGGCCCTTTAGCAGGTCCCTGTTGTTTGTAGGTTGACTTTGCAGTGTGAGAAAAACACATTAAAGAAAAATAAAACCACATTAGGAGAGCACTGACTTTATTCTCAGTGCAGCTTGACCCACACAATGAGTTTTCCCAGGCAGTGGACGACATGTGAAACATTCCTGCTTGCCAAGAATTCCAAAGCAGAGCTTGTTTTCCAAGGGACAACCCACCCCCAGGAGCCTCTGTGCTCACCTTGTGTGGGGACCTGGCAGTGCTTTTTCCCTCTTCTTGGAAAACACAAATCTTGTGTGCTCAGGGAACTGTGAGTCACCAGTGAATCCCGGAATATCTGGGAGTTTTGGAAGAATTGGCTGCCTCATATTTACACATTGAGGTGAAACTGTTGGAATTGCAGCTCTGTGGGTTTTAGATTTTTGGTGAGTGTTGAACACAGGTAGGAAAGCTCTGCTGTGCACACCTTCCACTAGACCAGGCTCAGATCTCCATCCAATCTGCCCTGACACCTTCCTTATTTTCCAGCCACCTCCAGTGCCACAAGTTGGGTTCAGACAAGGGCTGGTTTTGTGCTTGCTGGGGTAACTCTTCCCCTTGGGTACCCCCACCATATGTCTGACCTCCTGTGTCCTGACCAACTCATTTCCAAGACCAACTTTACATTCATAATTAAACTCCACAGCTGTTTAAAAATAAAAGAACGGGAGGAAAGTCTAAAAAGAAAAATAAAATTAAAAAAAAAAAAGAAAAAGTAGAGTCCCTTGGCCAACCTGATGTTTTTGCCAGTGAAAGAGCTTTCCCAGTGCCAGGCAGTGATGCTCATGAATAAAGCAGCTGAGTGAGTCCACAAGAGCTGGGGGAAGGATGAATTTTTTATCAAGAAACCCTGTTAGCATATTTATGTATTGATTTATTGGATTGAGGCACAAAACATCAGCAGTTTTGCTTTTTGAGCCTCCCCGGCTCTGTGATGCTGGAAAAGGGGAGAAACAAAGGGAAGGATTTGCTTCTATTGAAAGTTGGCTGAATTAACATTATTATTGCATGTAACAACTATAGTTAAAACATGTTCATCACAGCCTGTGGTATTGTAGCAAAATGAAAGTGCTGCCAGCTTTGAGGATTTTACTGAGTCTTCTGGTATTTGGGTTGTTTTTATGCATTTGGATGTTTTCCTCCTAAAGCCCAGCTTTGGATTTATGTGCTGGAGAGAATTGCAGCTCCTTCCTGCTCTTCTTTGGGACTTGTAACTGTTGTCTTTGGAAATAAAAGGGAGAAAATTTGGCTCCTAAAGGGCTGGTTATTGAGGAGTTTGTGGCTGAGGTCTGTCCTGAAGGTGAAAAAGAAGAGTGGAATAGCTCAGGCAGGTCCTGAGAAGACACAGGATCTTCCCAGGAACGTGGATTGGAGTGCTGGGAGTTTCTGCCTCTTCCCAGGGGGTTCAGCCTGAGCAGGTGTAAAGCCAGGATTTAGGCCAAGGTTTGATGTGGAGTTCAGGGGCCATCAGGATAAGAGGTACCTCATCCCAGAGGGCTCCCAAAAACACACCCTGTGCCACGAGATCTTTCCTGGTGTCCAAAGCCCTTTTGGAGCAGTGAAAAGGCACAGGACAGGCTCCAGGAGGAGATCAGGAGATCTCCAGTCTCAGGTTTTAAGCTGGATCTGCCATGGAACTCCCTGAGCCTGTCCATCCATATGGAAACCTCTAGTTAAGGAATTTTCCTCAAAGAATTCCTGAGCAGATAAAAACATAAAAATTGTTTGAGCCTGGCTCCAAATTCCCCTCCAGCTTGTTGGATTGGGGTTCTTTTATTTTATTCACTCATTCACTCCCTTTTCATACAGTGGCACCTGCTCTGAGCTCCCTGATCCCACTGATCCCACATGGAAGGATCCAACCCATCCCCATCTCTCTGTACATGAGTTGAACTGACCCCAGATTTCATGGACCAGCCCATCTTAGTTTCCTCCTTCACAGAGATGAACACACCAGGCAGGGGCTCTGTCCCCTCCCTCCCTGGGATGTGACAATCCCTGGACATTGATGGGAAAAGTTTATATCTGAAAGTCAGGAGCCAAAATTCTCTGCACCAGGATTGTGTTTGAACTGGAATGGGAAGAAAAACAAAAAGCTTTTTTTTCAGATTTGATATTTTGAGTGGACCAGCACATCAGGTCAGGACTTGAGAGATGGGACTTCTCTTGCTGGTCTGTTGGAGAATTTTGGAGCAGCTCCCTGGCTGTGACCCAATTCCCCCTTCTGTAAAGTTTGGGACAGAACAGGAACCTCCTCAGTGCAGGGCTTGGGGGTGTTTCTGGGTCAGAAAGGCTACACAAGACTTAAAAGATGAAAGCCTTTTAAAAAATTAATGTGGTTTTTTTTCTTCTGTTTTGAGTTGATTCAAAGAAAAGTAGGGGAAAAAGCAGGGAAAAAAAGGAGAAAAAAAATTTGGAGTGTATTCAACTTAATACTTTCTTGGTAACTGAATAATTGGAAGAGAGAAAATGTTTTTCACACTTGTACTCAATGAGATGTTAATGTTGACTTTCCAGGTGGGTGAGGAACACACTTCACCTCAGCTCTTCCCAATATGTTGCTGATGGGAGACTGAGGCCCTTCATTATCTCCTAGACCCCTGAACTTATTCCTGAAGGTTGGAATATTCTAACAAGCTTCTAAAAATCCCTCCAGTCCCATTTTCTGGTCGTCTTTGTTTAAAATAAAACCTGAAATACAGTAAAGTAGATTTTAGGCTTGAGTTTAACTTTTAAGGTGAAACCAAGTGTCTCCAACTGGACAATACATTGGACCACATTCCACAGGCTGCATTTTGGGGCAGAGGTGTTTTTCCCAAGGCTTTCAGAGTGGGGCCCAAACTTTCCACCAGGGATTTTCCATACAAATATCCCTTATTATTTGCACTGTATTTGTCAATCAGAGCAGGCAAAGCTTATTCCTGACCTCAGCTACACATTCAGGGACTTCAGATGGGAATCAGGTTTGGACTCAGCAATGAATCCCAGAGTGATTTGGGTTGGGAGGGAACGTAAAGTTCATTTCACTCCACCCCCTGCCATGGGCAGGGACACCTCCCACTGTCCCAGGTTGCTCCAACCAGGCTTTGGACACTTCCAGGATGGGGCAGCCACACCTGGAATAGCTTTTCTCAGCAAATTTGGGGGTTCTGCCCTTCCACCTCTGTGTGTCTCTGATGAAGAGCCCACCAGGGGTTATTTATTTATGCCCAGAGAAAATGTGCTGCCTAAGCCAGGGCTCCATGTGCTCCCTGTACATGTTTTTAATACTTTTGATTTTATTCTTAGTAATTTCTGTGCTCACCTAAAAGCAAGAATAGGGACAGAGAGAAATAAATCAACCATAAATAGTGTCTTTAATTAACAGAAGTAGTGAGGAGTGAGTTGTGAAAAATCAGAGGGAGGGTAAAGAGAGTTCATCTCTTGAAGACAGCTGAGAGTTTTCCTCAATGCAAAAGCACTTATCTAAGGAATATTACCCTTTAATTGCCCTGAATAAGTCAGGCTCTGCCATTGATTAGATTCAAGTGAGTAAGTTCTAGGTGCACTATACATTTTGATTAAAAACACAGTAAAGAGCTAATGGTCTGTGGTGTTTCAGCTTTGGCTGTATCTGTCAAATTATATTGTTTCTTTATTGAACCCCACTCTAAACATTTCTGTTTAGCCCCTTAATTGTTTGTCTTGCACATTAAAGGGCAATGCAAAGTGGTGGCAGAATTTGGAGAGCCAAGGAAATCACTACTCCTGTCAGAAGTGGTTCAAAGAAAAACCACCTGGTGAAAGCAGCAGAATGGCTCTTTTTTCAGAGTTGTTTTGTTGCTCTCTCGGTAATAAAGTGAAGTAACTCTGTGTGTAAATGGTTCCTGAGAGCCCAAAGCAGTGTCTTTGCCCAGGGAAGCCCAGCTGGGGATCTGCTGGTGGGACAAGTCCATTGTTTCAAAACATCTCTTTAAATGAATTAATTATCAGACACAGCTTGTTAACACGAAGGAGCAGTGGCTGAACAGCTCCGAGTGTGAGAGAGACAAAAGGCAGGGTTAATCCTGGCCTTTCTCTGTTCACAGAAGTCACAAAAGGCTTGGTGGTGGCACTTGTGTCTTTGGCTCAGGGCATTCATTTCCCTGCAGGACAGAAGCCTTTTAGCTCCTGCATTTGTTAGAGGGGACAATATTCACCCAGGGACCCCTGAGCCCCAATGGGTGGCTGCTGGGTGCTGCAGGAAGGGCAGAGAGCCCTCAGGTGCTCAAAGTCATCACACAAAGGTTGTGCTTTGGCATCCAGGGTGACCTGGGTGCTCCTGCTGAGCACAGGCATCAAGGCTCTGGGGTGGGTGATGAAGCAGAGTCATATGGAAGAGGCTAAGAAAGGGATTTAGGGATTTAGTTCACATTTTTCTGCCAGGGCAGAGGGAGCCATGGCAGCAGGACTCGTTGGGAAGAGCATTCCAGAGGCTCCAGAGCTTGTGTGGGCCTTAAATGCTGGAAATTCAAATGTCTGGGTCTCCACTGTGACCCTGAAAGTGTCCCTTAAATGTCTGTGGTTCCCTCTGTGCAGCTCCTTGCTTTGGGAGCCTCGTGCTGTCAAGTTTAAAGGACACTGAGCTTCCAATCCCAATGTCCAGGGTGCTCCTGGAGCCAGGCTTGGTGTGGGAACTCTTTGTAACCAGAAGGCTCATGAGCAGTGAGAGAGCCCCCCCATGAGCCCTTAGTGAATTTGGATGTAATTCTGGCACATCCTGTCAGGTATTTCATTTCTCCTGCCTCCCTTTGGGTTAGACCTGCGGTCAGGCTCAAGTAGCCCTGGCTTTACACCAGGGAAATGTTTGAGCTGGGACATAAAAATCGATTTGATCTCTTGGCTTGTCCTGCTTAATGAGCTGGGCTCCATCCCAAACCCTGGTGGCTTTGTGGATGGAGGGCTCAGGGCAGGCAGAGCTGCCTCTGGGCTTTCCCTGGGGGAGAAGAATTTGGTTTTCCTGGCAGTAAACGGGTTGGAGTCATTAAAGCACCTCACCATGGCAGAGCCAGTGCTGTACACTGTGACTGGGCTCAAGCAGGTTTGGGAACACTGGGAAGGATGTTGCACATCCATGAAGGCTCTGCTTTCTCAGGAGGGGTTTGTGTTGACACTTTTGCCTGGTGTTTGTCACCATATCCAAAGCCTGGGTTGTCCTGGATCCTTGTGAGCGAGGCAGAGCAAACAGAGCACGTCTCTGCCCTGCCCTGAGCATCAGGTAACCCAGCAGATGCTCAGAGAAGGCTGGTTAATTAGTTGTATTGCAGCACATTTCATTTTTAAGGGCTTTGATCGTGGCACGGAATTGTGGATCTGTCGCCAAGTTTGGGCTTCAAATGAATAAATAAATGATAAACGATCATTTGGCAGCACTGAACCTGCTGCACCCCCTGCGTGTTTATGTGCTTTCCCATCTCCCATCTGTTCCTTCCTCCAGCTCCTCCTCATGGGCTGGTTCTCCAGCCCCCCTTGCCTGGCTGGTGGCAGTTCCCAGCCTCATAAAACCAGGGAATATCCCGAGTTGGAAGGGACCCACGAGGATCATTGAGTCCACGTGCTGCAACCAGAGACATTTGGTTGGCAAGATGAGACTTGAAGAACAGCCTGTAAATCTACAAACCTGGCTTTGCTCTGATAATCCCAGGGGAACAGGCTGGGGCTGTCCCTGCCACTTCCCCACTTGTCATTCTTTGTTTCCAGACAAGTGATGCTGCAGGAAATGCCTGGAATTGGCTTTACTTCCTCCCTCTCATCATCACTGGCTCTTTCTTCCTCCACATGTTGGGGAAAGATGAGTGTCCTTGTCTTCTCCAAACCCACCTGGAGAGACACAGAACAGGGAAAAGAAAGAGCTGAAAGCAAAGGGAAGGAATGGAAAGTCAAAACATGGAATGAAGAAGTGGCACTGCTGGGGTGGGATAGAGTTGGACTCCATGATCCTTGTGGGTCCCTTCCAACTTGGAATATTCTGTGACTCCTTTCAAAAGACAGAGGATGACACAAGGCCTTCAAAACCACCAGGGGAGACTGGGCTGCTCTGAGCTTTCCCTGTGTTCCTACTCCCATTTTCCCAGCCTGTTTTCTCTTGGATTCATTGACTCTCACGTGCTGGTTTTGCCTTTCCAGGGGTGGTTTGTGGAGAGGTTGGTTAGTCCCTGTTGCTCTTGGCTGAGTCACTGATCAACTGACACAGATATTTCTGAAGATGTTTTGCTATTTGGAGAAATGTTTGTCATGTGTTTGATCCAGAGCCTGTTCCTTGAGGAAGGATTTATGCAGATCTGCACCATATTAAAAAGTCCCAGAGGGTATTTATCTGCATCAGTGCTATAAATGTTATTACCTGCAAGAAATGTTGGGACATCTGTCACCTACATCACATGTGGGTTTTACTTGTTTATTGAGTGACTTCTCCTTATGCAGAGACTTTGAGGTGGCACCAAATAGTTCATGGCTGAAATAAAACACAATAAAATGCTCCTTCTGCAAGCAAAATGACTCTTGAAATATGATTGGGAACAATGACCAAAAAGCATCACAGATAATAAATAAAATGCACAAATATCAGTTAAAATTAAGGCCTTTTTTTGCCAGTTGGTGTTAAAAGCACCTCTCTGTGGGCTCTGCCTTGGGCAGGAGGGTGAGCTCAGTGTTCCTTTTTTTTCTCTACCCTCTGCAGGAGGAGGAAGAAGGAGGAGGAGAAAGTCTTTGGGTCTTTACTTTCCTTTTTCCTCCCTTTTCCCTTCCCTTCCACCGACAGCAGATTCTCAGATTGCTGCATTCTTCCCTCACAAGAGAGGAATTTACATTTTCCTTTGGTTTCAGTAAATGGCCATGTGGAATCTGACTTTTCAGCAGTTCCCTAAAGAGCTCCCTTGTGGCTGCTGAATGCACAAACCTTGTCACAGACTCGAGCACCCTCCATCTCCACTGCTGCTTACTCAGGGAGCCTGGCATGGGTTTGGATGACAGAGAAGTGCTGAGTAAGCAGATGTGGAATTGCAATCCCTCCCAAGATGCCTGGTTTTCCTGCAGACTCCTTGTCTGGGTGTGTGCACACATTCTGGGCTCGGTGCCACCAAGGGCCTTTAATTGCAGCCCAGATGAAGGGAAGGCTGAGGTTCCCTCAGTTCTGCTGGAAACACCAAGCTCAGCACGGGGGCAGTGGAGGTGAGGGCAGAACAGGCTGATGGAAAAGGGTTAGGTCACCTCAAAATTCATTTTGGCCCCACAGCAGGGTCAGCCTGGAGCTGTGGAACTCCCACAACTATGGAAGCATTTGGGAAAAGGCCTTTAAGGTCATTGAGTCCAAACAACCCAGCACTGCCAAGGCCACCATGACCCCATGTCCCCAAGTGCCACATCCACATGGATTTCAAACCCCTTCAGGGATGGGGATCCACCACTGCCCTGGGCAGCTGTGCCAGGGCTGGATGACTATTTCCATGGAGAAGTTTTCCTGGGATCCCACTAAACCTTCCCTGGTGCAACTTGAGGCCATTTCTTCTTGTTCTACTGTTACTGGGGAGAAAACCTGACCCCCCTCAGCTCCCCCCTTCTGTCAGGGAGTTGCAGAGAATTCCATGTCCCCCTGAGCCTCCTTTTCTCCAGGCTGAGCCCCCCCAGCTCCCTCAGCTGCTCCTGGGGCTCCAGCCCCTTCCCAGCTCCATTCCCTTCCCTGGACACCTCCAGCCCCTCCATGTCTTTATTGTAGTGAAGGGCCCAGAACTGCCCCCAGGATTTGCACTGCCCCCACAGTGCCAGCACAGGGGACAGTCACTGCCCTGGTCCTGCTGCCACACCATTTTTGATGTCCTTGGTTTCCTGGGCTCGTGTTCAACTGCTGCCACCAGCACTCCCAGGTCCTTTCCCAGCTTTCCAGCCACTCTTCCCCCAACCTGAAGCATTTTACTGGTTTTACAACAGAATTAACCCTCAGTGGTGGATAAACCCTATGGAAATCCACAGAGAATCTCCCCTGCCCTGCAGGTTTGGTGTGGTATATTTTGAGGTGAAATAATGCTCGTTTTTATCTTTCTCTTTTTCTTTCTTTCCAGACAAATGATGCTGCAGGAAATACCTGGAATTGGCTTTACTTCATCCCTCTCATCATCATTGGCTCCTTCTTCATGCTCAACTTGGTGCTGGGTGTCTTATCAGGGTAAGACATGGAATTGTTGCTATTAAAAGATCTTTGGTTGTTTGGAGTTTGGGATTTTTGTGGGGTTTTGTTGGTTGGTTTGTTTGGTTTTCGTTTTGGTTTTGGGGGATTTTTTTCTTTTTTTTTTTTCTGGTGGTGTTTTGTGGTTATTTTTTCAATCTCTACCTGTTTAAACCAAAGTCTGGATTTTGAGGCCATAGAAAAATCTAGATTTTTTTCTGACTCTTGGCAGCAGGGGAATTAAAAGAGTTGTTGGTGCTCTCTGGTAAAAACCCTTCAGTGCTACAACTTTGCTCTTCCTTTTAAAGCTACTAGAGGAAAAAAAAGTGTTTTATAACAAACATATTAATGCTAAATTGTATTATTTTGTTATGATATTCACCCTCAAAGCACACTGTGGCAGGAGCAGAGAGGCAGCAGTGCAGGTGTGGCCGTGTCCTGCTCTTTGCTGTTCCTGCATCCAGGAATAATCCAGGAATAATTATTAGGATCAAAGCCTTCCACAGAACATCCTTTTGTTTTGTGAAGGAGGGTTTGTGACCACACTTGTCTGATTTATGATTTCAAGGCAGCACCCACAGCAGGGCTGAGGGTGGTTCTGCAGTGGGGTCAGTCCATGGGGACTGAAATGATCTGTGGGATTTAAAACACCACCAGGAGCCTCCAGGCTCCTGTTCCTTTGTGCTGGAATCAAATGTGCTTGGTGAGCAAAAACTGGAGACCCCTGTCTGACTCTCCTGAAAGCCTCTTGTTGCTTGGGGCAAAACATGAATATTAGATAAATGTGCATCTTCTAAAAATGCAGCTTGGAGCACCAGGTCTCCCTTTGTTGGGGGTAAGAAGGGGAAAATCTTCTTCACAGGGGGAAGCTTTTAATTTCTGTTTTGCAGATTGGTTTGATGTTCTTGCCTGGAATAATCCCTGGAGAGAGGCTGAAGGGAATAAACATCCCAGCTCAGGTGTGACCACAGGGCTCAGGAGGCTGCTGGGGGACTTGGAGCTGCTGAGCAGGGAAGGAAAGTGGGAATAAAAAGCACTTTACTATCAGGGTGGGGAGGCCCTGGCACAGGGTGCCCAGAGAAGCTGTGGCTGCCCCATCCCTGGAAGTGTCCAAGGCCGGGTTGGAGCAACCTGGGATAGTGGAAGGTGTCCCTGCCCATGGCAGGGGGGGAATGAGATGAGTTTTAAGGTCCCTTCCAACCCAAAGCATCCTGGGATTTTATATCCAAATGGAAAAGGCACCAGAAAGTTGGAAAGACCCTCTGAAGGCAGAGACTGTTGTCACTATTCTCAACCCAGACAACACCACAGGACAAAGGAAAGAGAAATTTCTGCTGGGGGTTATTCTTTGGATGGGTTTCTACATGGAGAAAGGGTTGTTGTGAATTCCAGAGGGTCCAGTTTCACCCAAGGACATGGAACCTTCCACATCCCAGTGACAGCAGCAGCTCCTGCAACGGAGACTCTTGGCAATATCCCACATTCCTGTTTCCATAAACCAAAGCTGATTTATGGTTATGGGTTCTACAAATAGCCCATGAACAGGGTTAACTCAGCAATTGCTCAACTGCTTCTGATTTTCATGATCTGTGCACCTTTAATGTTGTTGTGCTGGATCCTGGGGGAATACAGTGCTCTGCTCTCCTGTTCCACAGATCCCAGACAGGGAACAGCAGGGAAAAGTAGGGAATGTGATGCCCACTGGAAACAACTGCAAAGCTGAGCTTAAGTCACCAGTGCCCTGAGCTTGTCTGTGCTCTTCATTACTGTCCTCTGCCATAAAACCCATGTTGGAATCATAAAACTTCCTGAATTGGAAGGGACACACAAGATTTATCAAGATTTTATTTAATTTTCCAGTACTTTGCCACATACATCAGCTCCAACCAGCACCTTGAAAAAAGCTTTCCACAGAATCCCAGAAAATGCTGAGTTGGAAGGGACCCACAAGGACCATCCAATCCAACTCCTATTTTTTATTGTTACTTTTATGTTCCCTTATATATTTGTGTTTCTCAGTGGGCAAAGAGGAAGCTACAAATCTCTGCAGTAAATGTGCAGTTGCTGTCACAGATCGTGATGCTTTAAATAATCAGAGAATCCCACAATGGTTTGGGTTGGAAAGGACCTTAAAACTCATTTTTTTTCACCCCCTGCCACGGGCAGGGACATTTCCCACTATCCCAGGTTGCTCCAAGCCCTGTCAGGCCTGGCCTAAATCTGAGATGACAAGTTATTGAGCTTCCCACTAGCACTAGATTGTACAGAGCTTTGCCATAAATCTTAATGGAATTTTCTGGCTTTCTGTAGGATTTATGAGCCCATGTCAGCACCTCATATGAGTGGGATTAACTCCTGGGTTTGTATGTTTGAGCAGAGATGGTCCCAGCCAGGATCCTCAGTCTCATCTGCTCACAAAATGTGGAACAAAAGGTGAAACCTGTTCTGAAATAAAGAGCAAACAACCTTTTCCCTCTACTGATTCTTCTGGAATTATAGGACAGGAGGAGAGGAAATGGCCTCAAGTCGTGCTGGAGAGGTTTAGATTAGATATTAGGAAAACAAAATTCATGGAAAGCATTGGAACAGGCTGCCCAGGGAACTGGTGGAGTCAACATCCCTGGAATTGTTCAGAAAATGTGTGGATGTGACACATTTAGTGGCAACAGTGGGTTGATGGTTGAACTCAGTCTTAAAGGTCTTTTCCAACCTTAACAATTCCATGATTCTGTGATTCTACAACAAAACCAAAAGCAGAGAAGTGACAGGGAGATGTGGAAATGCTGCTAAAAACCTGGTACCAGACCAACCCCCAATCTCAGGCCACAGTGGATGTGACAAAACCCTCAGCACCCGGTTAAAGATGTAATTAAAAGCGTGTTGACTCCATAATTCAGATTAAATGAGACTTTGAGGCTGTACAGCGTGTCCTCCTCGTGTGAGCTGATCAAAGCCCTGCCAGTGCTCTTGTACTCAGTTAATAATTAAACACCTCCCCTAACGAGCCTCTGCTCTCCCTGTGAGCACCAGGGCTCAGCTCTGGGAACATCCACATTTTGCCCATGATCCAAGGAAATGGGAGGTGGGGTTGTGGCAAACACCTCCTTTTTGGGGTGCAACAGGGATTTTGGGCTCTCTGTGTCCTTACAGAAGCTGCTTGTTGTGGGGGGTGCTGGGCTGGACCTGCTCAGCCCAGTGCTAAAGGTGGGGCTCTGACTGGGGAAAATCCAGTGGGATTCACAGTTTTCCTGGATTTACTACAATGGTCAGAGAGGCACAAAGGAGCTGCAGTTGAAACAGCTCCTAAAATCCAGGAACTGCCTTTAGTTGGTTGTTTAGAGGGGATATGGAGCCTCCCAGCTGGACACAGCATCCTGTTTTCCCTGGAGCAGTGGGGTTGTGTCCTTTGTGGGGGATTTTCCTCTCTTCTCCTCACTTTATATTCCCCCAGATTTCTGATTTCCTTCTCTGGTGCTTGATTCCTCCATGAGCTGCTAAAACCCAACAGTCCTGCAGAACCCAACAGAGCAGGAAAATCCAGATTATTTTCTCCTGGAGCAGCTTTCAGGGAGTGCCACAGCTGATGGAGAGCTCAGGACTGTGCAGGGCCAGGAGAGAAGAAACAGGAAAAGAGATTTCTGGGAAGCATCTTGGGGTGATTCTTCCCCAGTCACAGACACAAAAAAATTAAAAACAAATACTTAAACATTAGGAGAAATTAAGAGATTAGACACCTGGTTGAAGTTCTGCTGAACCATCCACCCACCCAAAGGATGAACCAGGTCTTGTTCATATTAGAAAGCTGCCCTTCACTTTATTTCTCTGTTTTAACCATGACAATCCATTCCAGCTACACAATCCTTGTTCCAGAAAGCTGGGGCACTTGATTCCCAGAAACTGAGATAACATTTTGTAAGGTGTCCAGTTCAGCAGTACTGAAAAATTGTTTGGGGATTTGTATCCATAATATATTTTTCTTGAAACGTATTTTTGTGTTGGCTGCAGTGGGTGGTTGTTCTTATTAAATTATTTGTAAGGTTTTTGTGACTCGAGAAGCAATAAAAGCAACCATTCCAGGGAATGCAGCCTTTCCATAGGAAAAAATTGGCTGCCTCTGGTGGCACCTTGGGAATAGTTGGACTGCAAGCCATGTCAAGAAGTGCTGACCCCAACTGCCTTCCAATAGTCCTCAAACACAGGGTCATTTGCTTTTGGGATGTGGCTCCAATTCTGACCAGGAAAAGCCCTGTGATGACCCTCATAAATGTTTTATTGAGCTCTGCACAGGGTTCTGCAGTGAGGAGGGAAAAATACCCCCATTGGATTGAGAAGTGCTGCCCCACACTCTGGTTTTATGTGCCTTTGTGCAGGTTTCTTGCCCCCATGGGATGGGCACCCACTGCATCCTCACCTTCCCAGTGTTCCCTCCCTCAGCAGTGACTTCCAAGGCTGTTTTCCTCATCCTGCTGCTGTTCCCCTCCCATCTCTCTGCCTCCTCTCAGCCCAACCAGCAGCTTTTTCCTGCAGGCTGGTGGGATTATGGAGTTTTCTCCTGCCTGGGTGTCGAGCGAGGACTTGATTTTGCCTGGTAACGAGCTGGATGATTCTGTCCAATCCATTGGTGACTGTTCTGATGCTTGGAATTCCACAATGCAAAGAGGATAAACGTTACCATGGGATGCTGTGAGGAAGATGATTGGAGTTATTTCAAGGCCAAGTGCTTTTGGCACTGCTTCCCAGAGCAGTGGGGAGCACCCAGGGAGAGCTGGGCCACAGAGGGCACAGCCTGGAAATGATGCATTTGGATACTGAGAGTCTCTGGAGTGTGAAAAATGCTGCTTGTCATGTCCTCAAATATTTATGGTGGAGCCTGAGGTATTTCCAGCCCAGCCAGTGCAGAGTGAGGGTTGTTCTGGCTGCAAGAACTGGGTGTGGAGAGGCCCCCCAGAGCCTGGGCTGGGTTTGCCATGCCATGCCATGGGCCAGGCTCCTGTTTTATGAGGCCACCTGGGAAAAGAGCTGCAGGGAGACCTTTGGAAGGGATGCAGCATCTTTGTGGCAGCAGGAGCCTGGCGAGGGACACGGCCACGGGCTGTGCTGGCACCTTGCAGGGGGACAAGGGGCAGGGAAAAGGGCTTTAATTCTCCCCTGTTTGGAGCAATCTGCAGCCTGGCAGCTCTCTGGGCACAGTCCCACTAAACACCTCCCTGTCCTGCGCTCTGTGTCCCTGGGGGATCTCTGCATCTCATTGTCCCTTGGGTCACTGAGGGGTTTGTGGTGTGGGAGCAGCTCCTTTGGAGGGAGCACAGCCCCATCCTGACCTCCCTGACCCAGCTCTCTCTCTGACTTGCTCACTTCCATGACACGTTTTCCCACCCTGAGGATTTTTTTGCCAGATTGAGATCACAAAACTCCAGCCTGCAAGACGTGCAGAGGCTGGGGGAGAATGAGGCTGATTAATTTGTCATAATGGCAAAGTGTTCTTCTGTCCTCCTTTCCCCTCATTACAGACACCATCATTCATTTCCCTGCAAATTTGTTCCCAGTTCACTGGTACCTGCTGTGATCTGACTTTGCCTGGTGTTAATTATTTGCAGCAGAAGAGCTGCATCATGGAAAGAGAGGAGATTCTGCTTCCTTTCTCCTTCCTTTTAGTCTTTTCCAAGCCTGTGCTCAAAAAGCAGGGGAAAGATAGGAGGAAAAAAAGCCAATTTTTTCCTTTTTCTTTGCTCATCACCCTTTCTAACAAAGCCATCATTGCAAGCAAGAAATGTGGGAGAATCACATGTGTTTCCTGCAGGAGATGCAGGGAGTGATGACTTTCCACCTGAGCAAGTCAAATCTCCTATTGAATGTGGGTCCTTTGCTCCTCATTTCTTTTCCAGGAGAGCTGGACTTTGCCCTTCTGTTAAACCACAATGGAAATTAAAGTCTGTAATACAGGACCGATACACAGGAGACCTACATTTGAATTTCCTGAGGCTTTTGCTTTGACTCAGGGGTGAAAACTTGATGAACAGAGCCAGGGGTTCATCCAGCAATTGCAGCAGCTGATGCTGTGAGATGAATAGTGCTTTTTTGAGTTCCTTTTCCTCACTTTGGTGCTGTGGCACTGGCAGCTTCTCAAATCAGATCAGCTGCAATCAAAGTGAAATGGGCACAAACCAAATTTAAAGACAAGGGGAGGAAGGAAAATGCATTGAAATGCAAGATCTCTCCCATACCTGACTTGCATTTGAAGCATCTTCTTGCTGTGTTCAGTGGTAAAAGTGGCTGTGAAGCCTGGCTGGGTGCTGAGGGATCCGTGTCCTGCTGTTCCTTTCATCCTTTCTCCCCTGGTTGTGTCCCACCTCTTTGGAGCCAGGAGGAGGGAGCAGAGCAGGATTGATTGAGGAGCCAGTCCTGACCCCTAAGCAGGATTTTGGGGTGGGTTAAGCAGCTCAGCCAGCTGTGTTTGGGCTCAGTTTGGATGTGGTCATGCCCAGTGTGATCCTGGCTGGCTGTAATTCCAGGTGGGATAGAAACATGGAATTGGGATTTCGTGCAGCTGGTGGGACAACCTGGGGTGGAGGATGAGCCACAAAGCTTTGTCATCTCAGTCCTTCTCTGGGCTCTCCTTGTCCAATAACAAGGCTCAAACCTCTCAGAAAAATCCCTTTATGGGCAAGAAAACAACATCTCAGAGGTACCAAATGTCACCAGCATAAAGGAATTCTGAAGAAGTGCTGGTTTTCCAGGTGAATCAGTTGCTTGGTTTCATCTCATTCCAGCAATTTTCAGTGTTCTCTCCCTGTGCCCAGGATTTCTTTCACCTCCCTCAGATTTTTTCTTGCCCAATTGAGGTGCATTTTCATGCTTTTTGTGTTCCAGATGGGTTAAACCACGTCACTAATCAATATGCTTTGTGTTCAGTGGTGACCTGGCCCTGATTTTGAGAGTTATTTAAAACCAGTGATACAAAACCGCTCCACTTTCATTTCTATTCACATTTTCAAATCAGTAAATCAGAGGCATCAAATTATTTTGAGTTTTGCCTGCAGATTTCTCTGCATTTGAGGATTTTGCCTGGGGATGAGAAGAGCCACACCTTGGCTCATCCTGAACTCTTTCTTTACTGTGGTAAAGAGATCTGATGTTATGGGAAAGAAATCAATGTCCTGGGTGGTCTCTCATTTCTTTTCCAGCCCTTCTGGGTGCCAGGTGAGCCAAGTCTTTTGGATTTGCATCTCCCCAGCTCTGGGCCATGATGCCTCATGTCCAGGCAGCTGGAATTTGCACAGCTTGTCTATTTACTCCTGGATATATTCAGATTTTTCTTTCCTAAGCCAAGTTTCTAAGTTCTGAGAGTGTATTTCTAACCCACCAGGTTTGTGCAGTGCAGGGAATGATGCTCTGTCCCCTCCCCATCCCTTCCCCTCACCTCCTGTGTGATGCTCTGAATATTTCAGCCCCTGCTGTGGCTGTTTTTCCTCCTCTCCTTCGGGAGTTTTAGGGACAAACTCCAAAGGTTTGTGCCTTTGAGCAGGACTCATCCCTGCAGGGTTGCTGTTCTCCTGCTGCTGCCTCCCTGCCCACTCCTTCCAGGCTCGTGGGGCTGAGGTGTGTCCTTAATCTCTACAAGAATTCCAAGAGTCCTGGTGATGATGGTGATGATGGTGACAGTGGGTTTGTTGAAGCAAAATCCTTCCGGGATTGAGGGAAGAGGGTGTCCCATGTCCCTGCTCAGCTCCCAAGCTTTGCTGTCATCCTCAGTGTCCCCTTTTCCTGCCTGGAATCTGCCTGCCTCCCTCTGCATTGCCCTGAGCACCCACAGCAAGGCTGAGGAAGCTCTTCCAGGGTTTTCCTGCATCTTCATCCAGGACAACGAGCATCTGCTTTTCTCCCTTCCCACTTCCCACTCCCACCTCCCTCCTGCACCCTGTCCATGGGCTCTCTCCCTCTCTTTCTGTTGGATTCCCTCACTGCCTCTGTCTTCCAAAGAACAGCTTTGCACAAGATAAAATAAATGTTTAGCTCAGCCAAGGCTTTGTGTCCTTGATTGCAGAAACAGCCACAGTCATAAAGGTGTTGGGTTTTTGTTACATCCTGCAGAGACTTCCCTTTATAAAGGATTTAATATTCTCCAGGAAGGCAAACCACAAAAAGATCTGAACCTGCAGAACAAATTCTTCTCCTGGAGCAAGAATCTGCTCTTGTATCAGCACGTGGAAGGTGATGTGGTTAGTGAGTGAAATGTGAGGAATATTCCCCGGATCAGATCCTGGGGGAATGAGCCAGGAGAGGCTTTGCAGGACTGTGTGAGGCAGCAAACTCAATCACACAAGTCCTGCAGGACCTACAGAATGGCAGGAACAGGAGGAGGATTTGCTCAGAATCTTCCTGCCACATTAATGTAACAGCCTTGGAATTTGGTTGGATTAGGACAACAAGGCATCAAAAACCTGGGAGGGAGAGGAAAAATGAACGGAAGGCTCTTTCTCAATTTCTTTCTCACAGCTGATTAACCAAAATAAATGGTAGGAAATGCACTGAAGTGTCTCTGCCTGCACGAGGATGCTCCCGGGATACCGGGGGGTTTGGAAGTGTGTGATCCCAGTGCTGAGCAGTTCCCCGGGGGCCTCTGGGGGATCTAAGTGATGAGCAAGTGATTTTACTGACAGATACAGATGCCACTGCATTCACCCCACCTCTCTTATCATCGTGGCTGGGGGGCTCCGAGAGCATCTTCTTATCTCTGCAGCTTCCCAGAGAAATTCCCCCCTCAGCGGAAAAGCTCCGTGAAAAACCCCCGAGTGTGTTGCGAGGTTCCTTCTTTGCTGATTGGAAAACGGATGGACCGAAGCACAGAGGGGTTTTTCCCATTTCACCCCGTCCAGGCAGCCCCCGAGCAGCACAACACGTTGGGTTTGTGCCGCGAACTCGCGTGTCACAGCCAGGGGAGCCGCTGTTTTCCATCCTCTGCCTGCAGCCCGTCCCTCCGTGTTCCCGAGGGATGTGCGTGTGCTGCACAGCTGGGTTTGGCCCGAGTGGCTCCAAAATCTGCAGTCCTGGCTGGTCCCTCCCTTGGAGGATCTGGCTCCTCTTCTGCCTCCTCTCCATTCCCAAGGGCTGCGCTTTTCCAAGCAGGATCATGTCCCAGGATGTCCCGTGCCATCCAGGCTCAGCTTTATCCTTTGATGTACTTGGCTTGGAGACGAAGCCAATCCTTAAACTCACCGTTTCATTTTTATTTTTGAGACTTAAAATCCTCAAAGTTCTTGGCAGCTGCTTTCCAGGAGTTGCTGGCGAAGACCCGAGATCTAAATCCGATTTCTTCTTTTTTTTTTTTTTCCCCATTTTTTTTTAAGGCTTAAAATTCCAACAATTCTTGACAGCTGTTTTCCAGGAGTCTCTGGCACAGTCGTGAGATCTGGGCTGGTTTTGTTCACTCTGAACGCTTCGGATTCGGTGGTTGAAGGTTCTTCTCCCCTTTTAAGAGCTGAGATTTCACTGCTCTGAACGGGGATTATCTCGAACGAGGAGTTAATGACCTGTGTGGCTGTTACGAGTCGCTAATTAGCAGCACAATTAGTGGGAGCAGCGACAGCGATGCCGTGTCTTTGGGGGGAAAATGGGGAAATTTAGGGGGAAAATGGGGAAGATGGGGTAAAAATGGGGATTTTAAGGTAAAACTGGTAAAAAATGGGGGGAAATGGGGAATCTGGGGTAAAAAATGGGGAATTTAGTGTAAAACAAAAAATGGGGTAAATGGGGAATTTGAGGTAAAAATGGGGAAATTTGGGGTAAAATGGGGAATTTGGTGTAAAACTGGTAAAAAATGGGGGAAAATGAGGAATTTGGAGTAAAAATGGGGAATGTAAGGTAAAACTGGTAAAAAATGGGGGGAAATGAGGAATTTGGGGTAAAAATGGGGAATGTAAGGTAAAACTGGCAAAAAGTGGGGGAAATGGGGAATTTGGGGTTAAAATGGAAAAATTTGTGGGAAAATGAGGAAATTTGGGTTGAAAATAGGGAATTTAAGGTAAAACTGGTAAAAAATGGGGGGAAATGGGGAATTTGGGGTAAAAATGGGGAATTTAAGTTAAAATTGGTAAAAAAAAGGGGGAAATGGGGAATTTGGGGTAAAAAATGGGGAATTTAATCTTGCAGAAAGCTGCTGGTGCTGGCCCTGAGTTTGTGCCACAAACCCAAGGCCAGAAGATGCTCCATCTCAGCTCTGCTCTCACACAGGGAAGTTATTCAGAGACTCAGGGCATGAAGATTGGGAGTGTTTTATTTTTTCCCCTCTTTGAGTGCTATGACAGTATTTTTAAGTTAAGACCAGCGTGAATAAAGGACTTTTAAGAATTTAATTTCCTGACTCCAGTGGTCACTCCTGAGCTGACTGTCCCTCTTTTGTGGCCTGGGGGGCTCTTGACTTGCCCTGAAGTGGCTCTTTCAGGGCGTATTTACATGAGATTTGTTTGACCCTCCCTCCCACCACGGTGAGAAACAACAATCCATTTTCCTGGTGACAGGAAGCACAGACCACTCTTGAGAAAAATAATGTGACACACTGAGCTTGACTGGCTGGCCCGTGGTTTCCATGATGAATGGCTTTCCTTGGAATCCTGTTTGTTGCTGCTGTCTCCTGGGAATCAGTTCCTCACAAGTGTCGTGGCAGAACTGAACTGCAGGGACTGGGGTTGCTGTGCTGTGTGGGAGCACTGACATTCCAGCTTCCTCCTCCTCCTGCCCAGCTGGACACACTGGAAGATGAATATTTTCAGAGCTTTTGGGGCTCTGAACACCTGTGGGTGTTGAGAGCCAGGGTGAGAAGGGATGATCCCTAAAATCATAGAATCACAGACTGGTTTGGGTTGGAAAGGAACATTAAAGCTCTTCTTGTGCCCCCCCCTGCCACGGGCAGGGACACCTCCCACTATCCCAGGTGGCTCCAACCTGGCCTTGGACACTTCCAGGGATGGGGCAGCCACAGCTTCTCTGGGCACCCTGTGCCAGGGCCTCCCCACCCTCACAATAAACATTATTATTCATTCCAGAACTGGCCAAAGGGTGGAAAACCAGCTCTGGGAAAATTCCAGGGCAGAAAGCATCATTTCTGCTCAGGTTTCCAATTTGGAGGTTTTTACAAGTCAGTGACATAAGTAGGAATTATGTTGAATAGAAGAAGAAACTTATTTACTGCTCCCAAACGTTCCCATGGGACTTTCTATGTTTTCATTTAGAGCTGGCAGGAAAACTTCAGTGGAAATATTTTTAGATGAAATGTGGCATTTTGATATAATTTTCCCTATCTTTCTTTGAATATGACCTGAAATTTTGTTGAAGAGCTCTCAAATGGAAAATCTGGGAGTTTTCCAGTGGCAGCAAATAGGGAATACTTCAGTTCCTAAATGGTGATGAATGTAGTGGAAGAGACACACATGCTTTTATTAATACATTTCAGATAGACATCAGCATTTTAACAAGTTCCAGCTCCATCAAACCTCTCTCCCATCTCCTGGAGACAGGAGAAAGGACAAGTGATGCATCCCTTTGCCTGGAATATCCTGCAAGACCCTCCAGTGTCCAACCTGGATGGTTTTGCTACAGCTTTGTAGCACTCAGAAGGCATTTAATGAGCAGAGACCCAAGGTATTGTCTTCTCCTGGAAATTACCTTCCCAGCTTCTCTGGAGATGCTTGGATAAAATCCAGTGCTGGAGCAAAGACCTGCACAAGAAGTGGATCCCTGGGAATCTCATGAGGTTTAACAAGCTCAAGGTGCTGCACCTGAGTCAGGGCAACCCCTGGGATCAATCCAGGCTTGGGATGGACAGGAGCAGCCCTGGGAGAAGGATTTGAGGGTGCTGGTGGGTGAAACCCCCGTGCCTCGGGCTGATCCCCCAGCATGGGCAGCAGGGGAGGGGGGATTGTGCCCCTCTGCCCCCTCAGGTGAGACCCCCCTGCAGAGCTGCTCCAGCCCTGGGAACAGCACAGGAAGGACATGGAGCTGCTGGAGAGAGTCCAGAGGAGGCCCCAGGATGCTCAGAGGGATGGAGCAGCTCTGCTGGGAGGAAAGGCTGGGAGAGTTGGGATTGTTCAGCCTGGAGAGGAGAAGCTTTGGGGTGACCTCATTGTGGCCTTCCAGGAATTGAAGGAGCCAAAAGAAAAGATGGAGAGAGACTATTTCTGAGGGCCTGGAGTGACAGGACAAGGGGAATGGCTTTAAGCTGCCAATGGGCAGGGTTAGATGGGATATTGGGAAGAAATCCTTCCCTGTGAGGGTGGGGAGGCCCTGGCACAGGTTGCCCAGAGAAGCTGTGGGTGCCCCATCCCTGGAAGTGTCCAAGGCCAGGTTGGAGTAACCTGGGATAGTGGGAGGTGTCCTGCCCATGGCAGGGGGTGGAACTGGATGAGCTTTGAGGTTCCTTTCCAGTCCACACAATTCTGTGGTTGCCAAACTTGCCAGTTCCAGGGAACAGGAGGGTGCAGGTGCCTTTCACCTCTGCAATATTCCCCACTGGTGACTTGTGAGACACCACCACAGACACTGCTGAAGGTTTGCAGCTTCTCCCAGCTTCTCCCTCATTTTCTTACACACTCAAAGTACAGACCATTCACTTAAGTGTTGGACTCGATGATCCTTGTGGGTCCCTTCCAACTCAGAATATTTTGTGATTCTGAAGTATAAAGTTGTGATTAAAGGGACAAATCCTGTGTAGTTTTTACTTTCCTTAGGCCAGAGAGGAGCTGGCAGAGGATGAAAAGCTTTGCAAGGAAAGCTCTTCCTTGCCTGCTTCTGGTGAGGGCTCATCTGCTGTCCTTCCTGCCCATGGGGGTCCTTCAGGAAACTCCCCACTGGGTGTTGTCTCCTCCTCTGGGAACTTGGTGCTGACGTGATCCTGTGAAGGATTAAACGTGGCCCCTCCACACCTGGGAATTTAAATGTGTGTTGTCACCTCGTGCTGTCTGATCTCATCCCTCCTGCTCCAGAGAAGGTCTGTGGCCTCAAGCAGGAGGCACTGAACCAGAAATGAGAGCAGGGAAGATGAAAAAACTGGGTGATGAGGTGCAGGATCCTGAACGGCCCCACGGAGATGTGCTGAATGCCAAGGAGGAGCTGTCAGTCTAGAGAGATGTTTGACTTGCTCTGTTCCAACGATGGGGTCATGGGCTGTCCTGTCATGGGAGACAGGAAAGGGGAGTCAGGAGACTGGGATGTGCTGCCAAAATCAGGAGAAGGGCTGAGCTGATGGCAGCTCTCACACCAGTGGCTGATGCTGTGTGTGTCACAAGCTGAGCCAAGTTCTCCTCACAGTCCCTTCTCCAGGGGTCACACAGCGCTGCCAAAGGAAGCAAAAGTGTCACCTGGGAAGGACAAAGTGGACTGTGAGTGTAAAGCTGTGCCTGGCACCTGAAGATCCTTTTTCCCCCTATTCCTTTCTCCCATCTCCTGCTCCTTGCTGGCTTTTGAGAACATGTGAGATTAGGTGAGATTTTAAACAAAATCAGTGGTTAGCTGCAGTTAATTGATTAATTAATAATAAACTGAAGGTATGAAGGACACAGCAGAGTTAAGATGGCAGATGAGTGGTGTACACAAAGGACTGAATCCTGATCCCACGTTTATCCACATGGATTAAGCTGTTGTGGGAGACACTCCAGTGTGTGCTCAAGTGAGGAGTTGCAGAGGATGGCTCAGAGTTTCATAAATGGTAGATGGACATGTACATCTCCAGATGGGGCATCAGAAACTTCCCAGAAATTAGGAATTAGCTTGGGAAAAGCCCTGGAGTGGGTTGTGTCAGACTGGCGGCTGCACTTCAGTCTCAGCACCATTTCAAACAAGGCAGCAGGATGTACTTGGTCATGATTATTGCAATGGTTGCATGAACCTGCCTTTCTGATCCCCCCTTATGGTCCTTTTCTAATGATCTGGTATGAAGATATTGGATTTTCATGTCATTTTAGCAAATAGCAGCATCATTTTTACCCTCAACCCAGAGCAACTGGGCTACTTAACCTCACCCTAGAGTGAGGGGAAACACAGTTCTGGTTTAACTTCTGTTGGTCACAGGCATCTTAAGCCTTGAAAAACTTGAAGAAAGGGAGCCCTGGAAGAGCAGATCTCTTCAGAAGAGTGTTGATATCTCTGTGACTTAATCTTGTGCCTCTGGAGGAGATTGTGCTGTGGAGAGGGATGGATAACAATTTGTGTTGCCTGCCTGGTTGTGCATCAGGATCTCATTGCAATGGCCACAGGGCCCAAGAACTGATGCACAAGGCAGTTTGTCGGTGCCTTTCAGGGTGAGAGAGGCAGAGAAACAGCTGAGCCCCAACCCACATGGAGTTTATTGGACACCACCCATCTCTTGCTGTGGTTTCCCCTCACTGCTGCTGTCCTTGACTTCATGAGTTCTGTGAATACAACCTGAAAGGCTAAAGGAGAGCTGTGTGTTTTCCATGAGCACTTGTGACAGGGGATTCCTCTCTCCTCTCTCTCCACAGTGAATTTGCCAAAGAACGAGAGAGGGTGGAAAACCGCCGCGCTTTCCTGAAGCTCCGGCGGCAGCAGCAGATCGAGCGGGAGCTGAACGGGTACTTGGAGTGGATCTTCAAAGCAGGTAAGGCCAGACATCTCCTCATCTTTTTTGACTTGTTCTGTGGCAAATAGAGTCTGGTGGAGGACAAGGAGCCCAGAATTCGTCTTTGGTGTGTTTGGCCAGGGAGGAAACACGAGGCTGGAGAGGCTCAGCCAACACTTGTTGGTTTTGTTGGGAATTTTTCCTGAGCATTCCCACTGAAGTTCTTGCAAAAGATCTCAGTTTGGTTAAGCATAACTAAAGGAGCTGAGCCAACTTCCTTTATTGCTGAGATCAAAGCAATTGTCTTAATACAGTATAATATAAAAAGTGATAAGTGCCCAAAGTCTCCACAGTGGGGAAACTGTTTCTTTCTGTGAGTCATTTCTCTTTTATTTACTCTCCAGCACAGCTGTTTTATAAACCTTTCTTGCTGTGATGGTAAAATACACTGGAGTGTCATTTTCATGAGCTACAGAGATCACTTGCATGAAACTCACCCCAGCACATATTAACATTGTTTTATAACCATTATAACTGAACATTGAGCTTTATTGCAAGCCATGAGCAAGTTTAACAACCCAGAAACCCTCATTTAACAAAAAATAACCTGCCTTGCTTTTCCTTTATATGGGACAGCTATGATGACCAATAACCTCTCTGTGTTATAAAGCAGCTCATATTTATATATATATATATAATTTATACATTGACATAATCACAGTGCAATTCTTTCATGTAGCATCAAGAAAACTGAGGGTAATTTCCTCTTTGTTTTGCTGAGAAGCTGAAACACCTGAGTAAAGTAAAAATGCTTTTTAAAACAATGACAGAAAAAGAAGTGGGGGTTTCTCAAATAGATTGTGGGGTGGCTTTGTAGACAGATCAGCTTCATCCTTTAGAAATGACCCAACATCACCTTGTTAACTAAACCAGGGCACTCAGTGCTTTGGTCCTGGTACCTCCCCAAGGGCAGTGGCCAAACGAGGAAAACTGAAGCACTGAAATGTAAAACAGGAAGAAGCAGCAGCAGTTTGGTGGCTGGAACCCATTATTTCCTCCACAAAGTGACAACTGAGTGCCACTTGTATTGTCAGACTTTCATTCACTGTGACTGTTCAACAACTGTCTCAGTCAGGGAGCCACCCTTCATTCTGTGCTTCTGGAGGAATGAGAAAAAGAATCATTCCCTTTCCTTGCCTTTTATAATTTGTCTTCTCATTTGTTTGCAGCTTTTGTGCTCCCTCAAATTCAAATTAATTAGTGGTTTGTCCAGTGGCTGGAGCTGAGGGCCCTGTGCTTCTGTCCTGATTTAGTGCCATCGTGTTTTTAAGGCTCTTGTGATTTTTGGTCTCTCAATCCTGGTCTCCCCATCAGCAAAATAAGGACGAGAATTCCCTTGCAGGGATGAGAGTTGCTTTGTTTCATTTTGGTGCCAGTTTTGCCAAGAGCAGTGCAGAGATCATCAGCTGAACTTGGGGGAAAGCTGGGGTGGAAAAGATATAAAATGTACAATCAGTCTCTGCTCCAGCTTTGCATCCCTGTGGGAATGGCTGGCACTTCTGTGTTGCCAGGGCTGAATAAATCCCACACTAATACAGAGTGAAACTGCTGTAAAATGCACATCTTTTAATTTAGTCTAATAACACAAGATCCAGAAGGTTTTGAAGAAGAGGGGAGTGTATGCAAAAGAGCTGAATCAGGGAATAATAAAATGCTCTGTAAAGGCATTGTTGAACATACAATAGGAATATAAAAAAGCTTCCTAGTACAGCTGAATAATAACAGTAATTAAAATCAGCTTAGCAGTGTTAATAAAATCTTTGAATACAAAATGCAGCGTGAAGGAAAACCAGAGCAGGGAATGGAGTGTTTGGAATTCAGGCACTGAAATCTGGGACTGTGCTGTCAACAGGGATTTCCCATTTCTCTTTTGGAGTCCAGGATTTCAGCTCTGAATTGATCTGGAATTTCCAGTTCCACATCCTTGTCCAGGACTGTGGTGGGAGGACAGTCACAGACAATCCAGCCTGGACAGGAATCTCCTGCACCAGCCCCAAAAAGGGGGATGCAATGACCAGTTTGTACAAAGGAAAGAGCAAAAAATCTTGGTGTTCTGCTCGAAGGGAATTTTAGAGGGTTTTATTATTATTCACGTGGATATTTAATTGTTTTTAAACCCTTTGTATCCTTGACCTCATTGACTCCTGGAGCAAAAAGTTCCACATGTTAAAAGTTAATTTTACAAAATAAACCAACCCCCCAAACTGTGTCCTGCCCTCAGTTTAAATCCACTGCCTTTCTACAGTGAGAGCAAGAGCTCAGCAGAGCACTTTATAGTTCCTTTAATTACTTTTCTTCTCTAATCCCACCCTACCTTATTTCCTCTCACTTTTTCTGCTCCAGAGCACACAGACCCAATCTCCTCCATCCCCTCTCTTCCCATGGAAGGTTCACCAGGCTTCTAATATTTATAATACCTTCCTGGAGCATTTTGCTTGTTTTTTCTCATTTATTTTTGATGCAAGGTAGGAAGTGTGGAAAGCTGCATTCCAGTGATTCATGAAATGGCATCTAAATGCTCAGATTGTTTTCACTCTGTAATATTTTACATATTCTGAGTAGTTGCTGGGGTTGGAAAGGAGATTTCCTTGGCCTTGGTAGTGCTCAAGTTTTTACCTCAAGGGCTGTAACTTAGGACCAAGGAAATATGTGAGTGACTAAAATCACTCCATCTCTCCACTACCTCCCATTGGTCAGCAAGGATTTTAATTTAACAGAGTGTTTATCATTTATTGACCACTCTGAAGTGTCTTTAATGTTCCTCACAGCCTGCTGTGTCATTGGAGTGATGTTATCACAGAATCACAGACTGGTTTGGGTTGGAAACCCCATCCAACCTTGGACACTTGCAGGGATGGGGCAGCCACAGCTTCTCTGTGCCAGGGCAGAATTTCATCCCAATATCTCATTTAAATCTGCTCTCCTTCACTCCAGAGGCAATTGTGCCTTTTATATGGAATAAAATGTGGTGAAGCCAAGCAATGGCCATGATTTTGCCACCACTTTCTCCATGAAACTCCTCCAAACTGTAGCAAATCTTAGGCTGCATTTCCAATGGAGAGCAGGGAACCAGAAGTTCTCTGCACAGACTCAAGGGTTTATAAGCCCCCAAATATTCTTTTGAAGATGCTTCTCTTATCTCCCAAGGACATGCATCATTTTGAAAACACTTTGCTCAGACACTTGAAGTCTTTCAGTTCAGGACTAATCAACTTGCATGTCTTTTGCATTTTAATTCCTCCCAAGTCCAGCTCTTTCACACAGCACTGATTCAGAGTGTTTCTGTCCTCCTGGAGTAACAGGCTTTGGGAATGGTTTCACCTTTCTCTTCCGACCCACTGGAAATTCAGTGCTGTCCCTATGAACTTCTCAGCTTTCTTTAGAAGAAACAGAGCAAGTTGCCCTTGATTCAGGTGGGAAAAGCCACCCACATCAATAAGACAGGGCAGCCTCGTGTTTGACATGGCAAGGGAGGGTAATTCCACAAAGATAAATTAGATTTCCCCCTGGGAGTGTGACAACTTCTTCCAAGAGCTGCATTTTTATTCACTTTTCTGTTTACCAAGTCTGGCCCTTGAACAGTTAAAGTTAGTTTTTCTTCCTTTTTACTGACTTCCCTTGCCTGTTGAAGGTGAGTTATTTGAGGCCACAATGTCCTCTCTTCTCCTGCCCCAGAGGAGGAGAAGGGGCACCATTTTTCTTTGCTGCTCTGCCTGTTCTGTTCACTTTGCCAGCTCCTCAGTGCCAGGTTTGCCTTTATTTCCAGCCCAGCCCTGCCAATCCTTTCACCTCTTGCTCTGACATCCTGGTGAAGCCCCTGTGTCTTTGTTTGGAGGCTCCAAATTGCTGATTTGACATCATTTCCTTGTTGGATATTTCTTCTAATGTGGAGCCACCGTTGTCTGGAGGTTTTTTAAGTGTCCTAATTTTCTTCTTCCAGCCTCTGATCCTTAGGAAGCTGTGAGGTTAAAAACCCCTCCCTGCTGAGCTGGCCATCTAGCAGGCCTTAAAACCTATGGAAAGCCCTTCCAAGGGTGGATGTGGTGCTTTGGATTCCCAGAGGACACAAGGCAGACGGGAGTGATTATCCAGAACTGGGGAGAAATGGGGGTGGAGAGTTGGGATTGAGGGAATTTCATAGGTAGAACCTGGAGTTGTTTGTTTTGAGGGAACAGTAAAACCAAGCCCAGGTGAGATATGGATGGAGATATATTTATGGATGGAAAAGTGTCCATGGATGGAGATGTGTCTATGGATGGAGATGTGTCCATGGATGGAGATGTGTCTATGGATGGAGATGTGTCTATGGATGGAGATATATTTATGGTTGGAGATATATTTATGGATGGAGAAGTGTCCATGGATGGAGATGTGTCCATGGATGGAGATGTGTCCATGGATGGAGAAGTGAAGTGTCCATGGATGGAGATATATTTATGGATGGAGATATATTTATGGATGGAGATGTGTCCATGGATGGAGATATATTTATGGTTGGAGATATATCTATGGATGGAGATGTGTCCATGGATGGACACATGGGTGTCCACGGATGGAGATATGTCCATGGATGGAGATGGGGCCATGGATGGAGATGTGTCCATGGATGGAGATATATTTATGGTTGGAGATATATCTATGGATGGAGATGTGTCCATGGATGGACACGTGGGTGTCCATGGGTGTCCACGGATGGAGAAGTGTCCACGGATGGAGATGTGTCCATGGATGGAGATGTGCCCATGGATGGAGATGTGTCCATGGATGGAGAT
>WEIV01014080.1:210812-247848 GCA_013390005.1 Calyptomena viridis
GGTGGAGACGAGGCCAGGGATGGAGATGTGTCCATGGATGGAGATGTGCCCATGGATGGAGATGTGTCCATGGATGGAGATGTGTCCATGGATGGAGATGTGTCTGGGCACCAACTCAGGGCCCCAAATTTGGGACAAAGGCTCAGCTGGTTTGCAGAGTTGTCTGTACTTTGTAGGGGATTGACACCAGCTGTCCTTGGGAAGGGGTGTCCATATCTCACCCGTCCCTTCCTTGTGTTTTAGGACAGTGACACTCATTGGTAATGGCTGTTTATTTGCTGCCATATTTTTATCCCTCAAACATCAGTACAGCTTTCCCTAGGCAAGACTTGGGAAGAACCTCTGACAGAGGAGTCTCCTGAAGTGTCTAAAAAAGCCTATTTCACTTTTCTGTCCTAACAACCCTCAAAAAACACCTGAACTGTATTGTGGGGTTTGGGAGGATTTTATACCTTTTAAAGTGCAGTTTTTAGCTCACCTGATGTTTTTAACCCTCTCTCAGCTCTCCTTTCCTCCCTGTCTCTGGTGCACTAGTTTGCACTTCCCTATTTTCTTCTCCTTTGCCTGGGTTTCCAGCCTTCCTCAGTCCTTGATATTATTTTCCAGCCTTCTCAATTTACATTCTTATTAATGTATCATTCACTCTCTCTCCCAGATGATTAATAAAGAGATTATATAAGGCTTGTGTGGCTCATATAGGCTTATATAAGTCTGATCCCTCTAGTATTCTCCTAGACAGCTCTCAGCTACACACTTTGATGTTTGGCCTGTGGTTTGTTTGTATTTATTTTTTATATTTTTTAAGTCACCCTTCCATCTAGATCAGCTTAAATGGATTTTAAAGCAAAATTTGATGGGAACACAGCATCAGATGTTTTAGTAGAATCCCAAATCTATGCCAAGTGTGTGAAAGAATTTGTCATTTATAATAATAGGAGGAAATTTACAGTTCACCAGCTGCCAACTCAATATTTTGTTTGCTTTGGATTGTCCTTTAGAAAATCCTCACATAATTTTCCAGCAGCAAGTTCAAATCTGTGGTTTTCAGTGTATGAACTGTGTGGTCTCAAGGATTGGCACAGCGTGGTGTGTTCTGCAAACTGACTCGGGTGATGACATTTGCATTGTGAAACCTCAGGAAATTTGGTTGTCTTTGATACAGATAAAAATGATTTGGTTTGGGGAACTTGATTTTTAATGTTCTCTGATTTTTTTTCTACTTTAGGGAAGTAGAAAATTATATTTTGGAGGTTACACATGAATGGAAACCAAGGGTGGTGTTCTGGCATGTTTGGCACAGCCTGAACTGTGCTGGGCAGAGCTTCCCCATGGGAATCCTGTTTGATTTGGACAAGGATTTTACGGGATGGCTTTTTGGTGACATTGTGTCTCACTGTTTCCCCTGGATGGAGACAGAAGAGCAGCAATGGTTGTGGAGCATCTTTCACTTCTCAAATAGTTTCTCCCATGTGCCTGGGTGTGAGGGACCATCCTGTGCTTGTGGAGCCTGTGGAATTGTTTGGGTCTGAAGGAAAGTTCTTGGTCTCCAGAAATCCTTGGGCAAAGAAACTGGAGTGGGTGGTTGGTCGTGAAGAGGGATATCATGGAAGAAGTGCCTACAGTCTTCCAGTGGTTTGTTTTAGGAAACACATCCCTCTGAGCCATCCTTTGCTCCCCAGACTGGGTGGAACAGGGTGATAAAGTGAGGTGAGGTGGGTGGCAGCCAGCGCAGACCGAGTTAGAGCAGGGATACGATAAATCCGAGGCTGAACTTTGCTGTTTTCCCTTTTCCAGAGGAGGTCATGCTGGCAGAGGAAGACAAGAACGCCGAGGAGAAATCTCCTCTGGACGGTAGGTCCCTTTGCTGTGTCGTTTTCCTGCTGTGATCCACGAGAGGTTCAGCTGCTGTTCAGTGCCACGGCCTTCCATGTAACCAGGAGGGTGTGAGGAACACGCTCTGTGCGTGCCCTGGGCACGACTCGGGCACACAGTCCCTTCTCCCGAAGGGAGTGTGTTGGAGGTTACAGGTGTGTTGGAGGTTACAGGTGGCTGCTGACACACGGCCCTGGGGTGGGGATCTGCCCTCGGGGTCGGTCCCTGGGGGACACCCGAGCGTGGCTGGCTGTGTCCTACCCCCAGGCTGTGGAAGGGGATTAGGCTGCAGAGCGGATGCCAGAAGAGAAATGCACTGACCGAGAGGAGGCGGGGCTCCAAACCGAGGTTTCCAAATGGACTTGACAAAGAGACTAAGACCCCTGTTACCTGTAAGCAGTAAGACATAACAGGGTGTGGTGATCCTCCCTTCCTAGTGTGGCAGGACGGATGCAGGAGCGGCGAGGCCACAGGAACTGCTCTCCCTGTGCCTCCAGACCCATGAGCTCGTAGGATGCGCCAGCCAGTCAAAGCTCAGTTAAAGATTCTTCCCTCTCCCTTTTCTGACCATCTTTCGTCCTCCCATGTCTCCTCCTTTCCCCTCCCCTCCCTCTCCCTCCTCTTTTTTTTTCTCCTCCCATTCACTGTCAGGGAGGGCCGCCTCGGAAGGGCCGATCCACCAAGGCACGGCACCGGCAGAGACTAGCAGCGGCAGCAGCTACAACAGTGAGTGGATTGCAAATCCCCAGGGGCTTAGGTGGCACAGCGGGGCAGCCTCACCCCACAGCCCCACGTGCCCAGGGCACCGGTGCTGTTGCCCAGGTGGTTTCGCACCTCGCCCCGAGCCCCGCGGCTCCTTGGGGCATCCGGTGCCCGGCTGCTGGTCCGCCTTGGGCAGCCTGGTGACCTGCAGCTGGGGAGGATCGGGATGGAAGAGCTGGGGCTGCAGGAGCTCAGGGATGAGATGTGCTTGGCCAGTCTTCGTGCGTGTGTGTGGGGTGTGTGCGCTGGGGACGTTCGTCCGGCACGTGGGCGCAGCCAGGGCTCTTCGTCCTGAGGTGACACGAGTGGCTGCAAGAGTAGTTTGGAAAGCTGAGTGGTGCAAGCAAACTAGAGGTGGGCACAAAGCCCCAGGGATGTTAAGGCTCCTTCTATCCTACTAAGCTAAAGGAGCTGGACAATGTTCCCGGCCTTGAAGCCAAAAGGTGTGGAGCAGCCTGGGAAATTCTCTTCGACTCCAAAACACAGGGATGTTGCATCCAGGGTGCCTGTAGAGATGGCATGACCTAACTGCTGAACACACACAGGAGTTATCTGGAGGGGAAGATGAAGAAGCTGCTCAATTTGTGCCAGGAAATTTTAATCCCAGTGCTGGGGATGGCCCTGGACATGCTGCAGTGCACTGGGACAGATGGAGCCTGAAGGACCCAAAAGCTTGTCTTGTTGGGACTGAGGATTCAGCCTAGAGCCGGGTGGGGAAGAAAGGAGCAAAAGTGATTACTTAAAAAAAAAACCCCAAACCAGATCTAGATCACAGATTCAGAGCATCCTCCTCTCTTTGAGCCTCTCCTGAGTGATGCTCTGGGAGTTTTGAAGTGACAAAAGCACTGCCACTTGCCTTGGCCGCGGAGGAAGCAGCGCATCCATTTCTCTGTCAAGGCAGGGAAATAAATCCACGTGTAGAGTGAGGGGACCTTCTCCAGGAGCCTCCCCGGGGCAGTCACTGCGGAGTGCGTGGGTTTGCTGTGTGTGCCAGCTGACCAGTCTGTATCACCACACCGTGGGGTGTCTTACTGCTGCTAGAAAATGGTGCTTAGTTACTGTATGTCTTGAAGCTGTTACCAAACTGTCCCGACGTATTGTTTTCTGCCAGTTCTCGAGGTTTTGCAGGTAGGTGGTCGTGGGACCAGCGTCCTCACTGTTCCTGTGTCACCCCTCGTGCACTGGGTGGACTCTTGGAGCCTTTTAGGCTGCTGGTTTCTCTCCCTGTTGGAATAAAACACTGGAGTGATGTTTGCCCTCCCTGAAAAAGATGCTTTTGAAAGACGTGTGTTTTCAAAGAATTACGACCAGCCCAGAGGGAAGGAGTGGTACACTGGGTGCTGTTAGGAGTCTGCTCAGTGATTTGTGGCAGTTGCATTTCTGCTCCTCAAGGCAATGCTCGGTGCTTAAACTGCACCCGAGCCCTATAAATGCTGACTCCTTAATGGTGCCCACTGTAAACAGCATTAGTGGGTTTAATGGATGGCAGCACTCATCTCCTAACGCATTGGGGCTGAGAAAGATCCAGTGACCCTGCCCAGCCTTTCTGCTGTGCTAAAAGCTCCAGCAGCTGCAGTGACTCCCCCACCTCCTGCATCTGCTGGGTGAAGTGGGAGCCTGCAGTCCTGTGCCTGGCAAACCTTCTAGATCTGGAAGGTCAAATAAATAAAGGACCCGGGCATTGAAGCCCTCAAAGGCCCTGCAAGGTTGTAGGTTGCCTGATTTGCTCCACCTTACCTTTTTGCCAGAGCTTTAAGTTGGCATTGGGAAGTAAATGCCACCCCGGAGAGTGAAGGGAGGGGGAGAGAGAATCCACTCTGCATCCTCACAGGGCATTTTCTCTTTAATTTGCACACAGTGTTGAAAAGAGCCGCAATAAAGAAGAGCAAAAACGACCTGATTCATGCAGAAGAAGGTGAGGACCATTTCACAGACATTTGCTCCGTTGGTGAGTACTGGCTTCGCATTCCCGAGGTTCAGATCTCCACCCAAACCTGCTCATGTCCTGGTTCTTCTGAGCGGCTCCTTTGCTCCAGAAGCTGCAGTTTCAAGAAGGAGAGTCCCCCCTGCTCCTGGAGCAACACTCAACTTCCCAGAGCAAAGGGCTCCCTGGCTTTCCCCTCTGCCCTGCACTGCCTGGCTCAGCTCTTGCATGCTGCTCCCTCCAGAGAGCCCTGCCCGGGCACTGGGACAATCCCTGCTGTGTTGGCCATCCCGGGATTCTGCTTGGAACGTGCTCCTTCATGCTGCTGAAACCCAAATCCGTCAAATGACACTGCTAAGGATCTTTGCTGGGGGAAGCAGGCACAGTCCCACCTGCCACCAGTGCCCAGAGTGTGGGTTTGCAGCCTTTGCCGTGGCAATGGTTACTGGGAGACACTGGGCAGTGGCCCTAATTCCCTCTTTCTTGCCTTAGAAGGTCTGGCAGCAATTCCCCACATTTTTAGAGGCAGATATGGAGATATCGATGTGCACCCAACCCCCCCCACACCTCCAACGCATTGAGGGGCATTGGTGCAAATCTGGGATCTTCGGCTCTGCAGACCAGCACATGGCCAGGCCACGGAGGTGCTGCTGCTTCTGCAGTTCCCAGAGCCAATTCCCTCCTCAGACACAGGCAGGGGCAGAGGCAGGAGGCAGGGCTGGGGTTGGCAGGCTCTGGGCACACATCCATTGGAGCTGTTTGGACATCAGCAGAAACACCTCAGCCGTGGGCTGTTCCTCAGTGGCTGGGGACACATCTTCCTCACTGCTCTGCAGTTGGATATTTTGCTTTTCCCTGTCCCTGCTGTTTGAGTCTGCACACGGTTTTGCTGCTGAAGCAGCAGATGTTCCCATTATCTTCCAAAGAAATATCTTGGCAGCCCCGTTACCACGAAGCAGCAAATCCTGGGTGCACAAGAGTAGCAGCACAAACAGTACCTTTGAGAGCCCCTGTCTGTAGATCTTTGCAAGCCTGAGAACCTCAACTGCCCTCTGGAAATTTGATGTTAAGGTTTTATTTTTCCAGCTGCTGCTGGCACTTTTTTCCCCTTTAAACCAGGACTTGGTTGCAGGAAATGAATGTTGCTTGGCATGTTCCTGGCACCATCACCCACGGTCCCCCAGGCTGCAGGTTTTGTGCCTCAACTGCTGACACTTGTATGGGAGGTTTGTTGCTGAAAGAGGGCAAAAATGCAGCAGCCATGTGCATTTTTGGTTTGCTTTGGGTTTTTTTCCCACGGATCCCTGCATGGATAACAAGGAATGGTCAGTTTTGGAACATTTGCTTGTGGTTGCAATAATTCCGAGCTCTTTGCATTCACATCCAAGTCCCTCCAGGCTCTGGGCACCCCATGGCACACAAACAGATCTTGGAATTCAGCATTTCAGGTGGCAACGGATGACGGAGCATCTGGGCTCATGGATAATGTGATACAGAGCTGGGAACTGTCTCGGGAGCAGATGGCAAGGAAAATAACAGCAGTGCTTCCCACCTTCTGCAGGAGCTTCACCCACTTGGGAAAAGTGTTTTTGACTTTGATTCATGGAACGAGGCACAGAAGAAGAAATGGATGAAGCAGCTACTTTTCAGGCTCCCAAAGAGGCTGAAACTCTGCAGAACATAAACCATGAGATCACGTGGGCAATTGTGCATAAAGAATATGTTTTTGAGCAAAAGGGGGTTTTGGATGCTTTTCTAGAATGTCTTCTGATGGGAACATAAGGAGAGTGGAAGAACTAACAACAGAATTCCTGAGTGCCAGGAAGATGCAGAGGGAGGGCAGAGCCTCTGACAAGTCTCTTTGTGCCCGTTGGCTGAACATGCAGCACTTTAATTCAAACGCAAGTGCCTCAATGAGCCTCATCATTGCATTGTAAAGCTCTGCAGTGCTAAACACCTCCCAGTGTGTTCTCTGGAGTTCTTAGCATTTATTCTTTCCTTTCCTACTAAATCTCAGTCCCTCATTCCACAATAATAAACCTACAGCTGCTCTTTCTGGCTCCCCACCCTCTACACTGTCCCAGACACGGGACATTAATTCCCAGACAGAGAAGCCTTGGAGAAGTGGATATTTTCTCTGTTAAATCAGTTTAAACACTGCTGCTTTGCTTTTCTGGAAGGCCAGCAGAGAGGAGATGATTGCAGCAGACTATTCCCTTGCAAATCTGGGAATATGGAGAGGCTTGAGTACCTGAGAGCTCTTATTGCTAAAGAGTGTTCTGATATGATGCAGCCTAAATTTTAACCTGTAGCTCTTTTAGTTGTCTAAAAGCAGTGGAGGAACACTAGGATCTCTTATTTTTTAAACTGCCAAAGGCAGGATTATCCAACTGGCAAAACAGCACACTGAGATTTTCTGCAAGGAGTTTGTTCAGAGCTTGGCCAGGGCCAGCTCTGAGTGTTGGTGGGTGGCCAGAAATGAGAAATGGAGCAGAGAGCTCACTTTCCATTGGGGAGACATCACATTCCTGTGGAGCTGTGAGGCTTGGACAACCCACTGCTGTCACATCTGGATGCTTCATCCTTCCTATGGGTGCTGTGATCCATGTTATTGCAGCGTGAAACGCCCCTTCCAAGTGTTGAGATGTAGGTGATCACACCCAAAGATTTGGCTGCTGCAGCCAGAACACTTTGTTCATGTAACTCAGCCATTCCCAACAACAGCCCATGGAAATCATCTCCTCTCCAGTGCTTGGACCACGTGTGTCCTGCCCAGCCCTCCCTGCTGGGATGCTCCATCCTGAGATGGGAAGGGACAATAATGTGTTATCTTTCCATCTTGAAACAAGGTCCTGAGCCCAGCACAGTGTGACACAGGTAGAGGACAGCCTGTGACAATCACAATTTGCCCTGCTTGCTACAGCATCTGTGGCTCTTGAGAGGAACCCCAACAGATCCATGTGTTTATTCCTGACATGGGCTGATTTCTCCCACCTCAGCACAGGTCAGAGATTGCCTTTCCTTCCTTTGTTTGAGCAGTGCCTCTACCACAGGGGGAGAGCTTACATCAGAAATCACTTCTTCCATCAGCTTCCTATTGTTAAAACATTTGACTCCTTTCCAGGATTTCAGACCGGAGTGGAAATGCAGCTGATTTAGGCAGAATTGAGACAAATGAGTAGCTGTGCTCAAAATATGATGCAGGGAGGCAGATTGAGGCCTCTGCTCAGGGAATACATGAAGTTGGAGAGTGAAATAAGGAGACTTCATTGCATTCAGTAAGAAAGAGAGCAGTGGAAATAGGGACCAGCTTTCCAGCTCCTCAGCTCCAATGGGATGTGCTCCACACCATGGGCAGAACTACCACTGTGCCTGGTACTTTGTGTCCTCCCAGTCCTGAGTTTAACTGGGACAATCAGGACTGCTCCAGAGCTTTGGAAGCCCAGCTTCTTTAGGTGGTGGAGCTGGGCATTCATTCAGGAAGTTTTAAAACCCCAGCCTTCATCCCTCATGGTGCCATCACAAGCCAGATGCCCTCGCTCAGCCCATGGCCAGCGTGCCCAGCTTTCTGCTCAGCTCTTTCTGGTGCTTGGCACAGGCTCTGTGTGCCCAGGAATGCCCTCCAGGCTTTTTCCTGCTGGGATGGGGTGTGGTGACTCTTCTTTCTGTCCCAGGGTCTCCTTTTGCCCGTGCCAGTTTGAAGAGTGGGAAGAACGAGAGCTCGTCCTACTTCAGGAGGAAAGAGAAGATGTTCCGGTTCTTCATCCGGCGCATGGTGAAAGCTCAGAGCTTCTACTGGATTGTCCTGTGTGTAGTGGCCCTCAACACACTCTGTGTGGCCATGGTGCACTATGACCAGCCAGAGAAACTCACCACTGCTCTCTGTGAGTACCTTTCCTCCACCTTTCCTTCACCAAAGTCTTGCATTTTTGGTCCTTGGGAGGTTTGGGGCCATCGGCAGGGAGTGTCCCTCAAAGCAGGCGCAGAAATGCATTAATTTGGGATTTTTGTAACTCGTAAGTCAGGGAATTGTAGAGTGATTTGTGTTGGGAAGGACTTTAAAGGTTATTTCATTCCACCCCCTGCCATCGGCAGGGACACCTCCCACTATCCCAGGTTGCTCCAACCTGGCCTTGGACACTTCCAGGGATGGAGCAGCCTCAGCTTCTCTGCGCACCCTGTGCCAGGGCCTCCCCACCCTCACAGGGAAGAATTTCTTCCTAATATCCCATGTAAACCCACTCTCTGTCAGTTTGAAGCCATTCCCCTTGCCCTGTCACTCCAGGCCCTTGTCAACAGTCTCTCCATCTTTTCCTTGGGCTCCTTCAGGTCCTGGAAAGCCACAGTGAGGTCTCTCCAAATCTTCTCTTGTCCTTCCTGAACAACCTCAATTCTCTTTCAAATCCTATTCTGAGTTATTGAATCACACAACTCAGAAGAAATCCACCAGGACAGGGGGTTGGTTTGGGATGGGAATATTATCCTAAAGGTTATTTTACACTTCAGATTCGACCAGGTGCAAATCCTGCAGGGAAAAGGATTTACTCTGTATCAGCCAGAAAGGAAAGAGAATGATGTTCTGCTTGGGAAACTGTCTAACCTGTGCCTTTAAAAGGTTGCAACTTTACAGAAGAGCCTTTTTGGTTCCATGCTCTCCTCACTGATGGGATGTGATTAGATGGGATGGATGTCACGCTGCCCTTCTGTGAAAATATGTGCAACAGTGATGGAAATAATACCAGAGAGAAAATTATACTATATTTGTGCCAAAGCTTGTATTTTAGCTTGGTTCCTGGGGTCACCTGTCAGTTTAGTTCACATAGTCTTGAAGTGTTTCTGAAATGTGGGGTTTGATTTTTAAATTACATCTTGCTTTGTCTTATGATGAGTAATAAATGGAGGCAGCTTCCTGCCATCCTTTCCACCTCCCAGTGTTTCCCTGAGGTCACAGACACACAAAGCTTGTTCTAAAAAACTGTGGGAGCTGAGGGACTGAGCTTTTGGTTTATTTTAATGACATTTGTAGGATATGATTCCTAGAGCTGGAAAACTTGCAGAAATTCCACAGGTGATACTGAAAGTAGGACATTGCAAGTTTTTCCTTTGGAAAGGGTGGGATGGGAATTTATTTCTGGAAGTCAGAACCATTTCATTGGCCACTTCTGACCATAAAGTGGCCAAAAATGGAACAAATCTGGTTTTAAGCACTTGATATTCAGATATGACCAGATTTGTTAAGTAAAACTTCTGAAACAAGTGAACAGAAGACCGGGAAAAAAAACCCCAAGTATTTCAAACCATCTAATAATTTCAGCTTAGATCTTTAAAGATACTTATCTGCCTAATTTTCCTTGATTTCTGTATAAATTAGATACTTAAATATTTCTTGCCTCAGATCTTCAGGTCTTACCTTATTTTACAAGGAAGGAAACTTTTGAAGTTTTTTTTAAATAGACCTAAAAGGTCAAGAATACCAACTGCTCTGACATCAAAAATCTCCTTATTAACATTTGTTGAAATATTTAATACCATCAGGTAAATGGGGCCGTAATGACAGATGCATAAGAAGGACAGAAACTTCTTTCAAGTCCGGGTTTGGCTTTATTTTTTTGGCAAGATTCAGGCTGGAAAGAGAGACAGACTATAGAGAGAAGTCAGTCTTGCTTATTCCTTACCTAAATTTAACAGAGGAATTAATAAGCCAGATTGGCAGAGTAATTAGAAGTTTGAGGATAAGGATTTACCCTTGAATTAGGACTAAATATCTAGAAAAAACCCACACTTGAAGCCTTTCAACTCCAAAAAAAAGGCTTCAGGTTTCCAAAACTCAGTTCTGGGAGCACCTTATGCAGTAACTTTTCTAAGAGAACATAAAGAAATCCATGAGCCAACAATTTCTGCTTCAAGTCCCTGTGAGAGCTCAAAGGGGTGTTTGTGTCTATTGGAATTAAAGAGACACCTCCGGGTGGGAAACTTATGTGGGACAGAGGCCACAAATTAGGATTCCAACCCCCCTCAGCTGAAGACCAAAAATAGGGAAGGTTGAAATTGTGATGTGCCTGGAATCAGGGATTGATCTGGATCCATTTTTTTGGGAGCTCTGCTCAGTCCATAACACCCAGTGATGTCAATTAATTTCAAAAACACTTGGGTAAAAACTTGAATTTCTTGATGTTGGAGTATCACTGAGCTCTGAGTGAGGGATCTCATTGGCTTGGATTGAATGGGAGAGTCAGAAAAACACCAAAGAACAATGGGATTTTTTGGGAAAAGATGAGAAATCCTCCCAGCCAGAGGTGCTTTCCCAGTCTTTGCATCGTTGTGCTCCCATTTCCCTGTAAGACCTTTGTCCATAAGGAAACACCTGGGCAGATGTTTCACAAATCAACCCCTTGGCTTCACTAAAAGAAATATTTATTGCTGCAGAAAAACCCTGCTGGAAACACTGGAATTGGTGGGAGGTGGGACACAGACACTACCAGAATATCCAAGGAATCTCAAGGTTTGGGAATGTTCCTGTGTAGGTTTAAGCTCTGGGAATTCAAAGGGGGTGGTACAAGATACTGTGACACAAAGAATAAAGGCCAGAGATCTCAGGATGGTTTTGGTTGGAAAGGAACTTTAAACTCATCTCATCCCACCCCTGCCATGGGCAGGGACACCTTCCACTATCCCAGGTTGCTCCAAGCTGGCCTTGGACACTTCCAGGGATGGGGCAGCCACAGCTTCTCTGGGCAACCTGGAATTCAGGATTATTTAACTGAAATTTCCCCTGTTTCTCCTTGTATCCGTTGCCCCTTGTCTGTCCATGTGCACCTTTGAGAAAAGCTTGTCATCACCTTGTCTTTATCATTCCTGGAATTGTGCCAGGGCCCCCCCACCCTGGGATTAAACAATTTTAACATCTAATCTAAATCTCTCCATGAATGGTCATCACAGATTCTAATATACAGTAGATGATTTTTTTTGTTGTGGTTTTTTATTTTGGGGATTTTTTTTCCTTCTCTGGTTTGGGTTTAGTTGGGTTTGGTCTTGGTTTCCTCCAAGATGAAGCAGAGGCTCTGTGTGTTCATCCTGGGGTGGATTGTCTCTGCTCTGTCTTTTGCCATAATCTAATGGAAACTCTGGGCAAAAAACCTATTTTAATGTAATTTTAGAACAAAGAATTCTGAGAGTTGTCCTCTGAAAATTTCTGTAAGTTCAATCTTTTAAATTCCAGGTGTCCTGTACCTCCCAACCCTCCCAAATTTCAGGATGATGAGTTGTGGTCCTGCATTCACACCTGTCTGTGTTGGTGATGATCTAAAGGTTCCTACTCCCTTTCCTGGGGAATGGTCTAGTTTTCATACCATGATCTTTTTTTATTAATTTAAAGTTTAATATTGAACACAGGGAATATTTTATGCCTTAAGATGGGACTTTGTGTGGAGTCCCTGGTTGTTTTGCTACTGCAATGATGGTTAGACTGGACCTGGCCCATCTCCTGCCAGAATAACTCTGCAATACACATATTTATGGAGGAGTCCAGCTGGACTTCAGCATCAAGGAGGCTCCTTGAAAACCCTGTTCTGCCAAATATTTGTACTCAAAAATCCATTACTTGTCAGCAGAACAAGAGAGCACAAAACTAGAGGATTTCAAACAGCTCCTGGAAATACTTGGAAAAAATCCTTTAACTGTAAGGGTGAAAGAGTTTAAAAATGGCTTTAAAGTTAATCCGTGAGGAAGGAACTTTGCTACAGAGGAGCAGGACTTTGCTGATCTGTTGTAGTGCAAGAGAGAAATAGAAAATTCTGATTGTGTTGTTTCATGGAAGGTGCTCAGAAATGAACTTATGAGGCTTTTTGGGAACTGTAGCAGCAGGAAAGGAGCATGGTAAAGTCTGTGAGGATCCTCTAAATCCTGAAACTCTATCCAGGCACCTCTAATTCAATTATACCTGTCCCTCTGGGGAAAAATTTAATTACATTACAAATTAATTTTACTTAAAGAACAGTTGGTAAAAGCCTACGGGTCTGCATTGATTTATTTTTCCCTTGGTCTTTTTCTTTTAACTTTTCTGTTTTGAATTGTTCTGATTAGCTTTCCCTGCTTGATATTCCATATCACTACAACTGCTCTGGAAAAAGAACTGTGAGAGATTCAGAAAGAGGCTTGGGATTTCTTTAGTCTTATTGAAAGAGCTGATGAGAAATTCTTTCAATTCTTGTGGTATGATGAATAACAGGACATCCTTTATACCCCTGTAATTATCCCCAAATTTCATCAGAGATTTTCCTTCTCTGGATGGAAAGGATTCCAGTGCCAAACAGGAATTCTCATGGTGCATATGGACACTGCTCAACACAACCTGGATTTTTGGGTTAAATAAGCTGCAGTTCCCTATAAAAGTTTATATTTCATGCAGCCACCCGTGATTCTCATCTTCATTTCCACCACTGCCAATATTCCCAGAAGGGAGATTTCTGTCAGAATCCAGCTGGAAGAGCATCACCAGGGTCTGGGAGCAGCAAAGATGAATCGACTGAGGGCAACAGACCATCAAAATATACCCTGTGAACACCCCCAGTGAGGGGGTTTCACTCAGGGCTGGGCCTTTTCCCATCTTGTGCTGCTGTGGGACCAGCTGGGGATGTTTGGTCTCCTCTCCCTCTGGCTGAAGCTTTGGAAAAAGGCTGGAAGCAGGGTGGGCTTTAGGAGCTGTGGAGAAGAGGTTTAGGGTTGGATCAGTGAGGTTTCACTCGGGAACCCTCCATGAAACAACTCGGATTCTTTCTCCATTTAACACTCCAGGGATTCTTAGTGCTCCTAAATTTGTGTCTGGTTAAAAACACAGTGCAGAATGTCTCCTTTTTGAGAAACACAATATTTAAAAGCAGGATTTTAGCCATTATGGCCTAAGAAGGTTTTCCCTTCCCACACCACGTGTTTGGGATAATTGGGCCTGTTTTGATGCCCTTCATGAAACAACTTTCCCTTTTTCTCCAACTAATACTGCAGGAATCCTTAACTGGTTCCTTAATTTATGTGTCTCTAAATCCCAAATCCAGAATGTCTCCTTTTTTGAGGAAAACAATATTTTAAAGCAGGATTTTAGCCATTATGGCCTAAGAAGGTTTTCCCTTCCCACACCACGTGTTTGGGATAATTGGGCCTGTTTTGATGCCCTTCATGAAACAACTCTTTCCTTTTTTCTCTGTCTGACACTCCAATGATCCTTGGTGTTCCTAAATTTATATCCTTCAAAAATCAAAATCCAGAAAGTCTCTTTTCTGATAAACACAATATTGAAAAACAACTTTTTAGCCATTATGAACTGAGAACTTCTTCTTTTGCCACACCAGGCTGAAACATATTTGGGGCAATTAGGTGTTTTTTGATGACCTTCATGAAGCAACTCTGTCCTTCTTTCTCTAACACTCCAATGATCCTTAATGCTCCTAAATTTATATTCCCCTGAAAACACAATCCAGAATGTCTCCTTTGTGATAAACACAATATTTAAAAGCAGGATTTTAGCCATTATGGCCTGAGAACATCATTGCTTCCCACACCAGGCTGAAACACCTCTTTGGGACAATTAGACCTTTTTTGATGCCTTTGAAGTAGATGGCCAGCTCCCTCTGGGTACCAATATACCCAATTTGCAAGGAAAAGGCTTTCTGAAGCCTATTTATTTATGTCTGCTGAACATTTCACATCTGCTTGGTCAAAGAGGAGGAAGTTTGTGCTCTGCCAAAGTTCTCCTGGTTGGTTTGTTGTGGGAAGAAGATGAGGAGAAACCAGTGTCAGGCTCAGCATCTGCTTTTAATGACATTGGACTTGGAGATGGGGCAGAAATGGAATTAATCCCTGGGGGATTGACAAAAAAGAGCTGGTAAGTGTCAAATTCAGATGTGTGGGGCAAAGAGATGCAAACACAGCCCATGCCAATAGCACAAATTTGCAATTAAATTAAAGTATTTGTATCAAACTTTTTCTACTTAAATCACATCACAAAATGCTTCTGCTTAAGGCAGATTAAATTACACGTGGGGTCTGAATACCAGGAGGTCCAAACAACCAAATTGCATTTTCAATTATAGAGGCAGGGCCATCTCAGAAGGAATTGTGTGTCTGATCCTTCTGCTGCTGCAGCTGATTCATTGAGGCAGTTCCTTCTGCCCAAGGAATTCACTGTGTCTGTGTTTTCCGTGTCCTCACTGGGCTGTGATTTGTAGCATCTGGTACCTGCTGAGATCCAGCTCTTGCTGCCAGTTCTGGACTCTGATCCTGATGGAATCCATCAGCTGCAAAAGGACAAGGGCAGCTCTTTCAAGAGCAGCAGAAAGAAGCTGGTTTTATGTGTTCTGAGTTTTAAACATTTCCTGTTGTTTTGGTTTTTTTTTAATTTAATCAACTATTTCTTAGTTCTTTTTTGCTTAGAAAGGCCATTTTCTAGCTTTTTTTCTCCTCTGACTTTCTGGTTTTGCACATGTTTTGTCAGTCCAATGATGAAACGTTGCACTTGCTGATAACTGGGTTTTGTTCAACCTCCTGCTGGGTGAGTGACTGAACATTAACTCTGGTTTCATTCCTCCTTTTTTATTCTTTTGAAACTATGATAATTGTCTTGGCAAAGTGTACTGAGGTGTCTTGGTGAAAATTGCAGTTAAAAACCACTACCAGGGCTTTTTGTAGTTCCGTGGAAGAATATGGGGTGGACTTGATGTGCAACTCTGAAAGGTGAGTCTGGAGGACAATGAAGAGGATAAAAATCTCTCCCAGACTGAGGTGTGACACAAATGGGGGCTGTGCATTGCTTTTTGTAGGATCTACAACCTCTCCCCATGATTTTTTGTCAGCTGAATAAACAAGGCCAAATTCCAAGCACTGGTTTGGTATCAATCCCTGTGGAAGTCATTCCAATAAGCACCATCAGGCTCACTGAGCTCTGCTGAGTGTGAAACCAAAGTCCCTCTCCAGCTCTCCTGGAGCCCCTTTAGGCTCTGGAAGAGGCTCCAAGGTCTCCTGGAGCTTCTCTTCTCCAGGTGAACATTCCCAGCTCTCCCAGCCTGGCTCCAGAGGGGCTCCAGCCCTGGGAGCACCTTTGTGATTTCCTCTGGATTTGCTCCAGCAGCTCCACATCCCTCTGGTGTTGGAGGGCTGGAGGCAGCTCTGCAGATGGGACTCACATGGATAGTTGGATGGATTGCCAGCAGAACTATGGATAATTCCCTACTCTGGGATCCCTGGTGTTGGAAACAACTGTTCTCTCACTGAGTCATTGCACCTGATGGCAGGAAGGAGAGAAAAGTTGGAGTGTGGTGTGACCAGGATTCTTCTGGCAGGTTCCAAGCTCTGAGTGGGATGGAGATGTGCTGCTCCTTCATGTGCCCATGCCTTCCCCTGAGCACTGAGATCCAGAGATGCCTCTTGGTTGGAAAAGGGCTGAGAAATCTGTAGATCTCATACTTTGTCATCTTATTCCTTGATGGGAACACACTGCCCTTGACAGGCTCCTTTAATGATGTGGGTCCTTCAAGGAGAGCAGTATAATTAATCCTCTCCTGCTATTTCCTCCCCTTTTGCAAATGTTGGCAGAAGTGTCCTTGTAGGATCCACACTAAGGTGTTAATAAAACCTTTCTCATGTAATTAAAGCTTCCTGGATTTCAGTTAACTTTATGTCTGTGCTATTCCATGACTGTCTTTCATTTAAAATGTCAACTGTTTTGGTAATTGAAGCTGTATTTGGTAATTGAAGGAATTCCAGAAGACACCCAGCAGTACAAAAGGGGCCACTGTGCTCCCTCAGTATGAACCTGCCAAGGTGGGAGTGGAGCAAAATCCAGGCAGTTTGGAAGGCCCCTCATTCCTCCTCACTCTCATTTCATATTGTAGTAGGTCATGGAATGGTAAAATCATGGAATATCCGGAGCTAGAAGGGACCCACAGGGACCATCCAGTCCAACCCCAGGCCCTGCACAGACACCCCAACAATCCCCCCCTGTCCCTGTTGTCCAAACCCTCCTGGAGCTCTGGCAGCCTTGGGGCTGTGACCAAACCCTGGGGAGCCTGGGCAGTGCCCAACCACCCTCTGGGGGAAGAACCTTGTCCTGAGATCCAACCTGACCCTGCCCTGACACAGCTCCAGCCATTCCCTGATCCTGTCCCTGCTCACAGAGATTGGAGCTGCCCCTCCACTTCCCAGGGGTACAAAGCACCTGGAATTCAGGAGTATTTAACTGAAATTTCCCCTGTTTCTCCTTGTATCCATTGCCCCTTGTCTGTCCATGTGCACCTTTGAGAAAAGCTTGTCATCACCTTGTCTTTATCATTCCTGGAATTGTAAAATTGAAATTACAGGAGATTTTCCTACAACATCCAAGAACCTCCTGTACTGCACTAAGAGAGGAGATTAATCTCCACCCTTTGAGTTTTGATTCTTTCCCTCGTCTTTTCTCCAGAGACAGAGATTTGCCTTGTGCTGTTTGATTTGTTTTGGTATTGTAGTTTTTTCCCTTTTTTTTTTTTTAACATTTTATTTTCACTGTTGCTAATTGTCCTCCAGATCTAAAGGTAAAATGCCAAAGTTGGTACTTTTTGTAGCTTCAAGTCCTAAAATCTCCATCTGGAAATTGAAGTCTCCAGCCCTTTGTTTCATCACAGGTGATAAATTTTCCCACAGCTTGTCACAGCTTATTTGCCTGTGACATGTGAAGCAAAAGGAAGCAGAACTTGCTCTTCCACAGTTATAGGGCTATAAAGGCATAATAAAAATAAATGTGGTAACAGTAGACACAACACCTCTGAATATGAGCCCTCAGTCAGCAGTTCTGTTGGGTAGGAAGGTATTTTTATCATCAGAGGATGTTACAGAAACTTAACACCCCACACCCAAAAGTGTCCATCTCTTGTAAGGACAGAAGTCCCAAACTTACCACTGCAAAACATTATCCGTGCAATTAAATTAGATCTTTAGAAATAGCAGATCCAGAGCTTTCTTTTGAAATTTCTGGATGAAAATAATATTATTTAATGCTCAAACCACCACAGTGCAGCTCCTGAAGGCTGCACACAGCTCATGGACACAGAGAAATAATGATGAGAAACTGTCCTTTGGGTCCTGGTTGCCATTGCAGAGGGATTTTCTTCTGCCAGGAGTCTCTCTGTGTTGGGAAAAAATCCCATTGTTCCCCACACAAAGGGACCTGCCTTCCAAGGTGTCATGGACTAATTTAAACCCCCTTCCTGTTTCCAGATTTTGCAGAGTTTGTTTTTCTGGGGCTGTTCCTTACTGAGATGTCTTTGAAGATGTATGGGCTGGGGCCAAGGAACTACTTCCACTCTTCATTCAACTGCTTTGACTTTGGGGTGAGTAGGATTCAGCTGGGTGGATAAATCACAGGATGGGTGGGAAGGACTTTAAAATCATCTCATTCCACCCCCTGCCATGGACAGGGACACCTTCCACTATCCCAGGTTGTTCCACCCTGGCCTTGGACACTTCCAGGGATGGGGCAGCCACAGCTTCTTTGGGCACCCTGTGCCAGGGCCTCACCTCCCTCACAGGGAAGAGTTTCTTCCCAAAATCCCATCTAAGCATGAAACTATTGCCCCTCATCCTGGCACTCCATGCCCTTGTAAAAAATCCCTGTAAAAAACGTGTGGCTCTGTTGTTATCCAGCAGCTTGGGCATTTAAGGGTGAGTATGGAAATCCATGGAAATGGTGCTGGGAGTGTCTCTTCTGTGGGGACCATTGTATAAATTAGCTGCAGTGAAACACATTAAGCTTCCCCTACTTATCATCCTTTTGGAAGAGAAGTGACAGCTGGGAATTTCATTTCCTCACAAACTACGGGGTGTTCAAACGCTCTGATTGCCGGGAGATTCTCCCTTCCATTTAAATGAGGTGATTGAAAGGCAAAAAAACCCCTCACATTTTCCTGCTCATCTCCCCTGTCATCCCTTTAATGGCCTTTACCTGCAGATACACAGGCAGCACTTGGCAGTGAGTGCCCAAAAGTGGGAACACATGATTTGTGGCAGGAAGGCAATAACTCACATCCAGAACAGGATCAAACTGCAGCTCTGGAGTGTCAACACTGGGGCTGCTTTTGGCTCCATCTAAGGAAGAACGTGGTGTGTGGATGTTAATTTATTCATTAAAAGCTATTAGGCTGTAATCTGTCCTCACAGAGGATAACTTGGTTTCTCTTATCTCCAGCGTGGGCAGAGCAGGAATTGGGCTGGGAGGTTTCTGGGATAAACCAGATATGGAGCTTTTGATACAGCCCCGGGCCAGGGGAGGATGGTTGGGGTCACTGTACATGTCAGCCAGCCCTTCTCTCTAAGATTCAGCCTGTTGGTTCTAACCTTTATCTGCCAAAATGCTGGGAGTGATTCTTCTCCCCACCATGGAGCAAAATTCCTTTGCTCCCACACAGGAGGAGGAAGTCTCAGCTCCACTAAGTGACCACTCCTCAATCCAAGGCTACAAGTAGAGCCAATTTATTCTTATTTTGGCAATGACAGCAGCAAAGCTCAGAGTAAAGAGACTTTGAGGTGAAACCACCCAGCCCCAGAGTCACTTGTGTCCAACGAGGTGTTGCTTGAGTGTGGGGTCCCCAAATGTGGGGTCTCCTCTCTGGGGTGCCCTCCCAGCTGTGGTGGCTCAGGCACAGCCCCAAACTGTCACCAGAGAAACCAGAGCACAAAGAGTCCTTTAAAAGTGTCACTGCCCTGTTCAAACCCTGCTTGATGTCCTGCACCAATGGTGGGCTCCAAGCTGGCTGCCTCTTTCCTTGGATCCTTGGATCCAGGATGCCCCTCCACAGCCAAACTTGTACCTGACAGGAGATTTAGGAGCTGGAACTGCCACAAGATAAACCCACCAGGCCTGTCTTTGGGTCACACTATGCTTTGGGCAGCACTGGCAATAAGCTGTGCCAAGCATTTCCCAGGAGCTAAAGCTGTTGATCTGTTTCTAATCCTTCCTCCTTCAGAGAATCCACAGGGATCCTCCTTCTACCCATGTTTCTTCCTCCTCACCCACCTTCCAGCTCCCAGAATTAATTCAGCAGCTTCACCCCCCCCAGAACATCACAGATCTCTGTAGCCAGTTTAGTCTGACAAACCACCAAGATGAAACCATTCAAATGCAAAAAGTGAAACAACAAATCAGAGCAACATCAGCCTTGGGAGTAACAGTCCAGAGGGGTCTCCTGTCAAACAGGCTCCCAGGAGGCCCTGCTGAGATGCCAGGAAAATTAATTATCAGTGTAACACGTGGAAAGTCTAAGGAAAGGTTTTGCTGATTCACGAGGAATTCCCAAGAATGAGAAACTGGGAGAGAAGTTTTAATTCCTTTTTTTTCAGGTGGGAGAAAAGGGATGGGCAACTGTTGTGTATTTGCCTTTCCCCCTGTGTTTTCTTGAAGCTCAGGGCACAGGATGTGTTGCAGGGCAGAAACAACCAGGGCTGTAGTTTTCAAAGATATCCAAATAAAAGATATCAAATAAAAAGATATCCAATAAAAGAGGGGTTTGAGCTGCACTGCTCAGGTACCAGAGCTCCCCATTCCCCAACACAAACCAGCTGCTCTCTGGGCTCTGCTGAGCTGTTTATGGTGTTCTTTGTCCAACTGGGGCAGTGGGAGCTCAGAAATGCTGGGTTAATGCAGCAATAACAGCAATTGGCAGACAAATGCCTGTTTTATCTTATGAACTGTGGATATAATTGCCTTTTCCAGCTGGGCTTAACCCATTAGTGCTTCGTCCTTGTTGCAATAAAGGATTTCTCAGAAGATTTTTTCATTGCTTCGGGTTAATTCTCTGCCGTCCTTAAACCAACTAAAACAAAACTTGAAAAACCACCTTGATTTGGGACAACTTTTCGATGCTCTGGATGTGCAGGATCTCACAACAGCTCTTGTTTTAATTGCTCCCCTAAAGACTCTCAGGTTCTGGTGGATCTCACCCAGAGCTTCCCTGCTCTGCTGCAGGTGAAGACTTTTGATCCTTCTGGTGGGAAGGGAAGGACAGGGAATTGCCTCCCTGTACCTCTGCAGGCTGGACAGACCCTCTGTGTGGGGTGGGAAATAAACTGTTGGCATTTGCACTCGAGCCAGTGTTAAAAAATTATTAGAATTTTGTAACAGTGTTAAAAATTAATTAGAATATATGGTGTCCTTCAAAAAAGGTTATTTTAAGGCAGTTTGATGGTTAGAGAAGAAAGCAACAAGTCTGTGAATGGGAAGTCAGTGTGTGCTGCTTCTTTTATCTGGACTGCAGGAAGGGGATAAGGATTTTTAGTGGCCTTGGCTAATTTATGATTTCCCTGAATTTTTCCTAAGCCCTGACCCCTGTGTTTCCTCAGCCTCAGCACAGAGAAATAAGCAGGAGTTTTGCTTTATGTATTAAACTCACTTTTCTTGCAGGTCATTGTGGGAAGTATATTTGAAGTTATTTGGGCTGCAGTGAAACCAGGAACCTCATTTGGCATCAGTGTCCTGAGAGCACTTCGACTGCTGAGGATTTTCAAAGTCACAAAGTAAGTCCAGCTCCCTTTCCACTCACAGGAGAATTTTAGCACCACATGAAATATCTATTACCAACCCACAGCAAGGAGGAGTGCATTTTATTTTATTTTATTTTNTTTTACTGGCACAAAAGTCTGTCTTAACATCAACCAGAATGGTCCCAGTGTGGGGCAGGAGCAAAAGGAAACTCCAGATGCAGAATTGCCCTTTCCTTGGCTGGACAATGGGGGTTTCTGGCAGTTGGAAATTTTGGGAATTCCTGAGCCTGTTTTTGCATCCACCAGGACTTATAACAGCCTGTTCCCAGTGTAGTGATGGACTGCAGGAAAATGTCCTTTTTGCCTGATTTTTAAACCTGTTTAAAACAAAAACCCCCTGAATTTTTGTGGGAAAAGAACCAAGTTCCTTATTTATTGTCTCAATCCCATCAGCTGCTCACTGTCCTTATCTGCTGCTCCTTAAATATGAAATATTTTTCCCACTGTTACCTCCCCATTTCTCCCTCCTTTCCATCCCTGTCTTGATACTCCTTGGCTTGAAGTAACAGGAGGAGAAACAACACCTCCCTCCAAAAATACTCTTTATTGCAACTCCCTTAAATAAAAAACACCCTTTATTACAACTCCCATAAATAAAGAAGGCCCAGGTGATGCCATTTGAACACAACATTTGAAGTCACCAAGTACTTTGGCAGCTCTTCAAGGCCCACATTTTGTTGGTTCTGTGTTAATCCTTGTGCAGATCCCAGATTTCTATGGGATATTGTGTCAAAGGGGGTGGAAACATGAAGTTCTGCTGTTGTGCAGCAAAATAAGGGGGTTCCTGCACCAAAAATGTCACCAGAATTTACCTTTGCATTAAATTTATTTATGGAAAACCGGGTTTGCAGCAAATCCAGAGCAATTCCTCAGCAGATAATTTTCTCCACAGCTCCTGGGATTTACTGGGTCTGATTGTGTGTTGGACTTTTTAAAACTTTGGGCCGTTTTTGCAAGTTAAAATCTTATTTTTTACGAGTTTTGACTATTCATTTTCACCAGCACCATCAGGGGATGAATCATGGAACTATTTAGGGTGGAAAAAACCTTCAAGATCATTAACTCCAACCCTTCCCCAGCGCTGCCAAGGCCACCCATGTCCCCAAGTGCCACATCTACATGTGTTTGAAATCCCTCCAGGGATGGGGACTCCACCACTGCCCAGGCCAGGACAACCCTTTCAGGGAAGGAATTTTCCCTGATATCCAACCCTGGCCCAACCTGAGGCCGTTTCCTGTTGCTCATTATTTGGGAGAAGAGATTTAATGTAAACCAAGCCGAGGGTTCTTAGAACAACAAGTGACATTGTCACCCCACTGAGGCTGAAGTTCCTGGACCTGATTATGAGGATTTTTCACCTGAGATGGCAGGAATGTGTCATAGGTCCTTCCAGCTCCCATGGGATGATCCCACATTTTCCCTCTCATGTCTCATGGGAGCCACCAGAGCACTGGCCCCAGGCACAGGTCACTGCCCACCCTCTCTCATCACAAAAACATCCTGACCCTCAGTAGTTTTCTGTCTCTTTTCCCATCTTTTCCATAGGGATTTTCCTCTGAAACTCCCTGCCCTGGTTTATTTTCCTTCTGTGTTTGGCAGGAGCCAAGCTGTGAATAAACGAGATTAAACCCATTGATTCCCACATCCCAAACCTGTGTGAGCAAGGACAGGGAGCAATGCAAGAGTTAAAAAGTTAAATTACAGCTGCTCTGAAAGGTGACTGCAGGATCCACTAAGAGGGGCTAAAATTCAGGACAAGGACAAGGACAAAACAGCTTCATGTGTCTGTTGTGACACATGTAGTGCTCAGCTACTCCAGGACGAGGCAGAAGGTCCCCAACATGAATATTTTGGGTGCAGTTGTGTTAAATGTGAGGGATGAACACCTTGTATGAGGCAGCTTTGGCCTGGCCTTGTGTCCAGCAGAGCTGTGTGAGCAGCAAACTCCTCCTGGTGCCTGGGGACCAACACTAGGTAGGCTTGGATGCAACTTTTTCAGTCCTAAGAGGCCAAAGTTTCCCCTGGAACCTCTGTCACTGGATTGTGGAAGTCAATTTTCATGGAATGGGTGCAATGGGAATGCAAGATCCTGCTTCTCCTGGGAGGGATCATCCCCAGGATCTGGAAATGTGGGCTGGGTCAGTTCCCCCAGCTACACCTGGGGGAAGGAAGAGGGGGAAATAAAGGGAAAGGAGGATGTTTCTCCTTGTCTGACTCAAGATCTGATGAATCCATGGGTTTCCTTCTGCTGGGTCCCCACAGCCTCACTGGGAAGGAGCTCAGGGTGTGGATCCATCCCCAAAGTGCAGCTGCAGGACACTCGGGGCAGGGTGGTGCTGCTGCAGGGACTCACCTCTGCATGGCCAGGTGGTGGAAATGAAACAAACCCCTGGAGAAAAAGAGGGAAAAATTTCCCTCCATGGCCTCAGACCCAAAACTTTGAGCAGAGGATCCATGAAATGGCTCTAAATCCCTCTTTTCCTACTTCCTGCTCCAGCCCCGTTGTTCCACAGGCCCCTGTGTCCAAAGGGAGATTGTCCAAGAGCCTGATGGCTCTGTCTGCATTTCCTGCTTCGTTAGTTTTCCTGCTATAAACATTCCCTGCCTGTTCTCAGCAGGACAATAAAACCAGGAAAGAGCTGTTTCCAAGCACCCTTCCCTGCCTGTGGATGTGCCAGGAGCTTTCTCAGGGCACAGGGGGAATAAATCCAAACCATCTTCAGTACCTGGACAGATGTGACCTGGATGTGACAGTCAGGATGCAGGCTGAGCCTAAAACCCCTCTTGCCATGCTGGAATTATCATCCTGGATTTGTTGTCATACTCCCAGGCTCCCTGGATCCCTGAATTCCTCACACTGGTGCATTGCTGGGTGTGGATGTGTGTGAAACTCCTACAGGAATGTTTAAACATGTGGGAATTCAAATCCATGGGTGGATATCAGGTTGGAAGGACACACTGCAAAGATATCCTGGTGGGAACGAGCTGGTTATTCCTGATTTGTGGTGGGTTCATCCTCCCCACCTTGAGTCTCCCCCTGATGATATTGATACACTTTTAACACCCCCCTGGCTGCTGTGCTGGATGAGAAGATACCAAAAGGTTGAAATCTACCCCAGGAAAGGAATTCCTGAGGAATTAATCCCACCATTCCCTGCCCTGTGTGGGTACAACACTCACCAAGGGACCCTCTCTGCCCTCATGATGCTCCCACAGATTCTGCCACTCCAGGAGCTGTTTTCCTACAACAGAAAGGAATTTAAATATGCTGATATTCCTTGCCTTTTTTCCCTTTTTTATAATAAGAAAATCACAGGATCAGGTTGGAAAAGATCTTCAAGATCATCAAGTCCAGCCATTAACCAGCACTGCCAAGGCCACTCGTGTCCCCAAGTGCCACATCTTTTAAATCCCTCCAGGGTTGGGGACTCCATCACTTCCCTGGGCAGCCCATTCCAATGCCTGACCATGTTTTCAGTGAAGAAACATTCCATAAAATCCAACCTAAACCTCTCCTGGACACCTTGAGGCCGTTTCCTCTTGGCCCATCACTTGTTACTTGGCAAATTGAGTTTCTCACCAATGATTCTTCCCTGCTCACGTTTTTCTTGGCTGCTCTGCTCTCCATCACAGGTACTGGAATTCCCTGAGGAATCTGGTGGTGTCCTTGCTGAACTCCATGAAATCCATCATCAGTTTGCTTTTCCTGCTGTTCCTGTTCATCGTGGTGTTTGCTTTGCTGGGAATGCAGCTCTTTGGAGGACAGTAAGTTTAATTAATGGAAGGATTCACACCTTGCTGCAATGTCAGACTTCCTGGGCTCTTGCAAAGTCATCTCTGGTTTGTAGGAAGATAATTCCTGTCCTGGTGTTTTACCTGGAGTTGAATTCCTTCCTAAAAGAGAATAATTCAAAGCTCCACAGTCCCCAAACTGAAACAGGACTGGGAGGGGCAGCACTTTTTGTGCTGTTGGAGAAATTCTTTCCCTGATATCCAAGGTGACAGTGTATTGATTCACTTGGAATATTTTTCTGCTGGAAAACATAGTTCTGTTGGATCTGATTATTCTCATTAGAATTGCCATTTGCAAGCAAGAAATATCACAGGATTACCATTTAAATTCCAGCATCGCTTCTGGAATGAAATAACATGGTTTTTATTTGGTCTTTTTTTTTTTCCCCTCAGTCAATCGCTATTTTATCTTTAAAAATATTAAAAAGAAATTATCTACTAAGAGGGTAATTTCAATTTAGACTTTTCCACCCGAGGATGAAAACTTCTTGGAATGGTTCGTTCTGCAAAATATCAGTTGAGCTTTTGATTGTTCATTTTAATTGGAGGTGCAAATGAATTTCAAAGCATCTCAATTTTCTCTGGGAATGAAATTGAATTCCTGCTAATAGTTCTGTTGAGCATCTTCTCAGAGACACCGTGTTCCCTGCCTGGGGTTATTGCCAGGTGGAACAAATGTTGCTCCCTGCCTTGGTTTATGGGATGTTACAGGGGATCAGGAGACAGCCTGGGAGCTGCTTGGCCCTCACTGCTCTGCCTTGGATTTCTTCCCTCTCTCCAGGTTCAATTTCCAGGATGAAACTCCAACCACGAATTTCGATACCTTCCCTGCTGCCATCCTCACAGTGTTCCAGGTAAACCATACCTTGTCCTGGGGGAGTTTAGAGGAGAAATTCCTGGGTATCTCTTATGGAAAGCAAAGACGTCCTCAAAAATCTGGGGAATTTAGGAAAAAAGTCCTTCCTTCTCATGTGCTTTGCTCCATTGACCAATCAACGCACCGTTAAAAATCAAATTAAAAATCAATGTTATGGAATTAAGGAAAATGAGAACAAAAGATTTTTTACTAGGGGGCAAAATCCTGATAAAATAGATATTTCTGTGCTGATGTGAAAGTCTGGGTGTGCCCAGGCTGTGCCCTCCCCCTGTGGTGGCAGCTGTGACCTGTGCCCAACTCCATGGACTGTCCTGTTCCATGAGCTCCATCCTGGAGCAAGTCCTTGACATGGTTCACTTTTGCCACAATTTAATGAGCAGAGAGGCCTCAGGCAGCAGGGAAATAATGCAGCATTTTGCACAGTAATAGCTCGAGATGAGTTAGTGCTGGATGAGAATTTCCTTGGCTGAGGGAGCCCAGGGAGAGGCACCAGCCTTGGGCGAGTTTGTGCAGAGCAGGAGGAACTCACAGCTCTGACAGCTCCAATGCTGCCATTTAAAAGCTTCATTTTGCAGCTGTTTTCTTCATTTTGTTTTTTAAACAATTATTTCAGGTGTTTCAGTAGAAATCTGGGGCTGTAGAAATCACAGGTCATAAATGTCCAGCATTTATAGCCTTGTCCTACGTGAATTGTTGAGATGGGCTCAAGCTGAGGCTCCACCCCATAGAACTTCCATAGAACTCACCTTATCTATTTCATATTTCAATGACATGACTCAAAAAGGCATAAAAAGGTGGGGGTTGATGGCAATTTTTTGATTTAAACAGAAAAAGAAACTAAAATAAAACATGTGTGTGACCTCTGCAGGAGTAGCTTCACGTGGGTGTCTCTTCTCTCCAGATGTCAAGCAGGTTCTGTAGTTACCTCACAGATATTGTAAATCCTGGCAGATTAATGTTTGCAGATTAATGTATTTTAGGGCTCACCAAAGAAAGGGCTTGAAGACAAGTACAGGTATTGCCACAGAGCAGGATAGGAGCATCTGGAATTGTTCATATTATTTTACTTTGGAAATATAGTTATCCACGAGAATATTTAGCTGAAATATTCCCTTGAGATAAATCCCCCATGACTGTGGGATGAAGGGAAACACTGGGTTTATGGCATTGGTTTAGGACATCAGAGCTATGAATTAAACCCAGTTAAAATTCACCAGCACTGGCTTAACTCAGCACAGCTCCCAGAGGCATGTTGATAACCCCTGCTCTTGGTCCATCTCAATGAATTGAAAATGTTGGGCCAATTTTCCTTCACTGTGGGCTTTGGATTCCTTTCTAAAACCTCATCCTTCAGCAAGGCAGCCAAGCCAGAAGCCTTGTTTGGTTGCTGCTCTAATGAGAAGAGTACAATCATTCAGTGACAGCATTTGAACAAACATAATAAAGCCAGAAACACCCTGCCCAGCCCAACCCCTCTGGAGGCTCTTTAAGAAGCAATTTAAATAGTTTCTATCCTGCCTTAGCCCTGGCTGGGTCGTGGTGAGACACCCAGGCCATGCTTTGTCCACCCAGCAGCTGGTTGAGCTCAGCCTAAATTCCCTTTGAGGAGCATCACACATTTTCCTGCATCTCCTGGCTTCCAAGAAAGACCTTGGGAGCTGAAGGCCAAGTCCTGCAAATACCAAATACACACACAAACTCTATATATTCCATATATCTACACAGACAGGAGAATAACTAGTGGCATCTCCCTGTTCCAGCAGCCACTGAGGTGGAAGCTCGATATCCATGAACTCAGAGACTGTGAAGCAGAGACCTGAGTTAATAATCCATGTTCTGCTTCCTTGGGCTCCATCACTGCTGGGGCTGGAGAAGCAGAGCTGTGCCAGCTGAACGTGAGGAGTCACAGTGCCAGGATGGGACTGAACCTCAGCTCAGCTGCATTTGGGTTGATCTCATGGAGGGATATCCCAGAATTTGCTGAGTTGGAAGTGCCCCCCAAGGACCATCAAGTCCGACCCTCAGTCCTGCCCAGGCCCATCCCCAAGAGTCACACGCTGTTCCCAGAGGATCATCCAACACCCCCTGAGCTCTGGCAGCCTTGGTTTCTGAGGTATTTGAGCCCATTTAGGAAATTTGTGCCTGCACGGAGTGTCCTTGTGTCTGGGCTCACTCTTCCCCCACTGCTGTCATCAGCACCAACCCTGCAGCAAGAAATTTCCTCTCTCTCAGCAGCTGATGACTGGTCTGGAATTTGCAGTCATTCCAAGCCTGCTGTGTGCTTGGATTACAACAACACACATCATGCTTTGGGCTTTTTATTTTCCTTTTTTTTTTTTTATTTCCTACCAAAAACAAAGGCAAACTTCCTATTTAGGAATTTGAGCTCCACATCCCAGTGGGCCAGTGAATGTATTATAAGTAGCTATTATTTGATGCTGGCAGGCAGAATAAGTGCTGAGCTGCCCAAAATATTGCTGTGTTACAGTCAATGATGAGCAGGAGTGACAGGCAAGTGAGACTGGTGCAAAATTAGCATCTACCATGGCAGGGGTTGTTTGAATCTTAGGGGTTTTTAATGTATTCTCATTAATTTTCCTATTATTCATATGGTCAGTATCCAGGGCCTGCAGCTCTGCAGGGCTGTGGTTCCTCTGTCCCCTGCACAAGGACACAGGAGGATCAGAGTCCCCCTCACCCATCCTCACTCATACAGTGGTTCCTCCTTCTATTTAGGGTGTTTTTTTTGTGCTTTGTGGTCATTTGGGTCAAACCTGGCAAAGGAGAAGATCCTGTTGAGTGCAGCCCCTGGCAAACCCTGCAGTGGTGCTGGTGCCCAGTGCCTGGCAGCCGGGGTGGTGTCCACCCATGTCCCAGCAATCCAGACCTGTGGGAAGGGGATGAGAGGAGCTGGAGCTGGCAGAGCTCCCACTCAGGGCACTGGAGAGCCCAGAGTTTCCTTAGGGCAATGGTGCTGTTGAAACCTGGTGTCTCTGTGGGACTTAAAAATGGACAGAGGGGAAATTTTGCTGGGAGTGAAGTGTTGGAATGTGGCTTTTGCTGCCTGTGCCTGTGTGAGAGCCCGTGGGCAGAGGTGGGCAGCAGGCAGGTCACCCAGAGGGGTCCAGTCCAACCCCAGGCCCTGCACAGACACCCCAACAATCCCCCCCTGTCCCTGTTGTCCAAACCCTCCTGGAGCTCTGGCAGCCTTGGGGCTGTGACCAAACCCTGGGGAGCCTGGGCAGTGCCCACCCACCCTCTGGGGGAGAAGAACCTTTTCCCAATATCCAACCTAACCCTGCCCTAACACAGCTCCAGCCATTCCCTGAGTCCAGACCTTCCCCATCCTCGTGTCCCTCCTTTGGACACTCTCCAACAGCTTTAGATCTTTCTTACATTGTGACACCCCAAACTGCCCCATATTCCAGGTGAGGCTGTTCCAGCTCAGCCCTGAGCAGGACAATCCCCCCCTCTCCCAGCTGGAGATGCTGGGCCTGACACCCCCCTGTGCTCCTCCATTCCCCCAGGCAGAATTCCTGGCTCTCTCACCGTCCCCACTCTGCCTTTCCTTTGAGTCACCCTCTCTTTTTCCCTCTGCAATCCCAGATCCTGACGGGGGAAGACTGGAATGCGGTGATGTACCACGGGATAGAGTCGCAGGGCGGAGTCCACTCGGGAATGTTCTCCTCCATTTACTTCATCGTCCTCACCTTGTTTGGGAACTGTATCCTTCCACATTGCCTGCTGGTGGCACAGTGTGCACTGCACCTTCCTGGCCTCAGAAATACCTCATTTTGTTTAAAGTCTCACATTTTTAAAACCAAATTATTGCGGTGACTTTGCTCCTTACAGCACCTGGGGTAAGATGTGTAGGTAAGTTGGCCAAGTTGGTGTCATTTTTCTTATGGCAATGTAAAAAGTTTTCATTTAATTTAATGAACTTTCACTTTAATTGCTGTGTTTTATCTTGAGAATATCCTATTATGATTTAATTTATGTTTCACCTTGAGAATGTTCTATTATGGGTTAATTTACCTTGTGGGAAAAATAATTGAAGTCAGGTCAGAGCAGGACCCCTAAGCCTTGAATATCTTCAAGTTTGTGCTTGATCAGGAGAAGGAAGAATTAAAATTGGTTTGGTGTGTAGATGAGGCTCCAGTGCCTTTGTCTACAGGGCAGCTTAACCAGCTGAGCTGTTCCAAAGGCTGGAAATTATCTTGTCTGCACATAATGCTTAAAATTTAATTCTGGATCTTGGGTTTCAGGCTCTGGGAGTACTCAGTCATGTTCCAAGACTTGGCACATGAAGTGTCTGGTTTGTTCTTCTTAGAAATGAAAATCTCTTAAGGGCAAGAAGGAACTGGGAGCTCGTGCCTCCCAAAAAACTGTCCCAGGGTGTCTGCTGGGGATCCAGCAGCACTTGGCTGTGTGGTATGTCCTGAGGAGTCTAAGGAGGCAAGAGAGGTGGGATTTGGAAAGGGAGGTTGTATTTTATAAAGAAGCAAAGCAATCCCTTGCTGCACCATGTGGGTGTGATGAGGAGAAGCTGGAGCAGGGGGGCTCTGGTGGCTCTGGGATTGATCCCAGCAACTCCAGGATCACTGGAGTCAAAATGGAAACCCAGAAACTCAGACAAGGCTGTTTGTTCTGTAAAACAGGGATAATAAAGCTGAGTGTTGTTGCTGTGCTTGGGAGATCTCTGGAGGGTTTCCCAGCAGCAGGAACCTTCTGGCTGCTTACAATCCCAGAGTTCATCTTTTCCTAGGATGAACCTGGGTACCTGGGAGAAAGGGAGGGGTCATGGGGGAAATAATTGGGTTAAAGATGTAGAGTTGTTCCAAACTGCTTCAGCTGGAGGGGAGGTGACAAGAGATGAGACATTTCCAGCCCTCTCCTGTGCCTGAGCTCTCTCCATTAGCACAAGGAAGAGCAGAGCAGACAGAGTGAGCTGTGCCTGTCACACCAGTGTGTCCCTGTGGGATTTATCCCATTATCAGGCGCTGTCAGTGCCCGGCTGGCTCAGACATCCTGCTCTCAGCCCCTTCCAGAAACACAGGCTCTGGAAAACTGGGTCAATGGAGAGCTGGGAGGGAGGGAGAGCTCTAAATCCTCCGGGCTTGGCATTTGAAAATGAGATTAAGCTGTAATCAGGCTTGACAGCACAGCTGAGAGAGAGACTTTTAACCTTCGAGGAGCTACGATCCAGCATTTTTTAAGGAATAGGATATTCATTCTCTTCCTCCCCTTTAATTCAGAGGGGGCTCTGCCTTGTCTTTTAGTTTTCATGAGAAGGGAAGTGCAGGATGTTGAAGGGGAGGGAATAAGGACCTGGCTCACCTACTGCCACTGCCAGGACTTTGGGGTTTGTCTCTGCTGGCTGTGGCAGAGCAGGGAGCTGAACCCTTGCCCACATTGTCCTCACATCTCATCCTAGATTTCCCTTCTCTGTCCTGATGAGGAGGTGACTTCCCTGATACCTCTCCAGTGCTCTTCCTATCCCTTTTGCCCACAGCCACGTGCTGGTGGCACAGCTTGAGCTCCTTGGGGCATCGTTGGTGTGTTTAGCAAGGATATGTCAGGATTCCTTGGTTCTCCAGGAGTTCTGCAGGAAGGGATGAGTTTTGCTGCAGGAGAGTTTCTGTGAGCACAGAAAAAGGGAAGAGTTGGCTAACAAAGAGTAACAACACCCAGAAAACCTTCTGTAGTATCCTGGAAAGCTTCTTTCACCAGCTCCTGAAGCTTTCCCACTTCTCTAAAGAGAAGCTGTGGCTGCCCCATCCCTGGAAGTGTCCAAGGCCAGGTTGGACAGGGCTTGGAGCAACCTGGGGTAGTGGAAAGTCTCCCTGCCCATGGCAAAGAGTGGACTAAAATGATCTTTAAGGTCCTTCCAAACCATCCTGTTATTCTACAATACTTCAAGTGGTCTGAGTTCTAAAGATAAGGCCAATTTCTTGATTCCTATGGAGATTTCCATCCCTGTTGGGGAATTAAAGACCTGGCCTGGGTTGTCTCTGTAGAAACTCAGTCTGGGAATGTCAGAGGGTTTGTAAGAGTCTTTGTGCACCTCACACAGACCTGTTTGCCTTTAAGCCCTGTGGGCAGGAGGGGAGAACTGAGGCTGGGCTGTGGTGCAGGATGGGGGGTTAAATCTCTCCTTTGTCTGTTTTCCATGGGAATTGCAGCAGTGAATCCACTAATGCTTGTGCTGATACTTCAACCAGCATTTTGGGAAAGTCAGGCCTAACTCAGCTTAGTTTTTTTGGTGCTGAGAGCAAGCAGCAGGAATCACTTATTCCTGAGGGGAGGCTGAACTGTGGGACTTCCCAGGGACTTAATTTATCATTGACTATCAAAACATAACCAGGAAAATAAAGTTTAGTTTGGCAGGAAAGAACAGCCCTGGATTGCTGAGGGAGGTAAAATAATCCTTAATGCCAGGGATGCTGCAGAGTGAAGGACAGGGGAGGGTGGAGGGTGACACACGTGTCCAAGCCTTGGGATCAGCTTCCCAAGGAGACCCCCAGAGCCCAGGAAACACCACGAGGACACACCACAACGAGCAGTCTGAGTTGTTGATGAGCTTAATTCCAGACTAGAAACATAGAATCATGTGATATCCTGAGCTGCAAGGACCATCAAAGATGATTAATTCACATTAAATTAATTATTAGATTAGATTAGTGTGACTTCACTGCTCTAACTTGGGACTTCATTAAGATCTGTCCCTCCTGCCCTGCAGAACTCCCTCCAAAAAGCTTTAAAACTGTATTTTTTTTCATGCAATGATTTTATTCATTTTTCAAGTGTGACTTCACTGCTCTGACTTGGTGCTCCATAAAGATCTGTCCTCTCTGCCTTCAGAACTCCCTCCAAAAAGCTTAAAAATGTACTTCTTTTTCATGCAGATTTTTTTATTTAAGTGTGGCTTTGCCATCCCTCCCCACAGAGACGTGCTGAGACTGAATTTTTGAAGCGGGACTTTATGATTTTGTTTTATTTTTTGGTTTTATTTTCTTTTTTTGGCGTTATTTTCTTCTATCACCACTGTTGAAATAAGTCTAAGCCCTGGTGGATGCTGATCAGCAAAAGGCTCTTTGGTTCCTCTGCTGGGAGGGGGTTTATTTTCAGTTTGTGCACTTTGCTGAGGCTCTTTTTAAGAGTTTAAGCAGAATGGATCAAATCTCAGTAGAGAACTGGCACTGGGAATTTTGGATCAATTTAAAACCTGCTGGTTTTAAATATGAAGAACTTATTTCTCCTCCCAGAGCTGCTCAGGGCACCAGGATTGTTCTTTTTCCTGCAGAATGAAGGTGGGTTGGTGCTGGATTTTCACTACACCTCAGTTCTTTCTTTGAATCCATTTACTTTTTCAAGGGATCATTGCAAGGACAAAATGACTACAAGTTTATTTTTCTAAGTTGGAAGTGTCTCACTTTATGTTTCCAGTTCCAGAGAGTCTTTGTGGAACCAGAAATGATGTCATGAAAGTGGTATGATTAGAGTAACAGCAGGATTTGGCCCATTTTCTAGGAAATGACACCATGCCTGTGTTCATTGTTATCCAGTTAATTGATAAGTGGAGGCATCTGTTGAGGAAAATAAAAATAAAGGAAAAAAACTGCAGAGGAGCCTGAAAAGAAAAGCAGAAACTGCCTGGAAGGTGCTGCCCTTCCCTTGGCCCTCAGCTGGGCAGGAGATCCATCCTAAGCCCAGGCACAGTGAGATCCATGGCTCTGCCTGAGCCAGAGCCTGGAATTTGGGTGATATTTGGGAATCCCTGAGCTCTGCAGGAAGGACTGAAGGACCTTTTTTGGGGGGCAGAAACACCCAAGTCTGCCAGACTGTGTCTGCTTGGAACTGGATCAAAACAGCCTGATCTGATAAAGAAAAATTAATTATATTTCCAGTGGTTGCTTCTGTTCCACGAGACACTTGGAGCATGTGTGTGTAGGAGGCAGGGGGAGGGAGACAGTTTTAGTGCTGAGACATTTATTCCCAGAGTAGGAGGTTTGGAAGTGTTTCCAACATGTTGGAAGCACCCCAGAGGAAGGAACCCAAACACCCAGCAAGGAGCAGCACCCCCAGCCCCCCAAACCAACCCTGAGTTCCAAGGAAATGGGGAAATTAATGTATTTGCAAAGGAAAAGTTACTTGAGCTCTGACTGTGTGATAATTTCAGCATCATCTCCCTCTTGCTGGGCTCACTGGGATGGATGGATGGATGGATGGATGGATGGATGGATGGATGGATGGATGGATGGATGGATGGATGGGTGGATGGATGGATGGATGGATGGATGGATGGATGTGCTCCCACCCCACTCCTCAGTGTCCTGCTGGGATGGGGGAAGGAGCAGTTGATGGACATCATGTTTCCAATCTCTCTCTGTCCCAGGGGAATCATCTTCAAATGGTAAAAACCTCCATCCCACGTTACATGACATGAGGAAAACCTGAGGGATGAGCTGATTCCTGGCTGGATAAAGCCCAGGGAGGGGTGTCCCATCCCCTGTGGGCTTTGGCATTCACTGAGGGTGAGCTGCCTCCTCAGAGATTAACTCCTGCACAGGCTGCAGATCTGAAAGGCATCCAGCCTCTGGAGACACTCGTCTCAATGGGAATTAGGGCTGGGAATGTCTGATTCTGAAGTCTTGGCTGAATTAAGTTTGGTAAAAGCTCTGGAGAGGGGAAGCAGAGAGGCTTTGGGATCATTGTTTGGGCCAACTTGTGTCCCTGGCTGCCTTGGGAAGTTTTCTGGTGCCACAGCAATGTGGGCAGGGGCCCTGCAGCCAGCACAGCCAGCGTGGAAACTGCTGGGACACCAGGATTTCTGGGCACATTCTTGTTTGGGAGAGACACCTGCAGCTGGTGGATCAGCCCTGGCATTCCCAGCTCCTCTGTCCATAGGCCTCAGGTTCCTCCTGCAGTGAGGAGTGGAAAACAGAGGGGTGCTGAGGCCAAGGTCTCCCAAAATCTCATTGCAGGCTGAGAGCACCCTGAGAGCTCATCCCTCTCCTCCCCTCCCCTCCCAGGAGGGAATTGTGGCTCTCCCAGCTCACCACCCTCACCCCCATCCTGCCCTCACTGGGCATTGCCCTGGGCTTTGCTTCCACTCCACAGCCCAAGGCAGGGGACACATCAACCCCACAAGAGTCACAGAGGGGTTTGGGTGGGAAGGAACCTTCAGGATCATCTCATCCCACCCCCTGCCATGGGCAGGGACACCTTCCACTATCCCAGGTGGCTGCAACCTGGCCTTGGACACTCCCAGGGATGGGGCAGCCACAGCTTCTCTAGGCACCCTGTGCCAGGGCCTCCCCACCTTCACAGGGAGGAATTTCTTCCCAAGATCCCATCTCTCCCTGCCCTCTGGCAGTAGGAAGCCATTCCCTGTGTCCTGTCACTCCAGGCCCTTGTCCCAAGTCCCTCTCCAGCTCTTGGAGCTCCCTACAAATACTTGGATTAGTTGCCTAAAACTGCTGAGTCCTGCAGTGGATTTTGGGGACCTGCAGCAGGTCCCAGCCCCACGAGTTGAGGTCACTGCAGTGCCAGCACAGGGGCAGCACATTCCTGCTCAAGCCTCTTGAATCTCCAGAGGGTCAACACTCACAGACCCACTTCATTTTCATGCACATTCCTCTTTGGAATAGCTTTCCACAGCTCTGGAGTGAGTGACTCTCCTGTCAAAAATGCAAAATGTATTTTCTGCTTGGGAGAGTAGTTTTAACTTAGTTTTGCTTTGCTGCCTCCCTTTCACATACAAAGGTACCTGATTTACAGTTGTTTGGGGACTGTTTTGCAGACACAGAGCTGGAATAACAACAATAAAACAACCAAGAGCTGAAATCATTAAGTGGAAAAAATGAAAATACAATATGAATAAATAATTAGAGGCCAATATTATGTCTCAGTGATGTAATGCAGGGCTCTGCAGAGACACCCAGCCTGGCGTGGGCACTGCCCTTGTTTAGCTGGGCTTGGTGCAATCTAGGCTGGACTAAGGGCCTGTTTCCCAGCAGATCTCATTATCTGGCTCTTCTGGAGCTGAGCTCTGCTGGTGCTGCAGCACTTGGGATGGAGCAGGATGTCCAGGATGCTCTAATTGTCATATTGCCTTCAGTGGGATAAGCCAGGATAGATCCCTCCCAGCACTGTAATCCAGCAGTGAGCTGAGCTTAGTTTTTCCATGGTACCCACTGCCTTTGTGTAGCTTTGTGTAGCTTTATTATGCAAAAGTTGGCTTTAAAATGACCAATTTCCTGCAGTTTCACTGGTTGTCCTTTTAAACAGGGGGGAAAATGAAGGTGGGATGCTGTGTGTCCAGGCAGGACGGGAGGAATGGAAACCCAAGGGTTGTGGTGTCTCCAGGGCCACCTTTGGTGTTGTGTCCCCACCAGGGACCCCAAATGAGTGTCCAGCAGCTCCTGGACTGCAGAACTTCGGGAAGAGGTGGGTGAGCTGGGAATGTGGTGCAGGGGGTCAATCCACCCCCCAGAATTCCTGCAGAGGGACAAAGTGGCAGGAGAAGGGCAGCAGTTTGCTGTGGGGGGAGTTTTTCCTTAGCTGCCCCCACAGACACCCTCCTGAACGTCTTCTTGGCCATCGCTGTGGACAACCTGGCAAATGCCCAAGAGCTGACCAAGGTAGGTGAGATTTCTGCTTTCTCCAGCTCAGAGAACAACTGCAGGACCCCAAGCACAGGTTCCACCCTTCCAGCCCCCTGAGGCTTCCCCTACACTCTGCTCATGCCATGATTTACCAGTTTTCCCAGCAGAGAAGCAACTGGAGGGTTATTCCTCTTGGGGTTTGTTTCATCCCAAAGGTGTTACAGCAAATATTTTGTGTTCTTTAGTTGGTTTTGTCACAGAGTGGGCATTGCTCATCTCCCTGCTGTGTGGAGGTGCTCAGGCATCCTGAGAATTCCCTGTTTCCAAGAGCAGAGATGAAGGAATTCACAGGTTTGGGCTGAGCTGAAGCTCAGACATGAGCAAAGGCAGGTGTTGTGTTGCTGCTTTTCCCTCTCACATTTGTGTTTCTTACCTCGCTGATGCATTAAAGAACTCAATTTTTCCAAGCAATTCCATGTAAAATACCTTGCAGAGGTTGGAGCACTCAGGGGAGATGTGAAAACCTTCCTCACCAGAGAAATGTGAGGCACCAGCCCAAGCACAGGCAGAGAGCCAGGAGATGACACTGATATAACTGCCCTGTCTGCAGAGATTTATTTATATATTTTTTTATATTTTTAT
>WEIV01014080.1:247884-258536 GCA_013390005.1 Calyptomena viridis
AACATGTATAATTAAATATTTATATATTTATATATATATTTATTTACATATATTTATTTATATGTATCCAGATTACACTGGAATATCCTCTGTGGAGAAGATTTATATTGTAACATTCCCTAAAACTCAGAGCCCCAGGTGTGCAGAAGGAGGGTTTCAGCTTCTGCCCTTGATGTTTGTCGTGGCACACTTGGATTTCCCATGAACAAACTCAGATGTTTCTGAGCAGATTAGGGGGTTTGGGGACATTTTCAGCTTCTTCTCACTGAGTTCTAAAACTGTTACCCCCATTGCTGTGCTGCTGTCACTGAAAACTGGGAAATCAACTCTCCAACCAGTTTGTGGGTTAAAAACCTAAAATTAATTTATTAGCAACACTGGATGCATGGGGGTTATTCCTCAAAGCATGCAGCAACCCAACAGAGCAGGTTATCCCCATGAAATTATGTATATTTACCACATTTCTATTACATATCCATGACATCCTGAATTCATGCATATATCCTAATTATTTGTGACCTCAGGGGTCTTTTCAGGGTCTTTGGTGGTCGTTTGGGGACATCCCATTCCCCAGAATTCCCTTTTATAGTTCTGGATTTAAATCCTGATGGGTTTCTCCTTGAGATCATCTCAAATATGTGGTCAGGGCATGATCTGATCCTTCTTTCCTCACCACTGTGTTCTCCCAAGTGAGACATGTCCTAGGACATATTAATCACTGACAGGAGGAAATAAGGAAGCAGCACAAGAATTCTTAGTCACAGCTCGGAGCCCACACAAGTCACAAAGCCACCAAGGGAACCAACCCAAGGCCACACTGATCTCTGGCATTTGAACTAAGCCCTACATGGCACAAAACTCAGCATTAACCACAAATATAAGGACCATACAGGATTATTTTCCAACATGCTCCATGGATTCCTTCTTCCAGAAATGTAACTTGTTTGGCAGCACTGCCTTTGGATCAGTCCCAGTGGCCAAAGCAGCACCACAAGCACCTCAGAGGTTGTGGTTTACATCATTTAATTTAAATATTCCTTACAGAGGAAGAGGGGCACTGCCCATGTGCTGCTGCATGGGATGTTCCCTCATCTGAGAGTTGCAGAAATTCCCCATCCCTGGAAGTGTCCAAGTGTTGGACAGGGCTTGGAGCAACCTGGGATAGTGGAAGGTGTCCCTGCCCGTGGCAGGGGGTGCAATGAGATGATCCTTAAGGTTTTCTCCAATCTAAATCATTCTGTGGTTTTATGGAGATGTGGTGCTTGGGGCCATGGATTAGTGTGGACCTGGCAGTGCTGGGATAAAGGTGGGACTTGATGTTCTTAGAGCTCTTTTCCAACCTTACTGGTTCTCTGGATACATCCTGCAACTCCACAGCCCAGGGACACAGATTTCTGAGTTTTCTACCCCCAACCAAAGCTACCAACTGCTCCCAGTCCAAATCCACATCCCTGTTGTAGCTGAGCTTGTCTTTCCCAGTTTTCCTTCCCTGCTCTGGAGCTGCAGGAGCTCCAGCTTTGACTGCAAAGTGTTTCCTGCCACCAAGACCCAGCACAGAGTGTACAAACTCTGGTGGCTCTCAGGTGTGTAATAAATATTCTTGTGTGTCCCAGACCATGGTCTGCACCCCTCCTCTCTTACACTGCAGCTCAGGGCTGTATTTAATGCCTCCCTGGGTTTTTTTCCAGGAATTTTTTCCCTTTCAGAAGCTCAGCTCTTTCTATTCTTTCTAACACTCCAGCCTGGAAGCACAGATCCTCCCAGATTTATGGGAACCCCTTGCATGTGCTAACAGAGAGGATCAGGCCCAGCACAATTCCTGGGTTATGAAGCTCATCCTACTTCTTTCTTAATCCTTTAAGTGCTTTCCTGTGAATATTTCAGCAGCTGACAGGGACACTTAGAAACTGCACTTTGTTGATGTTTATAAAGGATAATTAAATATTGATGGATTCAGCAGTGTTGCCAAATCATAAAGCTGCTTGAGAAACTCCTTTTTTTTTTTTGCATTAATTTTATTTATGATCCCAAAAAATCACTAAGGCTTTCCAAAGAAAAGTGAAAAATGATAAAAGTAATTCAGTTATATACATACCTGGAGAATGAGGGATTTACTGCTGGATAAATATGATCATGTAAACCCCCAAATGGCCCAGAGATACAATTCAGTTACTCAGGAGTCAGTTGATCTCAGGAGACTTTCTGGACATTTATGCTGGAAAACTAATGGAGATCAGTGCTGCAAATAATGTGGGAAAACCAGGAGCAGTTGGCAACTGCCTCTGTTTAGGGAAGACACAAAGCTTTCCAACCTCAGGACTGAAACATTTCAACCAATATTTCCACTTTTGGGTGCTAATTTGGATTTCTTTGTGGTGGCATTTTGACCATTTCTCAATGGGCTCAACTGGGCCTTGTGACCTGCAAGACAATGATCAGAATTGTAACTATATTTAACTTGAGCTTGATCATCCAATGTCTGTTATAAAACTCACCAGTGCTTAGGAATGACTCATAAAAAGGAGAAGATAGAAAAGAATCACCTTCTTTGCTTTTAATCTATAAAGAATTTGCTCTCCAGCCTCTGCTTCTCCCTCCCCAGGCCTCTTCCCTTGCCTTCCCTTCCCTTCCCTCTGACTCAAACCCTGCCAACCAATTCCTAGTGATTTCTGAGACTTGTCCTGATGTTTTTGGGTTCCCTCCCCTCAGTTTCAAAGTGTTCAAGGCAACACCACCAAAGTCAGAGCAAGCAGCTCTTTTTGCAGGTGATATTCAGGGTGGATAAATCCATGATTTCCCAGTTCAGAACTGGATGTTTTACTGTCTGCTCTCTTTATTTTAAGAATAATTCCTTCACAGCTTTACTGTTGAAGGGCAGAGATAGACCTGAGGTTAAAATCCTCATGATCCAGGAATATGCAGGAAACATGGACACAACCCTCCTTCTGCTCTAAGGCTGAGTCTACAAACCACATTTAATATTGTTCCTTTTTGTTTTCACCCTCTAAATCCTCAGTGCTTCATCTGAGGTGAATGGAAATACCTGGGATAAAGCTGATGGGAGCACAACCAATCCAATCCATTGTTTATTGGATTTATCCCTTCAGAAAAGTCACCCTGGCAAGAAGTGAGGGAGGATTTAGGAGCCTGTCTCACATTCCAGTAGAACATCAGTTTAAGGGGGTTTTACACACACAGGTCTGAGATAAATGGAGATCAAAGATTCCCAGGAATGTCACACTCATGGTCAGGTCTCTCCCTGCCCTAATCTCCTTCCCAAGGCCTGAGGGGTGAGAGGAGACCCAAGACAGGCCAGAAATCTTTGTGAGGGCTTGACCAAACCCTGCATTTCTCATCTCCACTTGCACCAAAGTCCTGCCAGAAGATACCAAAACTGCCTTGTATTGCTGAGTTTCACTGTCATCTCATCCCAACAGTGACAGTCCCAGGTGACTCAGGCCCTGGTTATTGTTGTTTCATGACAAATCCTCTGATTTCTCTTGCTTTTGTGCCCCAGGATGAGGAGGAGATGGAGGAAGCCACCAACCAGAAGCTTGCCCTGCAAAAGGCCAAGGAAGTGGCTGAAGTGAGCCCCATGTCTGCAGCCAACATTTCCATAGCAGCGTAAGCACTCTGGGAGTTTTTGGGGAATTCAAACCATTCACTTTCTGTTTTCCAGTGTCAGTGTGTGTCTGTTCAACTGGAGCATCCCATGGCACTTTGGGAGCCCTTCTAGACCACCTCTGTTAGTGGCAGGGCTTTGGGTTGATCGAATGTTTAATCATGAATTTAATTAAGGATTTATTTCATGTGTTTTTCTTTGTGATGCCTCATCTTTTGCCTTGCTCTAAATAACTGTATTTTAGAGGGATTTCTCTTTTTAAGCTGTCCTAGGTTAGATTTCACCAGGTGAAGTGTGAACATGGCACTTTGGATTTTTAATGATGAGAGTTATGTGAGCACAGAATGTATTAAATATCCTTTAATCATCTCTGGGAATTTAAGTGTAAAGACATCCCCTTAAATAGCTGAAAAATACACTTGAATGCTCTTTCTTTGCTGTTTGAAAGAGTTCTGGAGTGAATAAAATCCTGATGTGAACAGTCACTGCTTTGTAGATAGAAACAACAATTTGCATTTTATGGATGAGAACATCCACACAAGTTCTGGGATACTATAATCCTTGGAAAACATTGCCTTAGGGGTCAGCTTTCCATGGATCCTGATCTGACTGAAGTGTAAAAATGATATGTACATGGAAATGTCTGTCCAGGTGTTGTTGAGGTCAGTTCTGCCTGTGTGGGATGATGTTTGAGATTTGCCAACTTGGAAGTGTCCAGGGCCAGGGATGAGCTTGGAGCAACCTGGGATAGTGGGAGGTGTCCCTGCCCATGGCAGGGTTTGGAACTGGATGAGCTTTAAGTTCCCTCCCAACCCAACCCATTCTATGATTCTCTTCTCTGATACCTTGCAAGGATTTACTAAAAAGTATGTTCTTCCTAAAGGTTCATTGAACTCTTCTGGAATTTTAGCATCAGCACCAAAAGTTTGGTCGTGCATTTTACTGGGAGCTGCTGATGTTTTCCAGACCCCTTTTATAGGGGACAACTCCAAGGGCTGGAGAAGCTCAGGCATAGAAAAAGAAATTTCCTCTTCAATTTTATTGCAAAATATCAGGAATCCTTCCTTGTTCCTTCCATGTGAAGCTCCTGAGACTGAGAGTTTGATCCACTTCATCAAATACAAGAGGCCAAATGGAGCCAGTTTGTTGTATGTGAAGGGAAAGAATATTATTAATTTGTCTATTTTATTCTTCTGGCCATTTCATTTTGCCATTAGTGCTTTAATCAGCTCCTATTTATGCTGTTTTACATATAACCCTTTTCTCACAATGGTTTCCTGTCCAGTCTTGAAAAGAAGTCAAATGAGGACAGTTGCTCTTGTTGTTTGATTAATTCCTTGTACTGTTCTCTTAAAAGGCAAGATGATGATTATTTTCTTCCTTTTTAATCAAAGCATAGTGAATGTGAAGATTTCTTAGAAATCAGCAAAAAAACCAAGCCAATTTAATGGAGCTGAAGTTTCACATCCCATTTTTAAATTGCTTTAAAATCACCTTATTCCATGATTTTTTCACCTGGTTTCCAGTAGCACGAGGCCAATTTTATGACAATTCAAAGTGAGTAAAAAATTGTGGATTTCTGCTTATTTTGCCTCAAATTGAGTCTGGCCACATCCCCACGTGCCAAATTGTGGGAGCATCCAGTGAGCACAGTTGAAAGTCAATCACTTCCACATCTCCTGACCGTGGGACCCAACAACCATGGTGTGACTTCTCATTGTCTCTGCTGTGGGACCAGTGAGATGCTCTCACAAATCTCACAGGGCTTTAATTTGGCAAAAAAGAATTTGCTTTAAGGTCAATCCGTTGATGCTCAAATGGAAGGTGATGTAGAGGAAAAGGCAGGGAAGAAGCCAAGTGTTGTGGGATGGATGGATGGATGGATGGATGGATGGATGGATGGATGGATGGATGGATGGATGGATGGATGGATGGCTGCCTTTTGATCCATGAGATATTCAATGAATCCATGTCAAAGCAATTTGTTTTATACATCAGTTCATCCATAGTGAACTCCAAAGTGCCTATCCCTTGGATATTGCAATCCAGGAGGGATCTGTGGGGGCAGCCAAATGCACCCCCATCGATTCACTTTTTATGCTCTTAAACTACCCAATGGTCCTGAAGGTGGAGCAGATCCCATGTCAATGGCAAGTCTTGACAGAGCAGATTCCAACCTGGACATGCCAAGAGTGAAGAAGTGCTGGGCAGGCTTGAAAATGGGATTTTTCTTGTATGGAAATACCACCACAACAGCAAAAGCCTGTAGAGCTTGGGCACAAAGAGCTGAGAAACAAACACCTGCAGAACTATGTGGGTGCTGAGCAAGGGCTGGGAAAACTGGGATTGAGCTCCCCAAGGGCTGCTCTCCCTGATCAGTTTGTATTTTTATTTTTCTCCTAAGGAATACTTGTTAAGTTCTATAATTTATACTTTTTTTTAATATGAGAATGAATTTTGTATGAAACTGAATTTCTAGCTCAGGCATTTATAGGTGGATCAATGCTCTGAAAACAGCAACATTTTCCCTGCTGCACCAGCCAGAATGGTGTAACAGAGGGCACCATGACTTGCATTCCCTGAGTCACGATGTTCACGTTCCTGGTGTGCTTGTCCACCTCCCACAGAGGTGACAAAGCTGTCCCTGGGCTGAGCCTGGTGACAAGTCCTTCTGGCTGTGCTGCTGGTTCCCTGGGAGGTGCTGTGCTTGCTGTTTTCTTTCCCTTGTCAGTCCTCCATCAAGGACTGAGAGCGGGATCTTCCCCTAAACCTCCTTCCAGGCCTTGAGCTCTGAGATGAGCTCCCTTGGTCAGAGCATGGTGCTAATTACACCAGGGCTGTGGGTTTGATGCCAGTTTGGGCTGGACTTGATGGTCCTTGTGGGTCCCTTCCAACTCAGAATATTCTGTGATTTTCTATTTGCTTTGCAACCTCCATTTTTCCCACACAAACACATGTACCTGCAGTTTACCTGCACCAATTCTCCCCTCCTCTGCCATACAATCCTCTCTTCAAAACTGAGCTCCATAAAATATTCAATTTATGACTTTGGTTGCAAAGCATCATTTCCTAAGCATAAGAAACTGATTGCTTATTCAGCCTCTTTGGAGGGTTTGAAGAGGCACCTTCATATGTGGAATTGGATGCTGTGAATTGGTTTGTGATTGATGGATGTCCTGGGAATCTCTTTTAATAACATGCTCATCATTGCAGTGCTGTCGAGGTATCACCTGTCCTGCATCTGCCCTTGGGTTGGAGCTCCTGCTTCCTCCATCTCCCAGAATTTCTGTGGTTTGCCTTCTGCTCCCCCAAAGGGAATAACCTGACCACACTTTGTTTCTTCACCTGGTGAACTCTATCCTGGAGGACCCTTTTAATCTCATGGCTTTCCAGGTTTCAAAAAGCTTAAAAGTGTTAAAAGCTTCAGGTGTTCACGTCAGTTTTGTCATTGTTGCAATGTTTGGTTGAAGACAGCGGATGTGTTTAATTTGAGCCCATTGTTTCATTCTTATTTTTGTGATTTTTGATTTTTTGTTTGTTTTCTGTTTAGCATTTTCCTTGCTTTGTTGTTTCTGGAGGTGAGTTCCTGGGTTCCTTCAGTTTGCCCAGCCTTGTCTTGAAGACCCTCTGTGTCCTCCAACATTTTAGACCACTCAGCCTCTGGAACTGAGTGACTGCACAGACTGAGGGGTCTTTAGTGCAAACCATTGGTGCAGCTTCCTTGGTGGCCAGAATGGAGGAGAGGGGGAAAAAGGGATGATTATGAGGAAAAGCACTTTGTGATGCCACTGTAAAGGAGCCGTCACGCTCCTTCCTGTGGGTCACACAAAGACCCCAAGCCAAACTTGGGTTTTTTCCTTCTGGTTTTGTTTCACCTGGTGCCTGAACTCCCTGTGTTTGGGTTCCTCCTCCAGTTTTTCTATTCCAGCCAGAGATGCACCAATGGCACGTACAAAAGGGGCTGCAATGAGCACACCTGGCCCAGCAAGACCAACCAGAGGGACACGAGCTGGGGCTCACCTGGCACCTCACTTGGATTTTCCGGTGGCCTCTCTTCACCTTTTCTTGGTTAAAAGTCTTAAAATAGCAATTTTTTTAGCAATCCTAAATTTGTAGGAACTTTCTAGGTAGTTCTGAAGTCACACTGAGTGAAACCCTTTATATTTTGTGACTTACGGAGTTTGGGTTTTTAATTCCACGTGGAAATGGGTTACAGCTGTAGCCAGACATGAGGAAATGATTTAATCACAGGTATGGGGTGTGAGGTTTGGATGGGAGGAGAACTTCCAAGATGTGGGGGATGAAACACTGTGGACAGTGGCAGAGACAGTTCATGGACAAACCTCATCTCTGTCGAGTTCCCCACTGCCATTTTCCAAAGTGACCTGTGTTTCCCAGGACAACCTTCCAGCCTCCAAAGAGCTCCTCATCTCCAGGCTCAGAGGGGTTTCTGCTGTTCCCTCCCATGGTTGTTCAGAGCAGTTGACACTGTAATTGCAGGCCCACAGGTGGACTTTGCCTGGCAGTGGGAACGAGGTAGAAGAGTCAGGAGAAAAGTGCCAAGAGCAAAGAGAGATGGCCCATCATCTCCCCGTGACTTCTCAGAGCTGTCTGTCCCTTTTGTACAGGCCTGGGGACAAAGGGCAGGGGGGGGAATTGCTCTGTTTCTCCAAGACATTTTCCATCTCAGGGGCTCCATATTCTCCTTTTGTCTTGGGAATACTGTGGTCTCTTTCCACACCTCTGTTGGGCTGTGGGGACTCAACAGAACCCAGCAAGAAGCGTGAACACCCAGCCCATGACCTGTGCTGTGCTGGGGGGTGTAGAATAGAAGAGGTGTTCTTTTTCTCTTGCTGGCTTGTGATTTCTTCCCTTTCTTTTCCTCCTTGGAGTGTGTTGGTGTGTGAGGTACTGTGATTCCTCCTGTTAGTTTACCTTTTTGTCCTTGGCTGTTGGTGGAACAGTGACTCAGCTACACCCAAAGACACTCTGTGCTCTGTCCCTCGTGGCCGGTAAGTAGCACCGAGTGAATCTCAAGGAGGTGGCTTTGTTTTGTGGTTTCACACCCAAAATGATGTTTTCAAACAAGCAGCACTGGGAGCACAGGAGTGAGCCTGGAGTGCTGCAGGACTTGTGTCATGTTGGCTGGCTGGGTGACAAGGAGACTTGGCAGGATCCTCAGTGTCCTGCACTGCACCAAAGTGGGAGAAACACGCGGCTCGTCCCAACCTCCCGCTCAGGGATGTGAGCTGCTCTCAGCAATTAAAAGCCAAATTTCCACAGTGTTGCAGGTAAATCAGGGCAGCCCAGTACATTCTCCTCCATCAGGGGTTTTCCACCTGTTTTGCCAAAGAAATTTCTTATGCTTGAGATGTTTGTGCTTGAGGGGCTTGTTCTGTCTGATGTCCTGGGGGTTCAGCATCCAGCCAAAGAGGAAAAGGTCCCCAGCTTGAGCAACCTGGAAACAATCATTTTCCTGGCAAGAAAGCAGGACATGCCAACCCCACTTTGACTCCTGTTTCAGTTGGCACAACACAAATGAGGGAATACTGAAGTTTAGGTAAAATACTTTACCTGACTGTTCAGCAGATCGTTTGCTTCAAGCAAAACTTTTATGATGCTTTTCATAGTTCTCTTATACTCATTCCAGGTTTCTGAACCTCTGGATTTTGTGTTTTATGTATTACCTGGGGCACCATTTCTTTTTAGAATAATCCATTAATTTTAATAAATATATATTTAAAGTTCTACTTATTTCCAAAGAACACTAGATTTTGATTGGACCTTCTAATTTGTTAGTATTGATTGGTAACGGACCAAAACTGTCATGGAAACAGGAAAAAAAGTGCTGCAACTAAAAAGGCAAACTCAGGAGGTGAAGGGATTTTATTTTCAGTCTTGGAAAGGGTTCTTTGAATGATGTAGATGGATAAAAATTATCATTTATAAGTATTAATGCCTCAACCCAAAATCTCCCCTGGCTTTCTGCAGATTCCCTGCCACAGGCAGAATAAACTCTTTTTCTGTGTAATTCAGTGACTTCCATATTTAGAACCCCCACATATAAAGTGTTTATACAAACACTGGATGGAGGAGAATCTACACAATTTCTTGTGAACTGAAAGAAGCTCCTTTCAACACTGGGCCCTGCTGGAGCTGCAGCAGATTTTTAGAGACAGTGACCTGTGTTTGGACAGTCTGAGCTCAGCCACATCCCTGTCCCAGGCAGAGGAGAGAGGTAGGTGCCTCTGAAGAGCAAATCTGAGGCAGGAACTGAGGAGAACCTTCCTGGCACCAACTGCTGGAGCTCAGGTGGATTTTGGAGCTCTGGACATGGCGCAGGGTCTCCCTCCAACCCAGATTGAGATTCCTCTCATGCCACGAGGCCAGAGCAGGAATTAGCATCCTACTCCCACTTGGAAATAGCAATTTGCAGCCCAGCTGTAAAAGCAATGCCCACCTGGCTGTGCCCAGCCCTGTCCCTGAGGTGCCAGAGGTGACTCCAGCGGAGGATTCCCACGGCGTGAGTATGGCACACCGAGGCACCACCTGTGGCTTGTGGTTCACCTTTTAATTTTTTCCCCCTTTTTGGTTCCATCTTTGATTCTTTGGTTGTCTCCCCCTCAACTAGAAGGTGGTGTGTCTGTGGCTTCCACACTTTCTGAAGCTTGCCTGGTCTCCTCCCGAGGTGCACGCTGCCATCTGCATTCGATAGGACACAGCCTGTATGAGTCTCCTCCCAATGTCGTTTTATGGTTTCTCTGCTCTTCTTCTTTTTGGTTTGGTGTTGGTTTTTTTGTTTTAATTTATTTTTCTTTTTTCTTTTCTCACTTTTTGTTTTCTTTGTTTGTTTTGTTTTTTGCATGTGCAGTTTTGTAAAGCAAACTCGAGGTTCTGTATCTCGCAGCTCGTCAGTCTCCAGCGTAAATTCACCGTGAGTTGCTCTCTGTTACAATATTCACTAAATGGATTTATCATTTCTCTCCCTCTTTCCCCTCCCCCTGACGCCTTCAGTCCCCCCTTGTTTTTT
>WEIV01014080.1:261648-301032 GCA_013390005.1 Calyptomena viridis
AGCTGCCTTTTATAAAAGCATGGAATCAAACTGCAGGTACCAAAATCCCCTTGGAGGGAGGATTTGCCCACATTGCCATGGAGGTCTGTTCCTAACTCCTCATCACTAAAATAGAGGCTGGTTTTGCTGCCATGACTCACATCTGTTCTCTGAACAGAAGCAATTTGTACTGCAAAAAGCTGTAGCTGAGGTTTCTCATCCTCTTTAACATTTCTATGCACTGTCTGGGCCATCATTTGTAATTTCCTATGCAAACCAGGGCTGCTTTTCATGGATGAGCTGAGCGGGCTTTTTTTTTTCAGTATCTAAAGAGCATTTCCCCCAAAACCCTCTTGTCTGGATTAAATAATATCTGAACCTCACAAGAGTGTGAAATGTATAAAAGCCATCACAGAGCATCAGCAGAGCCCCCCTGAAGTGTGAAGACACCAGAGGGTCTTATTTACTCAATATAAATGTCATGGTTGGAAATGTGGGGGTTTTATTTGAAATCCAAATAGATAAACTGGAAAAACTCCTCTGAAAGCCAGGCAGGTGCTGTGGATTCCCATTCCCTGGGTGAATACTGGTTCAGGTTCAGGATGCTTTTATATCTCTCTGGTTGTACCCACTGTGAGTGCTTTGCTGTAATTACACTGAATAGATAAATGCTCTAATTTCTGAGCCCAGATGGAAGTTGAACACTAATCTACTAATCAAAAAGAGCTTTTCAAAGGTGCGAAAAAATCCTTTAACTCCTTTTGGTTGCTCAAACTGTATAAAATACCCTGTGCCTTTAATAAGAGCTGCAGAGCCACATTCATCTGTTCTGAAAGAACAAAGCTTATTCCAAAATCTTTTGAGATTCAGAGGGTTGAGTTTTCCCCATGTTCTTCCTTTGATTATTTTTTAAAAAAATTCTGAATTGTAAGAAATTAGAGACAAAATCCCTGAGCTAGTTTCTTTTAAAAAATAAAATCAAATCAAGGTGAGTCATTTTCCTGTGCTAATTCCAGCCTTTTGTGCTACAACAAATTTGTAATACAGGCAATGCAAGGGCAAAATACGTTTTTTTTTCACTGGGAGAGGTAATTAAATAGAGATATGCTCTATTTCTTTAAGTAGATCAGCATTTATCTAAAATACATACAGAAACTGGCAACTAATTTATATGTACATAGGGATGACACAGCCAAGTGAATAATGGTGTCGGATTTTTCCAGTAATATGGAATTTAGGGGTTGTGGGATGTTGAATTATTGCAATGGGGGATGAAATTCAAACCAGTGCATTCAGTAACTTGAGGTTTTCTTGGGATTCCTGTTGATTGTTGGTTATTGTTTATTTCTGACAGGATCCAGAGGTGTCAGTAATTGCCTGGACATGACAAATTACATGTTCTTAAGGCAATTTCTGGATTGGGAAATAAAGGGAAAGTCAGTGTTTCACAAGATGGCGATTTTTTTTTTCTGGAAGTGCTGAACACCTGAAACTGCCAATTTTTTTTTTTTTTCAGAATAAAACAGTTTCCTTTCCCACCTCAATTCCTACTTTCCCAACCATCACAGCACATCTCTGCTGCACAAACCCAGCCCTAAACAGGCTGATATCAAACAGAGGGAAATGAAAAACCTTAAATATCTTCTCCCAGGATGAATCTTTCATTTGCCATCCAAGAACTCAAATTATTCTGGATCTTTATCTCTTGCTTTTGTATTTTCCCTGTCTGGACCATCTCCTTAATTTCCATCCTCACAGTGAAAAAAAATGGGCTGTGATTTCATTCCCTGACGTGTTTTGTCTTGGATTTTATCAAAAACCTGGAGTTTCTGGTGGGACTTTGGTTGGGACATTGAAATGTATTGGCCAGAATGGAGAGTGAGGCTTCAGCACTTCAGAGGAAACAAATAATTTCAAGTAAATGTAATTTGACTGGGGTTTAATGGTTCCACATATTTAACCTCAGTGTGGTTTTTGGTAAATCAGGCCAGAACAATCTGGCTTTTAACTTTCATTTTTGATTCTCCTTTAACTCTCTCACCCTGCTATTTATTACTGAGCCTGTAATTATTTGCTCACAATTCATAACTGAAAGACCAAACAGATCTTGAGGTCTGAAAAGGGATCCTGTGTCTAAGGACAGGGATATAAGCTGAGACAGAAGAGATCTTTTCTGGCATTTTCTTCAGATCAGAATGTGCATAAAGCTAAGCCTTGGATTTATACTTCTAGGACTGGAATGTGACGTATTTTAGAATCAGAAAATTCTTTTTATTAGAGCAACAGGGAGCAGCAGGAAGGGTGGGGGAGCTGTGCAAAACCAAGGGCTCAGCTCTCACCAAAGCCCAAAGGAGAAGCATCAGGTGATTATTTTATTATTCATAGGAATTGTGGTCACAGACACCTCCTGGGAGTGGCAGCAAAGCTCTGGATATCTCCTGGATTTTGTTTTGATACATGTCTTGGAAAATACTCAACTCCACTCTGGTGAGATCCCACCTGGAATCCTGTGTCCAGCTCTGGGGTCCAACATCAGGAGGACATGGAGCTGCTGGAGAGAGTCCAGAGGAGGCACCAGGATGCTCCAAGTATTGGAGCCACTCCATGGAGCCAGGGAGAGCTGGGAATGTTCACCTGGAGAAGAGAAGGATCCAGGGAGAGCTTAGAGCCCCTTCCAGAGCCTAAAGGGGCTCCAAGAGCTGGAGAGGGACTTGGGACCAGAGATGGAGGGACAGGACACAGGGAATGGCTTCCCACTGCCAGAGGGCAGGGACAGATGGGATATTGGGAAGGAATTCCTGGCTGTGAGGGTGGAGAGGCCCTGGCACAGGGTGCCCAGAGAAGCTGTGGCTGCCCCATCCCTGGAAGTGTCCAAGGGCAGGTTGGAGCAACCTGGGATAGTGGGAGGTGTCCCTGCCCATGGCAGGGGGTGGATATGGATGAGCTTTAAGAACCCAAACCGGTCTGGAATTCCATGGACTTCCAGGCTCTCCACGGGCCAGGTGGGCTCAGCTGCTCCCCAAAGCCCCCCAGGGATCTCAGCTCTGTCCCCTGTGACATCTCACCTTCCACTTCCCTGGGGTTCAGCACATCCCGTGGCTGCACTTCCCCAAATTGGCTAAAAGTGAGAAATTCAATCTGAGGATGATAATGTAGGACAAAATCCCATCAAAATGTGGCATTTAGTGAACTTTGTCAATATTAGAAATTGGCATCTGAGACAGTTTGAAAGGGATTTCACATTTCAGGAGCAAGTTTCTGAAGCTCAGGGTGTGAGTTACAGTCAGCAGAGGCTTTGACCACATTAATAAATTAGGGTTTCTAGCTAATATTGGGAGAAATATTATGAAAGTGTTTTCTTTCTGTGCAACTGCAATATCAAAAATTCTGATTTATAAAAGCAAAATCAAATTGGAGAGTAATATTGGACTTGGTCCTGGTGTGTGGGATGACCCAGCTCAGTGGGAGAGCTCAGAGCTCAGAAGGAAAAGGGGCTGGAACATCCAAGCAGCAACTCTTGGGGTCACTGGCAAAGCAAATTTTAACACTAGTGGTGAGTTCATCTGAAAAATAACTGTTTTATCAACTCAAAGAGAGTTAAAACCCTCTGCTTGGTTCATTCCTACCCCAAACTGAAATGTTTCATTGTGTTTTCCAAATGGAAAATGGAAATGTGGAGAGTTTATGGACTCTATGAACAGAAAATAGGATTTTAGTGCAAAGGTTTTGTTGCGTTTTTTATTGGAACTGTATTTTAACAAGAAATTCCCTTTCATCTGTAATCAGAGCACATCCTTTCATACCCACAGTCTAATGTGGAGGTATTTTTAACATCAAATTATGATGTTCTTCATAGTCAGCTTTCATTCATTATTTACTAAAGCAAAATTTTAAGGACTGCCATTAACTGAAGCACTGGTTTAAAAGGTTATGGGGACAAAATCTTTAATCATTAAGGAGTGCCCTAAGATTAGAATATGACTAAAAATAGGCTTTCCTGCCCTGAACAATCCACACAGTGCCTGGATGCATTTTTTATTTATACCAATATTAGCCATTGATTCATTAATATGAATTTTATTTGATTCTACATGAATTGTGTGGTTTTCTTTCCAGCCACAGGCAGGAGTTGTTTGTTGGCTTCTTAATCCAAGGAAAACCAGTGGAGCTGGGATTAGCAGTATTATCTACTACAACATTGCAATCCTAGAGGACCTGAAAATTGAGTGTAGTGCCAATACCCTTAAAGAATTAGAAATATTCTGTAGACAGAAAATAGGGATGCAAAGTAATTGTAAAGCAAGTGAATAAACAACAATATTTGTACTACACAAGTCAGGAGTGATTTACAGGGAAATTCTCTTAATGGACTCAGAAGGATTTTAAGAAGAAAACAGGGTGTTGGCTTCATAAATACATGAATTTTTTCCTGTGGAACAAATATTTGTTATCACAAAGGCTCATTTTTTATCAGTTGGGACAATTCATGCCACGTTTATGCTGTGGATGGGTTGTGTCAGTCCCTATTCATCCCTAATTAACATAAGGGAACAAAGGAAATAATTTTGGCCCTGTTTATGTTGTTCCATCTCCTCGGAAATTCCTTGTGCTGTTGCATCTGCCCCAAATCCTCACAGGCAGCAGCTGGAATGAAACTGTGCTCTGCTTTAAGGTGCCACAATCAGCCCCAGAGCCCTCTGTGACCCTGGAATACCAGGAGAGGGAGGAGCTGCCACAGGATCAGTTGTGTGGGAACTTGGAGAAATCCAGAGTTGGACAAGCAGGGGACACATCCCCTCCAGTTTGGCTCTGAGAGCCCTAAACTCTGTCCCCAGAGGGACCTGCCTGCTCAGATGCTTCACTCCCCTTCCCTCCAGCAGATCTGATGTGCCAGGAGCCCTCTGCTTTTTTCTGATTGTGTTCCCTGGTTATTTTTTCCCTATAGGAACTCTAAAGGATGCAGCCACTGCTTCTGCACCTCCTGCTCTTGACTTGTTGGGAATCAAGGCCAGCAGGTGTTGGGTTTTGGAGTGTTTTGGCAGTGCCTCCACTCCTTGTGTGAATGTTAAGGATGCAGCTCATTTCTAGATCTGGGAAATTCGGGCCTCTGGTGACAGTGGCTGTTTTTAGGAAGGGATTTTAGCAAAACAGGCTTAGTTAATGTGGGCAGGTTAATGCTCTGCAGGTTCTCAGGGCTGTATCTCCCTGGCAGCACGTTTCAGTCAGCCCTGAGTGATGAGCAGTGGAAGCTTTAGCACCTCAGAGAGAATTTAAAGGCTGATTTATGTTCTTGGTGTAGCTGAAACACAACTAAAAGCCCCTCCTGGAGTGACATGTCTTGTGTCAGAGCTGGCAGGTTCTGAGGGTCTCCTCTGCACTGTGTCCTCAGCCTTCCTCCTTCCATCCAGTCTGATTTAGGAGATATTCCTTCCAATTTGGTTTGGATGGGCCCAGCACACTGATGGACAGGTTGTGTCCATGGAAGCTGCTTGGTGATTTCCTGTGTTTTACTTTGGGAATCACTGCAGGGAGACTGGGGCTTTGTGTCCCATGGAAATGGAGCTCAGGATGGATCATGGTGGTTGTGCTCTTCTCTGTGCTCTGGGGTTGTAGATAAGCTGAAGGTTCCAACAGCAAAAGGGCACTTTCCCAGCTAATCCTTATGGCTGGTTATCACTTCAGTGCTGCCAGTTCCCTCTGGCTGCTCAAGACACAGAGCAAAAGCAAGTCCCAACCCCAGGGACTTTCATTATGGAGTGAAAAATGTTCCCTAAACCCAAAGGTGTTTGTTGGCAGCACTCAGGGAGCTCAGACCTGCACAGACATGTCCTAAGCTGCCTCGTTTCCCTGAGCTAAAGAAGAGGCTCAGCTTTGTAGCCCAGCTGGGTTTAGCAGAGCTGCATCTGGAGCACGGCAGAGCAAGGATTGATGCCAGAGGATGTGCAGGACATCCTGGGATGCCCATCCCAGCAGCTCCATCTCTCCGTGCCCATCTTTGCTGACTGTGGAGAGCTGCAAACACATCTCCTGGGAAATCCTACAGGGCAGGAGGTCTGGGGAGTTGGGGGATTTGCACGTTGCTCATCAATTCCTTCTAAATTAGTTCTAAAACCAAGTAAATCTGCAGAGGAGTGACAACATTTTAATCTTTCATAATGTTGAACCAAAAAGAAGTGGCAAGTTGTTGCCCACTGTTCATCCCTGTGCCAGGGGGTCACTAGGGCAGCTTTCTCCCTCATGAGGAGCCTGCTGTCCTTGGATGTGGGATTTTTGGTGAACCAGGCTCTAAGTGATGTCCCCAGGACCTTTTGGTATGATTTACATTTAGAACTGTGATTTTTGTCACCTGTTTTTTTGCTGTGCTGCCAGTGGGGCACTTGGCTGCTGAAAAATCATGCCTTAATGTTCCTCTTGGGAACGGGGGGTGTAGATATTTAGTTTTGGTGATTAGCTCTGGTTGCTCTGATTTGGGGTCAAATCTGATCCTTCTCATCTGCCTGGGTGCCCTCATGCCATTTTCAGTGAGGGTTGAAGTAGGTTTTTGCCTCATTAGCAGAACCAGGCAGCAGCACCCTCTGCAAGGCCTCACCTGCAATATTGGGGCAGTTTGGGCACCACAATATAAGGAAGATATTGAGCCATTGGAGAGTGTTCCAAGGAGGGAATGAAGGTGGGGAAGGGCCTGGAGGGGAAGGTGTGAGGAGCAGCTGAGGGCACTTGGTGTGTTCAGGGGGAGAAGAGGAGCCTGAGGGGAGACCTCATTGCAGGGACAAGTCCCTGGGCAGGGGCAGAGGAGGGGCAGGGACTGAGCTCTGCTCTGGAGGACCAGGGCCAGGAGCAGGGAATGGCTGGAGTTGTGTCAGGGCAGGGGGAGGTTGGAGCTCAGCACCAGGTTGTGCTTTGCCCACAGGGTGGGTGGGCACTGCCCAGGCTCCCCAGGGCAGTGGGCACAGCCCCAAGGCTGCCAGAGCTCCAGGAGGGCTGGGATGATCCTCTGGGCACAGGGGGGACTCTTGGGGATGGGCCTGTGCAGGGCCAGGAGTTGGACTCCATGATCTCTGTGGGTCCCTTCCAGCTCAGCACATCCAGGGATTCTGTGCCCGACTCCCCAGCAGAGCTCAGTGACACAAAGCCTTTCCGACAGCTCCCGCTGTGCTACACGAGTGTGTCTGAACACTCCTCCCCGGGGTCTGTGCACACAGACAGACCCAGACAGTTCAAATCAGCACAGACACGCAAAAGCTGCTTTTTTCTACCGTCAGGGGAGCCCAGAAAGTGCGTAAGGAAGGTGCCTGTGCCCGTGTGGGCTCTGTGTTCTGCTCCAGAGGTTCTGCAGAGATCACACTGATGTGGCACGTGGAGATGTCAGAGCAGGCTGGTGGGAGGAAAATGGCCTTCATGTCTTTGGTAGAAGTTTCATTAAGGGAAAAAATAGGTGCTGATCCTCCACCAGGGTAAACCCAGAACTCCACCCTGGGAGCCAGTGGGTTTATGTAAAAGCAGAATTTGACTTGCAGTCTTTAGGAGGAAAAGAAAAATCTTCCCATCCTGCCCTGGCTGGATAGTTGACCACTTTATGGTGAGAAACCAAATGCTGTGTTGAAAAATCCAAGCATTAAAGCAATGCTAGTGGAGGTGACAGGGACAGAGATGAGCAGGTCTTTCCAGGGATAAAGGTGTTCCCATCTCAGCTGCATCTCGGGCTCTGGAGATGGTGAAGGGTCTGGAGAGGCCATACAAGGAGAAGCTGAGGGCACTGGGTTTGTTCAGCTGGAGAAGAGCAGACAGATCAAACCCCATGGGGGTCTGCAGCTTCCTCAGGAGGGGCAGCTCTGATTTCTGCTCCCTGTGACCAGTGACAGGGCTCTGGGAACGGCTGGAGTTAAGTCAGGGAAGGGTTAGGTTGTATATTAGGAAAATGTTTTTCCCTTTCCCAGGTGGTTGGGCACTGCCCAGGCTCCCCAGGGTTTGGTCATAGCCCCAAGGCTGCCAGAGCTCCAGGAGGGTTTGGACAACAGGGACAGGGGGGGATTGTTGGGGTGTCTGTGCAGGGCTAGGGGTTGGACTGGATGGTCCTGGTGGGTCCCTTCTAGCTCAGGAGATTCCATGTGTCTCTCCCACTCCCTGGGCTCTTTTCATGCTGCACAGAACAATTTTCCTCTCTTACTTGAACTTTTCCAGACTCTGGTGATGCTTGGGCTGGCTGGTCCATCCTCACCTCAGAAGGATGCCATGGATTTAGAGCAGTGCCTCATGTGTTCCATGAGCTGACAGGGTGGAAAGTGACCCCTTTGGGGAGGGGGCTGGTGACAGGCTCAGATCCTCAGGGGCAAATTCCATTTCCCCTCTCTCCTCCTGCCAGTCTAACTTCTCTTGCTCACCACTAATTTGCTCATCCAGATGTTCCCAGGTGGGGAGAAAGGTGCTGTTCATTGTGAGAAGCTTGGTGGGCTGTTCAAAAGCTCTGGCTGGGGTATGTGATTGTTGTGTGCTGAGACTTTAATCCTTCAGACTCTGCCTGAGGCTTCCACATTCTAGAAATGAAGAGAACTCCTTCCCAGAGGCCTGGTTTCATAGTGTGTGTGGGCAAACTAACCCCAGTGATCCTGCTGGCTTTCCCTGCTCATGTTCTCCGCCAGCCATTCTCTCTCCATTCCTATAATTCCTTCAGTTCAACCCTCTGATTCCCCATCTCAGCTGAAAATTTCCCCTTTTTTGGTTGCTGTTTAGGGAATCGGCGCGAATTCGGCGAGTAACTTTTCACCTTCCTCCCTTCCCTAGCAAGCAGCAGAACTCCTCCAAATCCAAGTCGGTTTGGGAGCAGAGGACCAGCCAGATCCGGATGCACAACTTCCGAGCCAGCTGCGAGGCCCTGTACAACGAGCTGGATCCAGAGGAGCGGGTCCGTTACGCCACCACCCTCCACATCAGGCCGGACATGAAAACTCACCTGGATCGGCCGCTGGTGGTGGAGCCCAGGAGCGAAGGGAGGAACAACATCAGCAAACTGAGCCCCGGGGATGTGCAGGAGGTGGAACATCCCAAAGTCAGCTCTGCCGATGGGGCAGAAGCTCCGCGGAAGCACCACCGGCATCGGGATAAGGAGAAACTGGGAGAGCAAGAGAAGGGCGATGTCACCAAGGATGACAACGGCGACACCGGCAACAAGGAGGAGCGGCACCGGCAGCACCGGAGCCGCAGCAAGGAGGTGGAAGGCGGGACCAAGGAGGGGAAAAGCGAGCGGAACAGGGGGCAGGAAGGGGGGAAAAGGCACCACCGCCGGGGCTCGGTGGAAGAAGGGGTGGAGAAGGAGCACCGCAGGCACCGGACTCACCGGCACTCGGCCGAGCGGCAGGGAAAGGACGGCAATGGCACCGCCAACGGCGCCAGGGGAGAGCGGCGCTCCCGGCACCGCGGAGGCTCCCGGTCTGGGAACAGGGATGGAGAGCCCTCGTCCAAGGGGGAGAATGGAGAGGAGCCTCACAGGCGGCACCGGTTCAGGAACAGGGCGCTGTCCACGTACGAGGAGAAGGAGAACGAGGAGAAGGAAGGGGAGGCTGGAGAGAAGGAGCATCGGAACCATCAGCCCAAGTAAGTGGGGGCTGCGTGGTTGGACTCACCCCTGGGTTGGCTCAGGGGTCACAAGAGCCCTGATGTGTTCCAGGAAATGACTTATTCCCCTCCCCGTGGCATTCCCTGCTGTCCTTGTGCTCACAGCAGCTTCCACCATAAATTCACAGAATCACAGAATTAATGAGGTTGGAAAAGACCTCTGAGATCATCAAGTCCAACCTTTGACCCGACACCACCTTGTCAACTAGACCATGGCACTAAGTGCCACCTCCAGGAATGGTGACTCCACCACCTCCCTGGGCAGCTCTCTTTTCCTAATGCTGGGAAATCCACCAATTTTAACCCCCAAATTATTAAATTTTGAATTTGCTTTTCTACACATTCCAAAGCCAATCATGCTGATCCATGGGAGAAGATACAGAGGCAGGTCAGATTCCCTGTGGTTTTGTTTGCTTTCCAAGGATCCCTCGCTGATCCTCTGTCCCCAAGAAGTTCTGCTGTTTGGAATGGGTTTTCCCTCCCCAGTTTGGCAGCTCTGGGATAAATAAGTGCATGGTTTCTTTGTTTGTCTGACAGCCAATGCCAACCACTCTATCTGTAAAGAACTCCCTCCTATTGTCTAAACCTTCTCCTAATGTCCAGTTCCATTTTACCTGAATCAGCACTGCCAGGTTCCCAAAGAGGATTTCAGCCCCTAGAACCAGGTTTAAGAAGGAAATATCCCTGATATCCCCGACAGACCCTCTAGGAGATAACACAGAGCAGAGAATTTCACAGCCTCTGAAGGAAGTTTCTGAGGGACATTTTTTAAAATTCCAGCCAGTCTTGCTTACAGCCCTTTGATTTTCTTTTTTAATCCTGAGCCTCTCAGCTGCATCACCAGTTGTTACAGCACGTGGCTGCTTCCATTAAGAACAACGATGTCTCCCATTTGGTTTAATTCTTATGTAAGTCAAGTGAGAAAAATAGTGCTCCTGAAGCATTTGGAGTAGTTAATAAAGAAGGATAGATTGCCTTTTCAGCTTTATTAGTCTGATGGAAAAGAAATTGCACTGGGATTCTTTAGAATAGAGTTCATGTCACCGTGGAGAGCTGTGAGTGGCACTGAGATAATAATTTTCCTGTCTATATTATCTCTCTTTCAGATGAATTTCAAAACACTTTGCATGCTGTTTAGTTTGCTCATGTGCACAAGCTCACTTTCCAAGTCACTGAAGTGGAGCTGCTGCTGCAGAGCAAAGCAGGAGCTCTTTAGCTGCTGACAGCAACATTACAGAGGGGGTTAGGACTGCAAAAGAGGAGCACCAAATTTAAATAAGGCCTCAGGAGAACATTAAGAAGCAGAGTGTCAGGCTTCATTCAGGAGCCAGCTGATGCTGGTAGTTAATGCCACTGTTACAGGCAAGTGCTGGTGCTTATGAACCTCAGTGATGAGGCTCATTAAACTGAATAAAGATGTTCAGTAGCACAGTCCATCTTAATGCTGTTGGATGTTGGCCCTGGAGGTCTCTGAGGAAAAGATCCCATAGTTTGCTATCAGTGAGTTTTCCTGCAGTCTGGTTTTTCTGCAGAAGGTTTCCATGAGGAAAAGAGTCTGTGAAACCCAGCAGGAGGTGCAGCATCAGCTCTGTGTGTTCCCTGAATCCTTCTCAGGCCACTTTTAACCCAACCTGCCTTTCTGCCTCAGGGAGAACCAGTGTGAGATTGAGGCCAGTGGAAGTGTGAGTGTCCCTGTGCACACCCTTCCCAGCACCTACCTGCAGAAAGTGCCAGAGCAGCCAGAAGATGCTGACAACCAGAAAAATGTGACACGGATGATTCAACCCCCCCTGGACAAAACCACCACTGTGAACATCCCTGTGACCATCACTGCCCCACCTGGGGAAACCACTGTCATACCAAGTGAGTGCCTTCATCTCCCTGCTTTTTCTGCTCTGGAATTGCCAGGAAAAAGCCAGCTTTCCAAGGAGGTGGCAGCACACAGTGGGAGGGGGGCTCTCCAGCACCCTCAGCAGAGGCAGATAGGAGAACTTGTTACACAGGCTCTACAATTGCTGCAGCCTGCAGGAACTCAGGATGGGTTCCTGGGTCTTCTCTTGGCTCTCCTGGGCACCAGCATCCTCTCAAAAGGCAGACAGGGGAAGCTGTTGTTAAGATTGTACTATTCATACAGCCTGCAGGTTCCCAAAATGTGTTCCTGGGTCACCTGGTGGCTCTGGAAAACCCCAGGTGAGCTTCCCTCACATCCCCTCCCTGTGAGAGAGAAAGATGAAGGAGAGAAAACCAGCAAAATGTAGAAACCGAGCAGGAAATCAGCAAAACTGGGCAGGAAAACCAGCAACTTGTGCAGCAAAGCAGCCACAGGAGCAGCTCCTCTGCTCCATCCCCTCCCTGTGCTCCATGCTGCAGGATCCTGCTCCAGCAGGGATGGCTTCTGGTCCCTCTGGCATTCCAGAGGGGGGACCAGCCACAGACCCCTCAGCAAAGGACAGGAGTGATGGTGGCTTTGGAATGGGTTCACACTTCTTGGCTTGTACACTGAGCCCTAAAGGCCACCCAGGTGTCACAGCAGCCCTTGGTGACACTGCTGCTTTGGGGTCCTGCAGGCTGGGTCATTCCTGAGCTTTTGGCAGTCCCTCTGCACCTCAGAGCCTGTCTGGACCTCTGGTCCTTCTCCAGACCTCTCTGCCTTGGCTCCAACTACAGATTTACAGTTTTCCACATGGTCCCAAGACCACTGTGCCCATGGTGTGCCCTGAAGCCCCTCATCCACCAGGTTGGGGCTGTTCCCTGGCAGAGCAGGAACGACCTGCAGAAGTCTTGAGGGCTGGGGGTGCCCAGGAGAACTGCAGTGAAATCCAAGAGGTGCAATTTTGCCTGCAGGCTGTCAGGACTCTGCTTTCCAAGAGGCACAAGACTTGTCTTTCTTATTTTTTCCTCCTTCTTTCTCCTTTTTTTTTTTTTTTTTATTTAAATGGTAATTTTCCTATATTGCAGTGCTGACTTCCTGTCAATCCCACTTTATCTTTCCTGGCCATTTCCTCTGTATCTGGCTGCAGATACAATAAGGAGTTTATTGAATATGTCACTCACACGCAAGGAACTGTCATTTGCTTGCAGAATAAAATAAAAAGTAATAAAAGCCTTGCACCTAACACATTCTAAAGGGTGGGGTTTGTGGACTCCAGGTCTTGGGAATTAATGGATAAATCTGTATATCTGTCTAAGAAGAGCATTTGTAGCGTGAAATGTTTTCCAGTTCATATATTGGAGGTTATCCTCAGTAAATTATCCTATAAATCCACTGCAAGCAAACTTATGATGAAAACTGGAGAATTTCCAGCCTTTGGGAGTGAGGTTTGGAACAACTTTAGAGAAGGAAGTTGTGTAAATTAAAAGCCTTCACACATGGGGACAAAGCTGAGCTGCAGGGTGCAGATCTGGGGGGTCCAAGGAGCCCTTCCCAGCTCTCTTTTCCTAATGCTGGGAAATCCACCAATTTTAACCCCCAAATTATCAAAGCTCATCTATGAATTTGCTTTTCTACACATTCCAAAGCCAATTACGCTGATCCATGGGAGAAGATACAGAGGCAGGTCAGATTCCCTGTGTCCCCAATAAGTTCTGCTGTTTGGAATGGGTTTTCCCTCCCCAGTTTGGCAGCTCTGGGATAAATAAGTTCGTGGTTTCTTTGTTTGTCTGTCATTTCCTGCCTGTTCCTGCTCCATTGCTCATCAGCACAGCAGTTAAGGGGTAGAACTGTGTGGATCCCATTGGAATAAGTAGCAGTGATAATAATCAAATGATTGTTCATCACATTTAATCAACATATCCAAAGGCTGTTTGCTCTCCCAGCTGCACTGTTTGCATATCCAGCTGTTGCAGGAGGCTCCTGCTGGGAACACTGTGGATACATTTTTAACTCTCTCCTTTCTGCTTCCTCAAATTCCCATTTCAGTGAACAACGTGGAGTTTGAAAGCAAAACAGAGGAGAAGAAAGATGTCGATGACTTGACGAAAAATGGGCCTAAACCAATCTTGCCTTACAGTTCCATGTTTATCCTGAGTCCCACAAATCCGTAAGTTCTTTTAATCCCATTTATGGGCTACAGGAACTTCAGGCCTGGGTGTTCAGAGCAATAACATCAGGTTGATCTCCATCTCTGCCAGGCATTGGGGTAATTAATAAAAGCCAATATTAAATAAATATAAATAAAGCCAAATAAAAGTAAAATTAAATATATACGTGGATCAGATGCTGCTGTTCAGATGGGCTTTCCTGAGGGAATAAACTGCCAGGAGAGGGAAAAGATGATGCTTTAGGCAGACCCCAAGTGCCCTGCTGAGCCTCAGGTGGGCAGCTGTTGACTCCTGGGGATCACTAAAAGGTGGGATTTGGAGCTATAACTGGGAGAAGATATGAGGAACAGCAGCTTGGGGGCTGGTTTTGATACCAGCAAATCCTTGCAGGTTCCACAGCTGGAATTCCTGCTCTTTCCATCCTCGTACCTTCACATCAGTGAAAACTTTGAACTTCTGGGGAAACATGAATATTTGTAATTTCTGAGGCCGGGAGTGCAGCCTGTGGGGTGTGTTGGGATTGTGGCATTTCTCCCTCCTCAGGAATCTCTGCCCCATGGGGAGCTTTGTGCTCAGAACCTGTAAATCCTGAGTGTGTCACTCTGGGGGGCTGCAGGACCAGAGGGGAGCAGCAATAATTGTGGCACGAAGGGCTGTGAGTCATTTCAAGCAGTAACTGAGGGTGTTGGAAACTTCTGCCAAGCCCCAGGTCTCCAAGGAGCAGAGGTGGTTGTTTCCCTGAGGCTCAGGTAGAGTTGTTGTAGATCCCAGTTTCTCTCTGAGGTTGATGCTGAGATACCAAAAGGGAGCTCAGGCCTAAAGGATGAGTTTTCCTACACCTCCTGCTCCTCAGGGCTGTGACAACCTGCCTGTGCAGGCAGTGGGACAAAATGAGCTCCTGTTTGACCTCAGAAGAGCATCTGTGGGGGAAGGCATGGTGGCAGCTCTGGGCACCGGGCAGGCTGAATGGAATCCTGGAATCACAGAATATCCCGAGCTGGAGGGACCCACAGATCATCCAGTGCAATCCCTGCCCTGCACAGACATCCCAACAATCCCCCCATGGCCACACAGTCCCTGAGCTCTGGCAGCCTTGGGGCTGTGACCAAACCCTGGGGAGCCAAATTACAATTATGGAGCATGTCTGGCTGGATAAGGACATAGCATTCCCTAATATTTGGTAGCTCAAGTCTTTATGTTGTGGAATGATCACCAAAAATGAGCTGCAAAATACCTGCTAAGGCAAAATTGCTGAGTGGGAAACGAGATGGTTCTGAGCCCAGCAGGGTCTGAGGGGTGGGCTGGGCAGGCAGAGAAGCAGCAAGACTTTCTTGTTTCATGTATCTGCTGATTTTCTCTCACCTCATCCTGCAGTTATGACCCTCTGAGCCCCACAGTCCAGGATTTGGGGTGTTGTTCCACTCGCTCTCCAGCTCACACCAAATCCTCCCCCAAAAGCTGTCCTGAAACACCACTGCAAAACCAAAGTTCACTGGGAGGGAAAATGTGTTATAACACAGAGCCAAGGGGGGATAACAAAACAAAGCCCAAACTCTGGGAATGTCAGCAACTTGGTTTCACACCTCTGGGCAAGATGCAGATCCAGCTGGATCCCCTCAGGTGTTTTGGCTGGTGGTAACTTCTCCAGAGAGGTCTTTCTGCTTTTTGGGGGATGGAGCTTTTCTCCTCTCTAATGACATCTCCCTCCCCAACCCTGCTGGGGAGGCAGGACCTGAGTGGTGCCAGTGGGCAAAACAGCCCAGGGAAGCATAAATAAAATGCATTACCCTCCAAGTGCCACCACCCTCTCAGAGCAGACGATGTGAAGTGATTTCTCAAGCACCACTGGCAGTTTACAAATGCTCCCACATCTCACTGCTGGTGATGAATGATGAAGATCTAAAAATAGGGGCTTGTTATTTCTTTGATGAATTGAGTTTGATGCAAGAATTACAGCTACAAATGTTATTGCAAATGTTGCCTTTCACTCCCGTGGATTTACAGAGTGTGTAGATGATCATCTTCTTCTGTCAGATTGATAACCAGAGTTAAGGGATCCACAAAAGCACTTTCCTTTGGGTTATTTTCTATCCAATCTGTTTCCTTGTATTTGGAGCTCTTTTTCATTCTGAATCCATTAGCAACCCAAAGAGAAGGAATATGTAAGTAGATGTGAAAAATAGACTTTAATTCTAACTGTTCAGATATTTGCTTAGAGAAAATGGGATATAGGAACTGAAATACATTCTCAGATAACAGAGTTGGTGAGTTAAATCTATAATTTGATTTTCAGGCAGAACCCAAGTCCTTTATTCAGTTGAAAAATATGGTGCAAACGCAGAGCTCTGTGTGCAGTGGAGGATTTGGGAATTGTGGTCAGATGGAGTTATTGGCTGAAATTTGTGAATAGTTTGGAATTGCTTAGAAATTGAAGCATTTGTCACTTTTCTTGGGCACAATTTGTGAATGAAAAGATTAGGTTAAAATAATCGAATATATTACTGTAAGATATTTGTGCAGCTTAGAAAAAGCAGGAGAGAGGTTGGTTGGAATAACACAAATACAGTTTCAGCTGAGTCTCAAAGTGCAGAGCATGTGCCTCAATTTTAAAGAGATTAGTTGATATTAAAAGGATTTCAAACCTTGTTTTGAACTCACAGGACATTAACCTGTGAGTTCAAAGTGGGAAGGATGGGGGAGTAGATAAATATAATTTGTAGAATTGAGTCTGAAGGCTTGAAAGCTCTCAGTGCCCTTTTGAGAGATGGAGAGAGAGATAAATAGGTAGAGAGATAAATAGAAAAATAGGTAGAGAGTTAAATAAATAGAGAGATAAATAGATAAATACATAGACACATAAGTCATTAGAGAGACAAACAGAGAGAAAAATAGATAAATACATAGAGAGATAAATAGGTCATTAGAGAGAAATAAATAGAGAGAAAAATAGATAGAGACAGAGAGAAATAGAGAGAAAAATAGATAGATAGATAGAGAGATAGATAAATAGATAAGTACATAAATAAAGAGATAAATAGATATAAATAGATAAATAGAAAGATAAATATATAAATTCAGGACTAAATAGATCAATAGAGAGATAAATAAATAGAAAAATAGATAAATAGAGAGGGAGATAAATAAATAGAGAGATAAACAGATGTAATTGCTTTGTAGAGAGTGGTGAAGAGATGTTGAATCCCTTCCTTTAAATGTCACCACAGATCGTTGCAAACTGGAATTTAAACCCACTAGTGGTGGTTTTTATTTGATTACCATTATTGTGCTGGGAATGCTGAAGGTGATGTCCCTGAGGAACCTCGTCCCTGTGCCAGTGTTTCAGTGTGACCCTCCCCGTGTTTCCGTGTCCTGCAGGATCCGCCGTCTCTTCCACTACATCGTCAACCTGCGCTACTTCGAGATGGTCATTCTGATTGTCATCGCCCTCAGCAGCATTGCCCTGGCTGCAGAGGACCCTGTCCAGGCTGAGTCACCCAGGAATGATGTGAGTACCAACCCCCAAAGGCAGGACAAGGTTCCTCTGCTTCTCCCAGCACGTGGCATGTCCATGTCCAAAGGATGACCCAGTGCGATGGCAAGTGCAGAAGTGGAGCTTTGTTTGGTGACAGATTTGCTCCAGATAAGTTGGAGCTCAGCACAAGGTTGTGCTTTGCCCACAGGGTGGGTGGGCACTGCCCAGGCTGCCCAGGGCAGTGGGCACAGCCCCAAGGCTGCCAGAGCTCAAGAACCATTTGGATGATCTTCTCAGGCTCATGGTGTGACTCTTGGGGATGGGTCTGTGCAGGGTCAGCAGTTGGACTGGATGATCCTTGGGGGTCCCTTCTAGTTCATCATATTCTGGAATAAAATGCTCACAATTCCTGTCCCTCCCTGTTGTTTCAATCGCACCCAAGTTTGAGAATTTGGGAATCACTGGGTGTTGGTGATGGGACTTCTGTGGAGAAGCTGCAAAGCTGACACATCACTCATAAAGCTCACACACCCTGATCACCAGCCAGGGCTGACACAATCCCAGGATGATTTAGGTCAGGAAAAGCTTAAAGCTCATCTCATTCCACCCCCTGCCATGGGCAGGGACACCTTCCACTATCCCAGGTTGCTCCAAGTCCTGTCCAACCTGGCCTTGGACACTTCCAGGGATGGGGAATTACCCTAAGTTCTCCTGCTCCTGGTAGACCAGAGCCTGAGGAAATCAGACCAGATGTTTTTTTACCTTGGTGGGGCATGGTAGCAATCTCCCAGAATTAGTAGCAAATCTACTTCTCCAGGGATGTCAAACCAAAGTCAGAGACTTTAGATTTTTGGGAGATGGATGCTCTTACAACAAGTGTGAGTGTGACACCTTTCACATGAGAAAATTTGCTTATGTGTTATTTCAGTGTGAGGCCTTTCCTTACACACATTCCTCTTTCCCTTTCAGGCTCTGAAATACTTGGATTATATATTTACAGGTGTTTTTACCTTTGAGATGGTGATCAAGGTAAGTATTTTTCCAAGCAGAAACATTCACCTCCTATTCCAGATTTACACTCACCTACTTCTGGGAGGCTGGAGAAAGGGTGGAGCAGGACAGAGCTTCCTGGGATGTCTGGGGAGGTGGCAATGATGGAAAAATTTACCTTGGGAACAGCTCTCAGAAGTAGCCAGATGTCCTTGTGTAGTGGCTCTCCTGGTTTATTTAATTTCCCAATTTATGGAGGAAAATGAGGATATCTTTAGTAGCTGTGGCTGTGTAAGAGGATAAGAAATTCCTGATGCAGAAATGTGTGGTTGAAGACAGAGCTGACAGACTTCACTGACACTCATCTGATTCTTCCCTTTCCTTTGGTGCTAATCAGGAATATTAAAAGCAAGTGATTCTTCCTCTGTCATGCTTCCAAAAATTGAGGCTTTATCTTTTTACTTTACTCAGTGAGGTGACAGGTTTTACTCAGGCTGTTCCAGAAAGCACAATCCTAATAAAGCCAGGATTTATTCCTGGGGTAAGGAAGAAGGTAGGTTTTACTGTCAGAGCAAGATGCAGAATAAAAACCAGATTAATGCAATTCTGTGCTGAGAACCCTGGGCAGGAATGGGTGCTCTTGTTTCTTGACCTTTTGCTTATGATTTATGAACTTGAGCTTTGGTTTAGGAAGAGCTTTCTGTGCCTCTCAGAGAGGAACAGCCTGGCCAAATATCTCCATGTTCCCCTATAAAAAAATTTGTGAAGGGTCATTTGATCAAGAACATCATCCTTGTAGAGTTGGGTTGGTCCTTGTTTATTAAAACTCTCTTTTCCTGTGTTTCCTTGGAAGATGATTGACCTGGGGCTCCTACTCCACCCTGGCTCCTACTTCCGAGACCTGTGGAATATCCTGGACTTTATTGTGGTCAGTGGGGCCTTGGTGGCATTTGCCTTCTCGTAAGTACCTTTTCCTTAACATCCCAATTTCTAGGAATTAAGTCACAGAGGAGGCAGGATCTGTCATAGAGCCACTTGATACAGAATGTTTGTGGCCCAATTTCTCAGAGAAATGTTCAGTTTCTGCCCTTTTTTCATCTCGGAGCTGGGGGGAAAAAAAACAAACCCAACTAAATTAATGTTGTAGAACCTCTTGAAAATTCTTCCAGCTTCAGGGTGAGTCCATTCACTGTTTGTTCAAATATTAAGCCAAGATTTTTGTGACTGTTTGGCCAAATTCTTCTCAAGAACATATTGTAACAGTTTGTGGCAGCCCAGTGTCTCCAGGCAATTGTAAGAATTGCTTTTACTATGAAAAAGTTCTTAATGAAATCAGTTGATAACTCAGTGAATTCTTTGTAAAATATTCTTTCTGGAGTTGTGGATATTTCTGCTTCATAGACCTTGGTATTTTTCTCCTCTTTTCTCCTCTCTCATTCAAGGAACTTGTATTTCCATAGTTTCACTTTTAAGGCTCCTTGCTCTGTATTTATGACATCAAATAACACCCCATGTGCTTCTTTAAAGTCAGGGAGGATTTTCAGCCACACACACTGAGGAATTGCTGTTTAAAAACGAAGATCAGCTTTTCATTTGAGCATTTCTCTCCCAAATTACCAGAGGAAAAGCAACGAAGGTTCTTCAAAACTTCAGGAGCTCAGAGTTGGGCGATGCAAAGCAATTTTCCCCCCGTATTTCTGGGCCATGGAGATGGTGGTTTCCTGAGAAACAATGGGAGATGACCTGGAAAAAGCCTGCAGGACTTAATCTTCTGCTAAATTAGCCTTGAGCAATTATAGGAATGTTTAGCAGCCCATGGCCAGGCTGTGCTCACCTGTTTGGTGATTAGAGGAAATAATTTCAGTTGCTAATGAGAATTAACAGTGTTTTACTTGCTAATGAGAAAAGCATTCACCTCTGGCAGGGAACTGCAGGAGTGTGTCCTGTCTGTTTGAGACTGACAGTAATTTTGAAGCCTCATCCCCTGCTCCTCTTGTCTGTTCTGCTGGAAAATGTGTCCCTTTGCAGCACAAAAATGTTCCTGGGTTCTTTCTGCTGAGGTTGGCCTGGAATATTCCTCAGGAATTTTTCATTTTTCTGAGGTTCAAAATTCCTTTTCATGTTAAGGCTGTGAGGTTTGTGTTTTAGCTCTTCTATTCATAGAAAATGCTGGATTAAAAACAATAATCTAAATTAATTTGACCATCAAGTGGATGGACAGAAGGAGATGGGATTGACATTGTGGGTGTGATTTTTAAGGCAGCGACACTTGGGATATTGGGATCTGAACCTTTTGTGATTGATCCTCCAGAATGATTAGATTAAATTAAATTATTAAGGCATTATTTAGGCCCTGGAGAAAGTTGTGCCCAACATCAGTTTTTCAAAGGGATTCCACATTCCCCTCTTGAAACATATTGATTAAAAATCACTTTTTTGTCCCTATTCATTAAAAATCAGGTTTTTAGAGTTCCTGAGTGCTCTGTTATAAGAAAAACTGTCTTGAGATGGAAATGTTGAGCTGGAGAATGTCTTGTTTACCTCAAATTTAACATCCAAAACCAAGCTGCTTTTTAAGCTTGACAAGACATGGACTTCCCTACACATGGAATACATTAGTAGAACATCTTTCAGAACTGGATGTGGCCAAACTAAGCAAAAACTTACTTAACAAAGCATTTATCAAATTCACAGAGCTCCTCTGAATTGATATATAAAAGCAAAATATTCATAGTCACAACTATCAGTTTGCAAACCAATATAACCCAAGTCTGCAGTTCAATGAGAATTTCCCTTTTCCATTAGGAATTCCAACTTTCAAGGCAAACTGGGAGAAGGGGCCTTTTCTGAGCCCTTCAGAGCAACTCCATGTGCTGTGAGAACAAACCCCAGGGTTTGCCTTCAAAACATCTTCACTTTCAACAAGATTCCCTTTTAAATAAGATTTTTTTTTTGGTGAAGTTATGCATTCAAATGAGTAATTTTTCATCTTTTGGAGGTTTTCTATTGCTCAGGTGGGTCATGAATATCTAAGAGCACCTCAGCAGCCTCTAAATAAATGACTTTACATCCCCTGCCTGTCCTTTATAATAATGTGCCCCAAGCTGCTTCTGCTTTACACTTGGAGTGAGTATTGAGCAGAGATTTAGGAGTGAATGCATAAAACCTTCCTATTTACTGTCTCCCAGATTAAAGTGACACAAACCTATTGGGAGACTTGGAAAAAATTGAATTTCTTCTCTGATTTTGTGATGATTTCTGTAACCTCTGCTCTACATCCTTGCTTGAGCAGGAAGGGAGTGTTGACATCCAATTCAGAGAATACTTGGAGTATCTCTGGTGTAACCCAAGAACTGGAAATTCAGTCATTCCCAGGAGATTATTTGCTCTCTGTTCCAGTCATGAATAATAACAGGTCTCAGACTTCTCAGATGAAAATTGGGTAGAGAGTCCTGTCCTTGCCTCAACTCTTTGGTTAAACCAGATGGACACACAGAATTTTGATAATCCTGAAAACCAACTTTTGGTTAAATCTTTGGATAATCCTTGTTGTTCAGTTGGATTTTTCCAGCGAACCCACCAATGTCACTAGAAATGTATTTAATGTGGTGGTTGCCACTTGGTTTGCAAGAATTGCCACGTGGAAGGTGGGATTTAATTCATGGTCTTGACCTCCCTGGCATCCAGTGAAGGGGATGTGAAGCAACTTTTGGCTGAAGAGACACATCACTGGAAAATGTTGCAATATTATTTCATATTTAAGCATATGGGATGGTATCAGCCATTGCATCTCAGCCCCTCAAACCACCTATTGGTCCATGTCCTGCCTGTAGCTTTTCACAAGTTATTCTCTGCTTGATCAGCTAAAAAAATACAAAATAAACTTAAACCAAGATCCCCAGAGAGATGCCAGAACCAATAACACCGATGCCACTAAACTAATCTCTTCCATTTAGCAGTGCATTTCCCAGAGAAATTCCTGACTTTCCCTAGACACAAACACGCCACAAACACACAGGCGTGTTTTAATCTTGGAGAAAATAGAAATAAAGGAGTGTAAAGCTCAGGTTGAGCGGTGGGTGTGGGACTCCCCCCGGGTTGGGGGGTCTGTGTGTGCAGGGGGGGGCACTGTGATGTTTCTGTTTGTCATTGACTCTGCTCTTTCTTTGTCTTCTCCTTGCTGGAATCTCTCTCTAGGAGTTTCATGGGGTAATATGTTCTTCCTGTGTCTTGCTGCACTGTTTGCCTGTCAAAACACCCCCCACCACTGTGGCAACACCCCATGTCACCCCCATTGCATCGCCCCCTTTGTCCCCTTAGTCCTCATTATCCAGTGAAATGTATCTTCCCTTAACAACCCTCATTCATCCCAATTTTCCTCAGGCAGGGATAGAAAGCCAAGGAGACCAGAGAGTCGTGACCAGAGGGTCACAACCCAAATACAGATATATTTGCACCAAAAAAAAGGTTTGAGGGGATGATTCAGTGGGTGCATCACTGGTGGGTGAGTTGTAATTCAGGGAAATATTAATAATCGGGTTTTGAGCAGCAGTTTTATTCTCTTGTAGAGGATTTAACCTCGAAATAGCAGTGCTGGAACCTTCAGGGCTAATTTAGTGCAGTCTGGGCAATGTGACCCAGCTCTGACACTGGGGAAAAGGCTTTGACTTGAAAACAGAGTGAAAACAGAGTGTAGGGAGTTCTGGGAGAGGCTGGCAGGGGAAATTTGTAAAGAAAGAGGTTCCTAAAGTTGTATTTTACCCTCTGCACAGAGGTGGCAGTTTTGCTGGTGCTGTGGTGCTGCACAGCCCTGCTTTGGGGACAGGATGGGAGGCAGAGCTGTGTCATCTCACCCCATTGTGAGCAGGACAGGAGCTCAGGTGGCTCCTCCAAAGCACAGATGCCACAAAAAGGATGCAAAGAAAAGGCTTTGCTGTGGTCCAGGGAATCAGCTACTTCATTCTTCCTTCTCTCTAGGAAACCAGGCTTTTTAAAGCCAGGAAAAGGGTGGCTTTGTGTAGGGGCAGAGTGGGGTGACCTCATTTACTCTTCAGTGGAGGAATTCACTCCCTGCCTTGGGGGTTTTGGGCAATCACAGAAGGCAGTGGCTCCACCCTGCCCTGAATTTTTGATGCCACAACTCTGAGAGACCCATGTTATGTGAAATCAGAGCTGCTGGAAGGAGCAACAGAAAAAAGGAGCTTCCATTTGAAAGAACTCTTCAATTTTTAAAGGCTCTTTAATTTGTTAAAGGAAAAAAAAAAGGCTTTGCAAAGCTTTTTTAAAATATTTTTAATGTTGTAAATAAACGAGCAGCAAACTACCATAGGAAAACCAGAACTGGCCCAATGCAGCCAAAATTGATCTAATGCAATTTTTTTCTTCATGCTATTATTTTTTATTATAATTATTATTATTATTTAAGTCTGCAATTTGTTGTCTGCCTTTATCTTATGCTCCACTACAGCTCTTTTTCAAAATTCAGCTCTTCTGCATTTTCTAGTTGTTTTTCTGCAGTCAGCTGAGATTTGCCTTTCCATAGGAATTTATTTATGTTGTGAGGAATATTCAGGTCAAATGTGTGCTTGGCTACACCTTTTGATTGAATCCTAGTTCCATCTGGTCCTTTTATTTTGTGGCACATCTGGCTTTGTATTAAAGCAGTGAAAAAAAATAAATATTGGCAGAGGATGTTCTTAAAAACACTGAAAACAACCCTTAGGCTTAAACAGTCTGAAAGAGTTGCAGAGGAGGCCTTTAATTAAAATGCAATTTGCAGCACTCTAGTTCAGAGTACCAGGCCTTTGGAAAGGCTTTGTCCTAGAGCAGGAACCTTCCTGTGACAAGAAATAAGGATTTTTTTTTTCAAGATTCTCTATGTGGCTTAGAGCATAAATCCCATTAACATTTAATTGGCTCACGCTCTTTATTTGCTTAAGTGCCCGAATGGAAAAGAAGAAATCAGCCCTTCTTAGTGTCCTCTGCTGAGGCAGAAGGAATTCTGTGTGACTGGAACTGTCTCACTTCACCTCCAGGCCCTCAGTGCATCCACACACCTCCCTGTGCCAGGGAAAAACAGGAGCAAGGGTTTGCTCTGCCCCATGGAGCTCCCACAAGGTCTGTTTAACCTTCCCTGAAATGTTAAATCCATGGGAGTCGTTGCTTCAGGTGTGGGAGCAACCACAGTTCTTGGCTGGAATTCCCTTCCGTGAGGCCTCATTAGTGCAGTTGTTAATTAGCACCAGTGCCTAGTGGGGTGTCCAGGTCTCCTGGAATGAGGAGCAGTGGCACACGCCACGTGGGAATCCTCTGGGATTCGGGATGAGCTCAGTGCTGAGCTTTGTTGGCCCTGAGCTGGGCTGTGAGAAATCTGCAAACCAAAAATGTGCCCACAAATGGGGGAGAACTGAGTAAAGTTCTGGGTTGGGAGTCCCAGCTTTTCTTCTCTCTCCTACTGCCCTGAACTGCCCCACCTCCACTCCTCTGCCACCTCTGCCTTCCTCAGCTCCCACCTTCCTCCTGTGGAAATCCCTGGGAAACATGGAGCAATCCAGGTGATTTGCTTGGCCTTCCAGGGTGGAGGGAGCAGCAGGGGCAGCCAGGGGGACATTCTTGGTGACCATCAGCCAAGGGACCAGGTGGTATCTCCTTTGGTCTCTCCTTTGGTATCTCCTGGTCTCTCCTTTGGCATCTCCTTGCCCTTAACCCATTTCCCCTCCTACTTCCCTCCTGCCACCGATTTTCCTCCTGAGGAGGCTGAACAAATTATTTTGCAGGCAGGGCAGTGCTCAGGCTCACACAAAGCTCCCCTGGAGCAGGTGAGCTCCAGCTCAGCTCTGACATGGGATGGTCACACTGACCATCATGCTGGGATTTGGTCACTCGAACCCAAATATGCAAAGCCAAGCATGGGCCACACCTTCAGCTGAGCTAAAAGCTGAAATTCAAGCCAGTAAAAGCTCTGTTGGCAGTGTCTGCTTCATCTAGAACAGATTAAAGGGTCTCTAAAGAGAATAAAATATTATTTCTTTTAAATATATAGTAGTTATTCTGTGGCATTAAATCAACTCTGTGCCTCTGTGAGTTTTAGCTCCAACATCTGGATTTACAGCTGTGCCAGCAGCCAGGATCCATCTGGGATGGAGTCAAGTGGTCCTAAAGCAGCCCTGAAACAGGAGAGGGAGAGGAGAGGTACCTCTGCATCCTGCTGCCCTTCTTATATTAAATCCTTTGGAAGGGCAATTTGTATTCAATGGATGTCATTGAATGGCCCTCCAAAAATTCCTGTCTCACAGCCTGTTGTGGTTTAGGACAACTGCAGTGCCTGGTCATTGGAGAAAGGGACCAGAGATGAGATGGGAATGGGTGGGTTTGGGTTGCAGTTCCACTCCAGTGTTAGTATTGAGTTCTTGGTAGTGAGTTCTCAGGCTTTTGGCAGTGGATGGATTGGAAAAAGACATTTTCCAGGGCTGAGCAAGGTCAGTCAGCCACGAAATTGGGTGGTTTCCTTCACTTTTGGTGCTTCTCCCTTAGCACAGGGAATGGGGCCAGAGGGTGGGGGAGCTCTGCAGCCTCTGCACAAACCTCCTGGGGGTCTTGGGGTCACTTCTGTTCCTTTTCTTTTGGAGAACAGGAATGTTCAGCAGACTGGGAATAGAATAGGTGTATCAGCATCTGGTCAACATGGAACTCATTCACACCCGTGTTACCTCAGTGACCTCAGAGCCAAACTTACAGTCATGAATAAAACCCTGGGCAGATTTTCATCCCATTTTTCACTTCATATGAAACCAAGGGGAATGTCATTGTTTTTCTGTTGGGTTGGAAGACGATCTGTCTTTTTTGATTTATTTTGCAAGTGCACGAGGAAAGGAACTCTGTCCTTCCCCTAAAACCCTCTTAATGTTAACAAGGGGAACATTCTCGAGCCTTGCACTCAGTTTTAACAAAACCTAAATCCAAAATGTGACTTACAGCACCTGCATGCCCAAGTGGGAAGCTGCCCCAGCACTGTTCCAGGCATGTAATATGCTCTTGTATTACATGTTCCTGCATGGGTTTGGAAGCATGTCTTCCAGGGGACACTCAAGGATGAGGGGATGGAGCAGCTCTGGTTCCCAGGAAAGCTCTGCTTGTCCAGGCACAATGTTCCTGCCAGAGAAACACATGCAGAACCCCCCTCCTGCCTCACTGAGGTGTGGGAGGGTGGAGAGAGCCAAGTGTGACTTTGTCCCTTCTCCCAGGGCTGGGATGGAGGTGCCACATCCTCTCCTGGTGGCTGAGCAGGACTTGCTGCTGGGTGTGGGATTGGGGCAGGAAGGGCCCCAATTCCTGGCAGATGCTCCTGGGGGGGGTGAGTGGAGGCTGGAAACCCGTGTGGCCCCTGGGACCATGTCCTGCCACCCTGCACTGATGGACACGTCTCCAGAGGGGCTCAGCTCCAACCCTCCCACTTCTGTCTGCAGCCGTGAGGATGGACCCAAAAAACCCCCCCAAACCAAACCAATTCCACCACCAAAACCACACTGGGTGCCTAGAAATATCCAAATAGTGATGAATTTATTCCCTGTGTTGTTCTTGTGCCTTCTATCCCTTGCAGAGGAACCAAAGGCAAGGACATCAACACCATCAAGTCCCTGCGAGTTCTGCGGGTCCTCAGACCTCTGAAAACCATCAAACGGCTGCCAAAGCTAAAGGTTAGAAAATAACCCCAAATTTTCCCTCTCTGGAGGTTTGTGACTGATGTGAATGGAAGCTGATGGACTCAACCCAAGTTGTTTCTGTTCCTTTGATTTTGTTGCAATTAATCTCTTTGCCAGATTTAGTAAAAATAGCTGTGCAGATGTTTTTAGCAAATGCCAAACACTTGTTTCTTGTGCAAACATTGGGGGCAATGTTATGAATTACTGTGAATCCACATGAAAATAAAACTTCTAAAAAAGGAACAGGGTGGGAAAAAACCCAAATAAATTAAATTACAGTTCATAAGTGGGATGCTCTTAGAAATAATACAGGAGAAAATGGGGCTTGGACTGTTTGACTTTCCCTGGAGAATTTAACATGAATATTGCAAGATTTTCCATGGGCTGTCAAAAGAGGAATGTCATTCTGTGTGAGGAGTTTTCATCTGTTCATCTTTCCATTAAAGAATGCATAGTGCAGGGGTTTAGAGCTGTGCCTTTTCACCTCTACAACACTAAGCTACAAAATAAAATATACATTAATGGCCTGTGGTTACTCATTTGACACCATTTCACCAACACTTCGAGATACAGCCATGCCCTGGAAGCAGAGACTGAAAGGAGTTACCAAAATCCAGTAATTTCTGAGGTTTGGGAACTCTTGGATATCTGTTAAATATTCTGTGAGAGATGGGGAAAAGCAATGGGTGTTTCTGCAATGGTGAAATTATCTGACAATTCCTGCACTTCAAAATGAGGGTCAGCTTTTCTTTTGTCCTTGCCCACTCTTCATGCTTTGAGAATTTTGATTTTATGCATGCTAAACTTCTCTGAAAATATAAGGAACATTAATGTTGAACAATGCAGAAAATGGTCTTCATTTGTTCAGAAATTTAAAATATAAATCTCCGTGGTGAAAAAGGTCAACAGTGGCTCAGTCCTTTAGCAGGACATTACAGCAGCTTTTTGTTGAATGCTATAATTAAAAGTCTTCAAAACTACTAAATTATTTTTTCCTGGATGTGATCTTGTGTGCAACAATCTGCAAGATTTATGGGCTGATTACAGATGTTTTAATTCAGGATTTCTGGGTTGCATCAGGAGTGTAATTTTGTGAATTATTCACTTCCATTCACAGAAACAGGAGTAGTGTTATACAAACCCTGTTTTTGGGCAATAAGGCCACTCCAGTTCTATTGTTGTCAAAACTCCTCAGACTAAAATTAAACTGGGAATTACTTACAACAATGAATCAGGGACTAATAACCAAGTAATAAATGTATCTGAGAAGCTCTTTGCAGGGAGTTCAGAAGTGACACATCCTGACTGGTTTAGTCACACTTCATTTTGATAGACAGTTTTTAGAAAAATATTATTCCAAGCATTTGCTTTGTATCTGGTATATTTTCCCTATTATTCAAACAGTTTTTACCTTTTCACTGGGAATAAAATAAACACAAGTAAAGTTTTCATTTCATAATTGGCCATGGAATTGTTTAGGACTAATTTTTTTTTAACTTGACGATATGTGACTGTCTTTATAAATTTTATGGGCAACACCAGAAAATTCAGTGGCACAGCCAAATTTGCCAAGAAAGCAGGAAATGAAGGAAGCTGGAGTTATTTGTCCCAACTTTGGGATGTGTTGGTCAAACCCTTGGTGTGCAAGGCCATGAACCCATCCATGGGTTGTGGGTAATGAGTCCCATGTGAAATTTAGATTAGATATTGGGATCTACATTAGATACTGGGATTTAGATTAGATATTGGGAAGAAATCCTTCCCTGTGGGGGTGGGGAGGATGGAATTCCCAGAGAAGCTGTGGCTGCCCCATCCCTGGCAGTGTCCAAGGCCAGGTTGGATGGGAACATGGTCTAGTGGAAGGTGTCCCTGCCCATGGCAGGGGGTGGGATGAGATGATTTTTAAGGTCCTTCCAAGCCAAACCATCCTGTGATTCCACGAGTGGGTGAAGTGTGGTGGATGCCAAGATGTTGGCTGCACTTTTCCCTTCTTCCAAGCCCTTGACCTCGTTCTCCTCCCTGCCCAGGCTGTGTTTGACTGTGTGGTGAACTCCCTGAAGAACGTCCTCAACATCCTCATCGTTTACATGCTCTTCATGTTCATTTTTGCCGTCATTGCCGTGCAGCTCTTCAAAGGCAGATTCTTCTACTGCACTGATGAGTCCAAGGAGCTGGAGAAGGACTGCAGGTACTGGGGGCAGGGGCTGCAGGGTGGGAGCAGCTTTCCTCCAGCAGCAGCAGCTGCTCAGGTACCTCTGAGCATGAAAAACCTCCTGTGAGTGAGAGCAAAACTTCAGCACAGTTACCCCAGAGGTGAATTTTCTCTTTTCCTCTTTAATATCTGGGTCATTCCTGGCTCTGATCCAGAAAATGCTTCCCCAAGTGCTTAAGGACATGGGGAAATGATCTTCTTTCCTGGGGAGGACTAGGTGTGATTTTTAAATAAATGGGTTTTGAAGGGTTTTTTGATGGTGTGACTCCTCTTTCTACCTGTTGCTTTGATTCTTAGACCTCATATGAACTGGAAAAACGTAATGAATAAATAATCAGAAGCTTAGGAAGATCAAGAGCTCCTAATTAGTGAGAAAAGTGTTGAATATCTCAAAAGCTCTGTCATGCTTTGTCCTTCACAGCAGGCTCAGAGTGTGTTACCACAAGGTGCATCTTCCTCATTAGCTTTTTTCTTGGCACCCAAAGCACATCCTCAGCACCATCCAGCTCTGCCCATCCCTCTCCTGCTGCCTTGTACATGCAGGGCATTTCCCTGGTGGGATCACAGCAGTCACAGGGGCTGGCACTGCAGTTCTGCCTTGGAATAATGCAGATATATTACAGAAAGGAATGTGAAATTACACAGCAGTAATTTTGGAGGGGAGCTCTCCAGATGCCAGGTCCCTCAGTCCCTAAAAGCAAGACTTATTTAGGATTTAGTTCCAACCCTGAAGTAGGAGCCAGAGACTTTTCCCCATCAAGCAGCACAGTTTTCTGTGGGGTCAGTTTGGGGGCCAGCTGTTAATTGCTGGCTTTGCCTAATGAATGAAGGAATGCCCTGATTACAGTTTCTTGCATTTCTAGACCTCAGGTCCAGTTCCTGTGGCTAAAAATGGCTCAGAGATTGCCCTTGACTTCTGTCACAAACCCAGGGGCTGCCTTTGTCTTTATCCCCAGCACAGTCCCACTGTGCTATGGGGCTTCTCGATGCTCCTCAGTGACTCACCAGAAATGGCTGATTTGCTTTAATTCCCTCATTTGGCCTGAATGTCTCTTTTTTCTAGGGGTCAGTACCTCGATTATGAAAAAAATGAGGTGGAGGCACAGCCCAGGCAATGGAAAAAATATGAGTTCCACTATGACAACGTGCTCTGGGCTCTGCTCACCCTCTTCACTGTGTCCACGGGCGAAGGGTGGCCAACGTGAGTACCCAGCACTGGCAGGGCACTGACTGGGGAGGTAAAGGCACCTTCCCACACCTCTGAGGGACTTTAAACAGTAGATAGCCTGGGAAATGACCTTGTCTTTTGTCAGCTAAGCTTTTCTTTCCTTTGTGTGTTTTTTTGGTGAATCAGCATTAGGTGAATCTGTGTTTTTCTCATTGTTCTTCTGAGCTCACACAGGGATGCTCAGGCAGTTTTCAGTGCTTGTTTCAGGCTTTTGGACTCTCCCAGTTTTTTAAGGGGTAAAATTGCTCAGGGGAAATTGGAGAAAGAGTATTGTGACCTGTGCTGGAAATCTGCTGGGTCTGACAGTCCCCAAAATGCCATTTACTGTTTAGCATGTGACTTTATTTTGGCACGTTTTTCTGCTGGGACATGTGGAATGCAACCCATGGCCAGGGTTTCTCCATGGCAGGTCTTCCCTGTCCTCCACATTCAACTACTCCATAAAATATCCTCGTGGGTCCCTTCCAACTCGGCATATCCTATGATTCTGTGAAAATAAAGGATAAACCAGCATCAGTCTCCCTTTTGCAGTCCCTCACTGTGTTCCCCTCCTCAGACACACCAACACCTTTCTTTTCCCACTCTTCCTTCATCCCTGGTGATCAGAGAAGAGAAGCCAGATCCACCTGCATCCTCTCCCCTTGGCCAGGGGGGGATCAGTGGATCTGCACGTAGCAAATCTCCATCATTCTGCAGAATGCTGAAACCAGAAAGGGTTTCCTCTCAAAATATCCTCAAGGAAAACTTCTTCCCAGCCATACAGGTGGGAAGGAGTTTGACCTGAGCATATGGGGCAAACTCTGCACGTGAGTGAAGGCCAGGCAGTGACTATGAGGTGCTTCACAGTGATTTTTGGTGACTTTTCTCCTCTCTCTGCCCTTGATTGCAGTGTGCTGAAGCACTCGGTGGATGCAACCTACGAGGAGCAGGGTCCCAGCCCTGGCTACAGGATGGAAATGTCCATCTTTTACGTGGTGTATTTTGTTGTCTTCCCTTTTTTCTTTGTGAACATCTTTGTGGCGTTAATCATCATCACCTTCCAAGAGCAAGGAGATAAAGTGATGTCAGAGTGCAGCCTCGAGAAGAACGAGGTACCCACGTCTTCTGTTGGCACCTGGGGGCTCAGAGCACCAGGGGAAGCCCCCTCCCCATCCCTGGAGCTGGAGAGCAGTGGTTTCCTGAGGGTTTGTGGTGTAGAGACCAAATAAGGGATTGAATTGCAGCTTTGGCTTGAAAATGAAACCAGGGTGAGCTCCCAAGTGCTCCCTGTAGTAACCACTGGGCCACACCTCACTCCAAAGTGAAGGTGGATCTGCCCTGGCACAGGTTGCCCAGAGAAGCTGTGGCTGCCCCTGGAATTGGGGCTTGGAGCAACCTGGGATAGTGGAAGGTGTCCCTGCCCATGGCAGGGGGTGGGATGGGATGAGCTTTAAGGTCCCTCCCAACCCAACCAGTGCAGAATTCTGTGTTTGCCCTGAATGTAGGTGTGAAAGGAGACAAACCTTTGGCCTTTTAGAAACCAAACTGAACTACAGTTGTTGAGAAAGCTCCTCTCCTCAGGCTGGTTTTGAGAGCAGCCTAAACCCTAACAGCAGCCAAAAGTAGATGCCTTGAGAAGAATATAAGGCCAAGGCAAGAACATGTGAGGCTTTCCTTGAATGCCCCAGCAAAGACCATCATTTTTAGCTCAGGAACATCCCAAGTTAAACATGTTTTTACTTTAGTGATTGGCATCTGTGTATCTTCTTCCATGGATGTGTCCAGTTTGCTCCCGAATCCGTGCAGATTTTCAGCATCTGCAACATCTGGGGTCCCACAGCCTCAATGACCTGTTGTGTAAAGAACCATCTCTTTTCATTTATTTTGAAACTGGAAGCTGATTTTTGATGAAAAGAGATGATTTTTTAATTCAATTATTAATTAGTTCCTTGTTTGTCTATATGAACAAAAAGTCCAAAATAAAGCAGAATAATTAGAGATGCTTTACCCAGGTTATTTTTCAACTGAGCAGAAAGTATTTTTGCTGTGATTTAAGACTTGGAAAAGGAGAAAAATTTGAGAAAATGCTCCAGAATGAAAACTTCCTGTGGATAGAAATTAATTTTTAGTGCAGTTTTATATTCATAATGATGTTAAGAGAAAAAGCCAACTAAGGGGGTCTGAGAGTTCACTCAGAGCTATTTGGTGGGTAATTTAGTGGTTGGGTTCAGTTCACATTTTATGAAATATTAGGAGCTGTCCAGGTGTGAGAACACACCTGAATTTCACAACACTTTTTTAAAACCACACATAGCATCTTTACCAATCCTCTGGTTTGTACAATTACCCTTCAGGAGCAATTCACTGTTTTCTGAAATGAACCTTTGGATTTAAAACTCTGTTCCTTCAGTGGGAAGGGACTGGGACCTTCCAGGAGCTGGGCTCTGATGGAAGGTGCTCTCCTAGGATTGCAGGGCCCATAGGAGCGTTGGGGGGGTTAATATTCCAGCAAAATTAATCATGTTGATCATGGATTTTCTGGGAACAATCAGCACTCCCTTGCTGAGTACTTAGAATTACCATCCTCTAACGAATGCTCTGCTTGTTCTCCAACCATATCCCGATGAATAGAGACTGCCAGGCCTTTTCCTGCCATTTTTCACCCCATTTTTGTTTTGTAGAGGGCCTGCATAGACTTTGCCATAAGTGCCAAGCCCCTGACCCGGTACATGCCTCAGAACAAACAATCCTTCCAGTACAAGATGTGGAAGTTCGTGGTGTCCCCTCCCTTTGAGTATTTTATCATGGTCATGATCGCCCTCAATACCATAGTGCTCATGATGAAGGTCAGTGGGATGTTGTGGAATCTTGGCAATTTGGGGCTGGAAAATGTGGTGGTGGATGGAAAGGCTGAGAGCTGGGGGGGATGAGCAGGAGCAACCACCACTGCTGGTGGTTTAGCTGGGGTGAGATCCCAGGAATGGGATTTCCCTGGGAAGTGTTGGTTTGGCTCGTAACCCTTTCAGTGGGATGGGAATTCCTGAGCTCCAGCTTCCTGCTGCAGGGCAGGGTCATGTCTTGGGGATGCTCCAAATCTGGTCAGGCCATGGAAAGTCAAACTGGCAGACAGTAGGGTTAGGTGGGATATCAGGGAATAATTGTTCCCTGTGAGGGTGGGGAGGCCCTGGCACAGGTTGGGCAGAGAAGCTGTGGCTGCTCCATCCCTGGAAGTGTCCAAGACCAGGTTGGAGCAACCTGGGATAGTGGAAGGTGTCCCTGCCCATGGCAGAGATTGGAACAAGGAAATCTTTAAGGCCCCTTCCAACACAGGCTATTCTATAAATCCATGAAATTGCCCAAATTTTCAACAGCATCAGACTTGTGGGATGTGATCCACAGTGCTCAGGAGGGAGGGATCAGGGGGATGCACATTGTGGATGATGTCCCCTCCCTTGCCTAGATTAGAGTATTTCTCAGTCATGGGGCCACTGAATTCTTAGAGTCCTCTGCAATGAAACACAGTTCTACACTTTCCCTCTGGTTTGGAAAATTCCCTTCCTCCCTGTGTTGTGCTTCCAGGGGGATGTCCCCCAGCAACTCCAGTCCTGGTGTTATCTCCAGGAGAATATGTAGGGAAGAGTGTGTTTCTGGAGAGACATGAATAAATTCCTGTAACCCCAAATATTGCTCAAAGTGAGCACAAAATCCCCCGCTAAAACCAACAGGAGTTTAGCAGTCAGACAAGTCAGCTGGGAAAGGTTTTCTTCTGTCCCTGATTTTCCAGTAACAGCCTTTCTTCCATCCTGGTTTAGTTCTATGATGCTCCAGAAGCATATGAAGAAATGTTGAAATGCCTGAATATTGTGTTTACATCCATGTTTTCAATGGAATGTGTGCTGAAGATCATTGCCTTTGGTGTGCTGGTATGTGCCTTCCTTCTTTAATTTCACCTCTTTCCTCTCTACATGAACTGCTCGTATTTTGTGATGTGCATTTAAAAAACACACAAAAACCAACCACAACAACAAAAAACCAACCTGTGCTGGAAAAAAAAAAAATAACCCCTGGATCCCTTTATCCCTCCTTGTTTTTTCATTTGGCAGAATTATTTCCGGGATGCCTGGAATGTCTTTGATTTTGTAACAGTGTTGGGAAGTATTACTGATATTTTAGTAACAGAGATTGCGGTAAGTACAGCTCGCTCCATTTGCTCTCTTTACAACCAAAGCTGTCCCCTGTCAAGACTTTGCACCTTCTCCCTATTCCCTAGAGCTGCCTCAGGCATTCCTGGTGTCCCTGGGTGACCTGGCAGCCTGTTCCCACGAGCTCTGCTCTTTCCAGGGAGCTGAGCACAGCTGTCTGCCCCAAAAACTCAGGGAAAAGCTCTGATGGGAACTGCCACTGCCAGGAAGCAGCTCTCATTCAGCAAAGCTCTCTATCCCCGGGCTGATTTTGCCTAGAAATGGAAAAATCCTGTTGAATTTAATTTCTGGGAAGGCCCAGAAGGATTCTGTGCAGGGCTGCTGTGCTCTGAGGGGCTTTGCAGGGCACACACACACTCCTGTCCCTGGGTGGTCACAGGGAGGGTGATAAGAGGAGTGAGAAGGGAAGAGAGGATGGGAATGTAGAGCCCACACACCCTGTGTTGGGGGAATGTTTCTTTCCCATATTTTTGGCCATTGAGTCCTTTAGATCACAAGATTTGCCATTAAATTCCGAAGGATTTTTCCATAAGGGCAACAAATACCTGGCTCAGGCCCAGACACCCTGATATGATCCAATTTACAAACTGCTCCTCTCCTCTCCCACTGCATGTTTGCCCTGTATGTGATGAATTGGAATTTACCATAACTTTTTTTCCCTCAATCCCTGGGATTTGCTGATAGATGTGTTTTGTGTAAGGACTGTGCTCCCCAGGCTTCTTTACAGGTGGTGGTGAAGACCATATTACTGCTCCCAACAACCTACATTTTTACCTACCCTTGGTACAAAAAAATGCACAAACCCCCAGAGTTTACTCCCCACACAAATGTTCATTTAACAGCTGGTGAATCCCATCTCGTAGGCTTTGGATACCTTTTGTTTTCAGTGCAACCAGGTGTAAGTTACTCAGACCAAAGCCAAGTGCCACCTCTCTGGGTGCTGTGGGAAGGCACTGGATGTTTGTCTCCATTCCCTCTGCCATGGGATGTCTTTTCCTGCCAAGGGCACCCAAAATTTTGCTGTGGCTTGAAAATTCGTGACAACATTTGCAAGTCAACCACAGAGACTGAAACTTCTCCTTCACTCCTCCTTCTTCCACTTTTACTGGGAGGAGCAGCACAGCCACTCTGGGTTAGGGAGCCTCTGGTCTCTCTTCTCCTTCAGGAAAATGTGTCCTTCACAACACGAAATCCATGTGCTGCTTCCTCAAATGCTCATTGTGGAGGCAGAGATCAGCCATCAGTGCTGCCCATTCCCTGTTAACAGGCCACTGCCTCTCCCTCCAGCTCCCTCCAGCTTTGGGAAGGTGTCTGGCACCTGGAAAATTGGTTTTGGACTGACCAGGGCTGTGAGACATCACTGAATCTCATGGCATCACCCTTCCCCTCCACAGGGATTTCTCTGGTTTCCAGCATCAAAACCAGCAGCATCTTGCAGAATAGTGTGAATTATCTCCAAAACCAGTCAGTGACTCCAATATCAAGCTCCCAAGCACTTGGATGCCTTTTTGTTCTCCTCCAATGTGGTAAAGGAGGGGCTTTTACTTTATGAGTAGCCAAATCCATTAAGTCCTTAGGGAGAACTTCTGTAGGTTGACACCTTCCCCTGGCAGTGTGTCCAATATGAAGCTGATCACAAGCATCTCTTTAATATAAAAGCCCTGGTACCACTCCAGCCCCTGAACTCTTGATCCTCTGTCTTTGTCCACAGACCTCTTTGAGCTCTGCTCTCTCTAAATATTCCCTTTCTGCAGCAGCCAGGTGAACAACACAATATTCTGCCTTATTTTCTGGTTTCCCTGTGCAAATTTGCCAATGGTTTTCTTTAGAGCAAACAAATAGAAAAAAAAAACCCTGCAAAATTGAATTTCTAGTTTGTGTAACATTTACAGTGAGAATGGCACTTTCTAGATAACACTCCTTGCTAGTACACACATTAAATGTGTGTACTATTAATTAAAGACCAGGTTGGACAGGGCTTGGAGCAACCTGGGATAGTGAAAGGTGTCCCTGCCCATGGCAGGGGGTGGAATGAGATGAGATTTAAGGTCCCTTCCAACCCAAACCAGTGTGTGATTTTATGATTCTCCCCTTCCAGTCCTGAGGCTGGAAAACAAGCAGAAGGATCCAGCCCTGCTGCTGTCCCATGTTGGCTCCATGAGAGGTTGCAGGGTGGGTTGTTCTGCCCCACAGCACAGCAGCAATAACCCAAATGTGCCTGGAAATGCCATGTTTTGCAGGCTGGGAAGTGGCACAGTGTCTGTATATCCTGGCAGAGCTACACTTGAAACCTGCTCTGTAATATTTTAAGCTGAAGTTGCATTTAAGTCACTTAAATACAACTGAATACAATTCAAAATGTAGACTAGGGCTGCAAAAGCTGATGCAGTGCTGAGAACATGGTGTTTCCAAAGAGCAGGGGAAGCAGTGGGTGCTTCATTCCCAGAGCTCAGCCCAATTGTGTGACCCCAAACCTTCAGTCCCACACCCTCTGCCCAACCTCTCTTTGCCCTTTCGATCTCCAGCTTGGGTGGAGCAGGAATTTAGGCTGGGCTTGAGCATCTGCTGTGCCCAAATCCCAACTGGTGCTGACCCTGCCCCACTTCCCCTTTCTCAGGGCATGATCTCATCCACCATGGAGTGGGGAACAACCAGAGAGGGGAAGAGCTCGGGATTCCTCCTGACCCAAAGCTGTGTCCCCCTCTTTTCCCTTTGCCCTGCTCAGCTCCAGCCTCTCCTGCCCTGGGGAGACAGTTAGTCCTTCCCTGTGCATCCAGCCCTGTTGTCACCCATTCCAAGGACATTCCTCAGCTCACAAGTCCAGGTGACAGCCACGACATGACTGTCACTCTGCATCTGTCCTGTCACAGCCACCCCCAGGTCCCTGTTTTCCCAGCTTGTGACACTGAGATCAGGCTCACAAAGCACCATTTTTTCTTTTCCATGACTATATTTTCCAGCTATAAATGTTCTCCAAGGTAAATAAACCTGCTCACCTGGGCAGTCTCATCTTGAGACACTTGGCTTCCACCAGCCTTGCTGCATCAGTACCTTGAACCCACCCAAAAGTAAAGACAAAAGGAAAAGAAATGTGTTGATGAATTGCTTTGTTTTAATTTTCTAGTCATGTCATACGTAATTTACTTTGTGGTTGTAGTGGAATATATACATTTTTTTTTATTTCCTTAGGCAAAAAACCCATGGATGTCAGTTGTTTTTTGTAATTAAGGGAAAATAGGTGGCATTAAGGAGAAGGTGTCCTTGTGGATACATCCAGAGTGGGTGTTTGGCAAACTGACATGGATTTCTATGCCTGGAAATACAAAAAACCTCCTGAGAAGTGTTTGTGAATTGTCTCCCAATTTGCATTACAAACTGAAATGCAAATAACTACTGCACTGTCTGTGTTACCTTCAGGACCTCAGAATCTCTTTTGGTTTAAAGCATTTTTTCTTTCTACAATTATCATAAAATAACACCCCCAGTAGCCCGATAGTTTTTTCCCTGGTGAAATTTTCCTTTTTTGCTTGTCCTGATTACTCATTTTCTCTTTTTTGTTTCCTGTTTTGTTCCTTATTTTCCTTATCTACCTGCTGAATCACGCCATCCAATCAACATACAATGCGAAAACCATGTCTCCGTCTGTATGTTGTGCACCTGCTGCTCAAAAAAATAACTAAATTTGTAAATAATCTTGCCAAAACCCATCCATGAAAACATCACATATAGGACACGGTTGGTTTCATTGAATTTAAACAATTCTTTCAATTCTCTGCTTTTATTTTCTCTCGTTTTCTTTGATTTAATCTGTTTTTTGGGGTTTTTTTTTGGGGGGGTGGGGTGAGATTTCTGATTGCACTGGTGAAAAAGCCTCAAAACTGGCTTTTTTTTCTGCATCTCCTTCCCTGGGCTGATTGGTGACATGAGACAAACCCAGTTACCAATAGCTCTGCTCTCTGTTCCACCCAACTTTGCTAAAGGGGAGACTGGCACTTGCTTTATTTCAGGGAAAAATGGGATAAAATTAGGAGGAAAGGATGGTTCTGCCTGACCTGGAGTAGGGAGGATTGGCTGCCTGGGAAAGCCTTTGGTTTGAAAGTGCTGGTACTAAATTCAGCTCTTGGAAAGTGGCTTTGGTTTCTTTTATGATGAGATTCTTTCTGCCAAGACAGCGTGATTAAGACTTACAGGTATTTTAAGCCCTGTATTATAAGGTAAAAACATTATTAAAGTGATGAGAGACTCATTTCCCTCAAATCAAAAGAGAAATGATGGGAAAAAATGACCTTTATTCCACGTCTCTGTGGTACCAGGCCACAGGAGCATTTTGGACACAGAATCCCTGGCTGCAAATCCAAACATCTCAAGTAAAATGTATAAATCACGTTATGAACAGAGCTGAAAAGTACCAGGAACCAGATCCCACTGGGAATTTAGTGCCTGATTCCAAAGATGCCTTTGGAAATCCTGGCCTTTGTCTTTGAAAATCCTAAATTAAGCAAAAGACAATGAATACAGAAAAATGCAATGTAACTAATAGATACATTTTTCCATTCTTAATCATCTTGGCTGTGGTTAATAACACAAATGAGACCATAAGCTTATCAAAAATCCCTGCTTGGCCACCTGACAACAGCTCTTGGATCTGTGGTGACATCTGCAATTCCTGTTGCACAGTTGCTGGTAAGAAACAAATCAGAGTGAATCCTCGTGCCAGGATGCACTTTGGGCCAATGGAGGGTCACAGGAATTTTTTAGGAAGCAGCAAAAAAGAAAATGACGATGTGCAAGTTAAAAGTTTGCCCAGTACAAGCCAAGAAGGGAATCTTTCATGGTGGCTGGAAGCAACACAGAGGTGTGGGAGTGGTGGGAATGTCTTTGGAGACATTTCCTGCTGCACCCCTGGCCCAGGCAGCACAGGTTCCCTTCCCACTCTCCCATGATTCAGAGCCCAGATCATGTTAATT
>WEIV01014081.1:21938-63682 GCA_013390005.1 Calyptomena viridis
TGTACACCAAACTCCTCTGAAATAGTAGCAGTAAGCTTCAAAACTAAATGGAGTTTGAGAAAAATTACATGTGTGTTTAAGTGGATGAGTTAGTGAGGAAAAAAAGGTGCTGCTAACTGAGTAATTAGGTAAAGGGAAGGAGGGCAAAGGTACAGGGAAAAGCAAGTGTTTGTACAGGAGACAAACCAAGTAAGTTATCTCCTAAAGAACATCGAAGGGATTGTGGAAGAAGGACCAAGATAGGAGAGATTATAAATTTCCATAAGAATAGTATTGCTCCCGAGTCCGTGATTTTGGTATTAACCGTAAGCTGAAAAATTCTTGTATATCTGACAGCTTGTCTATTCTTCAGTCGCATTTGCTGATCTAAGAAAAGATATTCCCCTCCCCTGCAGATTTTGACTCAATCCTGTCCCGAGGCTGTGATGGCTGCACAGCATTATCAATAGGATTAGACATATTGTTCTGCCCAGTGGGAAAGTTGGGATGTTCTTGTGCTTCTCCCAGGACAGTGACTGTGTGCAGCTCCAACTCACACCATATCAGCCTTATGTTTCCCCATGGGAACCTGCTGGAATCAGAGAACAACAAATCCCAAGGACTATGTGAGTGCCCCATTTGACCGCAGTGTCAAGTATCAGTGTGACATTAAGGGGGTGTGTGAACCCCAAGACTGAGCACAGAGAGATAGACAGACCTACTGAGAGGCTCTCCTTCAGGCCTGTTTATTAGCCATTAAAAAAACCACATCAAAAATCCCCAACACATTGACTTTGATCAAGTCAAAGGGACTTTGACTAGGGAAGAGCTTAGACATGCTAATAAATGCTTTTCCTTCTTGTTCCATATCGAGTATAAAATTGGAAATGTATGTTTTTCAATCAGTCCTTCACAACATGTTGTTAATTGTTTGAAGTAAAGTAGCATTTTCTTTTGTAGAGTGAAGAAGGCAAATGTCACTTAGCCCCAGGATGCTTGTGCTAAGTGCAAGATGTAGTGCAGAAATGTGATCTCTGCTGCCAGCAGCTCACAGCAAAGTGTTATATTTTCAAAAACTGTATCTTGCTGGTATAGACATTATGTGAATACCATTGTATATGTGTGAGACCAGACAGATAAAAGATAAGGCTGTCTTAGCCATGCTCATGTCTTAACTTAAAAATAAAATTATTGTATTGATCTGCTCTCACAGGAAAAATGTACGTTGTTTTTGAAGTATTCCTAGTGAATATGCTGTAAATCTCATTCTTCTGTTCTTTCTATCTGCCCTTAGGCAGAGACAAAAATCAATGGTTTTCATCATTCTAATGTTGTATAATTTCATAATTCATGATGTATGATTTATTCAAATACACACTTTTGTTTATCAACTTGAATACAAACAAAACCAATAACTTCTATCATTTTTATCTTCACTGTAAATTGGTTGAGCCAAACATAGAAAGCCATTTAGAATACTGCAGGTGTTCTTAGTCTGTTGAATTCTATGTTAGATATACCAAGTTGTAAATTAACCGTCCTGGCCTGTCCAGTCCTGTTGCACCAGTTCTTCTTGAGCAAAAATCCTAATACATACTGAGTGTTCAGTTCACTCAAGAGTTTTGCCTGAGTGAAGGTAACACGTATTTGTCTGAGCAAACTCTTTTATTGCTCTAGAGCAATGTGCAAAATAGCCTCATGTTTCAATACTGCTCAGTGCTCTGTAGCCTACTACATGATTTGTAACTAATATTTTTAATGTAATCTTACCTAATGCTGATTTGAATGTTCTGGGCTGTCTTCAGCTAGTATGTAATTAATTCTCACTGTGTAACTAATTCTTACTACCTCTGGAGGAAGGGGGCAACTGAGGTAAAGTCAGGAGAACACACACAGGAAGTCACCATGAGAACATTAGGATTCAGCAGGAAGTCTCTGGGGTGTTGGTCACATGTGCTACATGTGGAATTAGGTCAGCAAAAGAGTCAGGAAGGTTTTAAGTTTTGGGAGTTGCTTTTCAGGACACAATTTCTGATTGAATAAAGCCAGCACATTTTTGCATCTCAGAATTGCTAAGGCACTTTAACCCTGAACATTTTAAAACTGCTCTTGCTGTGGATCCTGCAACCGGTGTGTTTGTATTTGGTTCCACAGAACAACCTCAGTGTGAGCAATATAATACTGAAGCCAAAAGGTTTGGGTTTGGGAGTATGTTCACCTTGCCTCTGAAATGTGGAGGACTCTCCTGTCCAGCAGAACCCTTCTGGGTCATTGAATTTGTCTGCTCTTTAGTTTGAAAGTTGAAAGGTCTTATTTCATTTAAAATTGAAACAAAAGCATATTTGAGTGTGCCTACTCTTCTCTTTCTTAGAGCCTCCTTGTAGAATCTGCTTTCCTTCCAGCATTAGCAGTATCTTGTTATATATCATGTACATATGCTTCAAAATTCTGTGAATGTAGTTGATAAAGCAATTTTTTACCTAATAATTACAATATCCATTACTGGTTTATTGTAGTATATTTACTTTAAACATCTGTCATAGACACAGAAAAGCAACTGTCTTTGCTAATATAATCACAGTTTAAATTTTTTTTTTAAACAAGGTATTTTAGTTTATCTGTTAATTGTCAGTAGTTCTTGTCCAATTTTTAACATTGTTTGCATCCAAAGTTGTTTTAGATTACTGCTATCATAATGTTAATTAAAAAGACTTAGATGGTTATTTAACACTGTCAGAGGTGAGGCAACCTATATTTCTCAAATAAGAAGTAGGATTGATGCTATTCGTTTACATATAAAGTTATTAGTGAGGAAAAAAAATTATTTTATATGCCGCTATCAATTCTACTAGCATTGAGTTCTTTTCCCAGGGGTTATGGTACATGATTATGTGAGAGAGTAGGCTGTAGCAGCCCAAAGCTGTCAGAATTCCGGTGAATGGAAGGTGTTCAGAATGTCCCCCGACCAGTCAACATCCTGTTCAGCTTCTACTCAGCCCTAGACTTGTCCAATAACTGCTCTGTGCCCTGGCAGCCTCAGGAGGCCCATGGCACACCGAGGCACAGAGCCAGGCATCAAGTAGCTCCTTGGAAGTCTTTCCTCTCATGGGCCACATCCACAGACGCCAGGCACAGGCAGGGCAGAGAGTTGGGAAGGGTCGGGGAGAAACCAGGGTGTCTTAATTTGTCAGCCCTCTCTGTCCCCAGTGCCCTGCTCAGCTTTGCCCATAACAGCATGTTTGCAATTCTACTGAATGCTTTAGTTCCTGTTACAGCATCAGTTTTTTGAAATGTGATGGTGTTTCAGGTCACCGAATGAATTATAACAAGAATCGTTGCCTTGTATAATACAGTTTTTGAATGGCAATGGTCTCCTCCGGGTTTAAAATTTAAATAAGCACTTGGTAAAATTAAATCCATTTGTGAGTGAAAAATAACATTATATCTAATGCAAACATTGTGTCCATTTTTCCACAAACAGAATAGAAATATATTATTACTGTGGGTAAAGAAAAGATCATATTTTCTCCATTTTTGTTCAAATTCTTGCAAAATGGAAACACCAACAGAAGGTAAAACTGGGAATTCTCATGCTTCCTTTAATCATCTTAAAATCAATGACATGATATCTTTCAGTATTTAACAACCACTGCTGCTATTGAAGTAAGAGTTGTGCTCGTGTTCATGGTACCAAGGCCGTGATGAGAATGGTAAATGAAGGCTGATTTTGTGACTTAACTGTAATACCCAAATTGTAATACTCTGTCCATTTAGATGTAATAATAGTCTTAGTCTTAAAGACATTTCAGATTAGGGGTAAAATTTGTAGCCAGTGGAATCCCATTAAATACTTCACAGGTCTGTGTGTCTGAGCTTGGCTATACAGCACACGCAGTAGTGGAAAAGTAGCTGGACTGCTAAGTATCATCATGCTGCTTTTGTTCACTGCAACTTTTTTCTCCTCTCTCCTTTCATATTTACTTGTTACAAAGGTGTTCTGCACGGCTTCTTTCTATGTGTTGCTGGATATGGAGTAATTATATATGTGATCATTGCGCATGTGTTGACCGGGGTAGTTTCACTTGTTCACAGATTGACAGGAGACTTTCTTTGTGCTGTGCAGCTATTCTTTTTCTAACACTCTGGGGAGAACTTCACCTTGAACCAGACCCTCCAAGTTTTCATAAACAAATATAACTACCTGACTTCTCTAATATGACATTGAAGTCTAAATAGAAATTGCTTATACTCTGTTTAAAATCAGTGTCTTTGTTTTTTGTTTGATGGGGGTTTTTTGTTTGTTTTTGTTTTAATTTTGCATCTTTCTAGTTACAAACATCAAAAAGCAAGTAATTTTACAGTAATAGATTTTACTTTACCTATTTTCAATTTCAGGATATAGAAAGCCATACTAAAGAATATGTAAAGACCTTGAACAAACTGAAAGGAAAATCTATGTCTTTGTTTGAAAATGTTATGTAAGAGTAGAATATTTGAGGGTTTTTTTTAATAGCACAGGCTAAAATTAATATTTGTACAGCCTTTATTTTTTCCTGTATCAAATGTATTGCTTGTTATATATGCTGTAGGCTTCATATGTGTATGTTTATATAAATACGCGTGTACGGCATAGTTAACAGCAGATATAAAGAGATTTAGTAAGGTATTTGAAGGGAATAAAACCATATTTTTCATATTTTCTGGAAAATGGAGGTCAGCTGAGTTGCCATGCCCTTGGTAGAAGGTTAGAGAACAAACTAATGATCTGGTAAAGCTGTTGCATGGGTGTCTTGGGATAAAGGAGAGGTAGTGAATGGAGCAGTAGGCAACACAGCTGAGGTGACAGCGATGAGCACTTGGTTGCTTGGAGAGTGGTTGGCTCTTAGTTTCCCTGTTGGTATGGCCTCAAGAGGGAGCCTGTCCATCTGCCCAGACCTGGGAACACCCTGCTGTGTCCTTCTTCACCTGGTGCAGCCTTGCCACATGTCCCAGATTCTCCTGGAGTCACTGGAGTTTATCATGTTCTGTGAGTACAGAAGAGACCTGCCCAGTCGTACAGCCCCTACACTATTAGGTTAGTCTGTCATTTGATTAAGTGGAGGAAGAATCATGGCTGTTCAGGAGATGGATTAATGCACAGAAACTGAAACCAGAGCTCTTGAATTACAGTAAAACTTAAGTCTGGGCTTCAGAAGATTTGGTTTCAGCACGTGTATCTTCATGTGTTACCTTAGGCAATTTATTTCAGTGCTTGGCATCCTGTCTCCTACTTTTGTCAAATGGAAATAACACATCTTTTCATGTTTGCATCTCATCCTTTGCTTTGTCATAATAGTCTTGGGGACCTTCTCATCCTATGTTGAAGAATAATCCCTGCAGCATAATGCGATTGTCATCTTTGTGTTCAGACGGTGATAATTGTTGTGGTACTTCGGCAATAATTTCTGTCTCTGCAGTTTTGTTATTTGTGGATGACTCCTGCAACTTGACCTTCCTTATAAAACTTCATAAATGAATTTTATAACAGGATTAGCTCTGTAAGGCAAATATATAATGGATTTTTGGAAGTCTAAACAAATTAAATGTTATGACTTTCTAAACTGTAATAGAAGAAGCTTTTTTTTTGTCTATTTAATTTTTCTTTTCTTGACTAGTTCAGTGGACATTATTTCTTTAGGACTTTTTTCAAAAATTAAAACATAAGGATTTCTAACGTTAAATTAAAATTGTTTAGCAAGAGTGCCATATGTACTTCCCCTTGGAAAACACCTCCGTCATCATTTTGCTTGCTAGTGTACTTAGGGGTATACAGCAAAGATTTAACTGTTTCAATCAAGTGTTATATTTATCAAATCCACAATACAAGCTCTATTAAAAAAAATGTCTGCTATAAATACTATAAGTACAAACATAAATTTAAAATAGTACCTTATAAGTATAAATACAGTAGATCTGTAAAAAGAAAAGTAAATTCACCTTAGTCAGCTTTAAGAACATAAGTTAAGGCAGGACACATTTGATGTCTTCAACTATGTAACAGGACAGTTAGAAAACACAGAGGCAGGCTCTTCCCAGAAATGCTGGAATGGTAGGAAAAAAGGCAATAGAGTTGGGAAATTCTGATTAGATATAAGAAAAAAGTATTTTCAGTATGAGGGTGACCATATGCTGGAAGATGCTTTCCAGAGAGGTGGTGATAAATTGAACCCTAGAGGGTTTCAATGCTTGCCTGGATGTATCCCTGAGCAAGCTGATCTAAGTGGCCCTGCTTGGAACATGAGGTCAGACTAAATGACCTCTGGAGGCCCTTCCAGACTGTGATTCTGTGATACATATACGAAATTATTTGAGTTCAGAAATGCAATAAACCAGTAATTTTATAAAACTCAATTGAAACCAGAATAAAAAGAATAAACCCAACAGGGAAGGTGTGTGTTATGTACGTTGTTTTTAAGTAGGTCATAGAATCAGAGTTAATTATAAATCAAAGGAGAGTTTATCCCTGGATACCAACATTCACTGAAAAAAGTAGCTGAAACATCTGGAATTCTCCCTGTGACTCCAAACGTCATGTCTTTCCCATCATGTGTAGAAAGAATGATGTATATCTGGGTACTTAGAACCTGTACTTAACCATATAATTTGGAAAACCTCGGTCAAAGATTGCTGTTCATTTATTAAATGAGTTTCCTGGCACTCTCATCTTTCTTCTGCAGAAAGCTGTTTCTCGAATGTAAAATGCTGTCCTTGATATAATGTGATGGTGTAGTTCTGTCGACTGTAAAATATCAGAGTTCTGTATATATTCTTCAGAATTTCATAGCCATTATATGTTCAAAACATTCTTTTATCAGGTATTAGTTATCTGTACAGTGATAGATGGATGTGCAAATTTGTATTGTAAGTATTCTAGTGAAATTTCATTCTAAGAAAAGTATTTGTAGAATACTCAACATAAAAATACCATTATTTATAAGAGATAAATGCACAAAAGCAGCAGTCTTTGATATCAGTAAAACTGCATTCTAATCGTGCTTTGCAATAACCCAGTTTTAAATCTTTCAATATTTTTGCCTTTTGTTTGAAATATAAAATATAAACTGGAAACTAAACAGATTTTATAGCCCAATTCCATTATTTAAATCACTCTGGGCTCTGATGCTGAAAGCTACAATTCTGTCTGGAATCAAATTGTAAGGATGAGTTATAATTCCCTAATGGAAACACTGACTAATCTCAGAGTATATAGATGCTAATGGTGCCATGTAATGCATTAGCAAACATGCTACTGATAAATAGGAATGAAATATGATTGGGCAGTCTCAAGGATCAGCTCAGAAAAAATCTCAATTACAAAGTGTTGAGGGAGGAGCTAATTAGGTTTTTCTAGCACAAAAAGCTGAGCCATGTGAAAGGCTGTCATGCCAGAAAAGAGGAAAAAGACTGTGACCCTTTTGCTTTTGAAGACACAGCCAAACAAGGTCTCTGCATGAAAGTTCAGAAATCCATATGATGACAATGGTATAGGAGGAATCCTCAGCCTCTGAAATGTCCAGTGGTTTGTTGGCTGAAGGCACCGTTCATCTCATACCTTTGAATCTCAACCAGTCAGCAGCAAGGCTCAACTGGGCTTGCAGCTCTCCCTGAGGACGGGCACAGCAGATGGGTGTTTCAGGTTGTATCTGCAGAATGTCACCACTCTGCAGGGACCTCCACAGAGCAGAGGGCTGTGCTCACCTCTGCTCTCCCTCTAACCAGAGACAATCAGACTCTCCTCCTGTGCGCTCCCCAAAGGCAGACTTCCCTACCTGTATAGTCTTGTAAGCAAAACTGCAAATAATCATTGTGCCTCTTTCTGAAAAATGCAATTATAATGACTGCTGCCATACTAGTACCTACACACAAAAATGGCATAAGCATAGATGCTGATGCACAACAAACAGATGATGAAGCTGAAAAAAAGTGCTTCCTCACATAACATACGTCTTCACAGGACAGGCAACTCTACAGGCAAAGCACAGTGGTTGAGTGATTATGTTTAATTTTCCACTTAAAGTACAGATTTAAATTTTTTTTTTTAAGATCATGACATATAAGCATATTTTGTGCTTATATGAGGGACTTTGGGTAAATAATCTGCTTAGGAATGAAACGTTATTGCAGTTTAAATTGCATGTTCATATATCAGATTTTTAGTGATTTCTGATTTAAGCATTGTTAAGTTTGGAATAAAGAACAATGGCCAATATTTATTGCAGGCTGGAAAAAAATTGTTCCTGGAAAGAATTTAAAGAAAAAGTAATTTTAAAACAAGATATTTATATGAAGTGAGAGAAATCTAAAAGTGAATTTTACAACACAGTTGGATGCCACCTGAGATGAGCTCAAAGCTGTACCTCTTGCCTGTGAATGGGCTGGGTTCCACCACAGTTGTGCAGCAGCCTTGGAGCAGCCAGTTGTGGGGAAGTTCTCCCAAGAGCATTAAAGTTTGGTTGTCACAGTGTGCTATGGCACTGGCGAAAGCTGTTAAACTCCAAATTAAATTATTTAACTGTGCTACATGGCCGATTAGTATTTGAGATATAATTCTTTCATTTTCAGGTTGACTTTAATACCTGTCCTGAAAAATAAGAACACTCCTATTTTCTTGTCAGTGTCAGTCATTTGGTTTTACAAAGCCATCATTTTTTTCTGGTTGTTTCCAAATTCCTTAACATTTTGAGGCTTGTAGTTGAGGGAGAATTTTGCAAGTGAGTAAATGTTCTCACTGAGAGTAGATTCTTTTGGAAAATGCTATTCCACAGCAAAGCTGACCCAGAAGTGACTTAGTGAAGTTAATGCAAAACAGATTCCCTGTTCATGTTACAATTATGTTATGTCACTATTGACATTTGTTAGAAATTCTCGTGTCTTCCTGTGTACAAGCTAGTTTCACATTTAGCAAAAGAATTTCAATTTGGCTTGAACATAAAACATTGAGCCTGAAAATTTTGTCGTAATAGGCATGTTCTTGTGCTAGGTCCAAGACCAGTAGCTGATGCATCTGATGAGTTCCTGTGAGCATCCACATTTCCAGTTGTTTTTCTGGCATGGAGCTGGAGAATGAATTCAAACAGGAGATAAGAAGGGGCATTGTGGGCTTAATTTTTTTTTTAAGTTTTTGTTTATAAGACCATTGTATAAGTGCTTCCTTGGAAATCTGACAGATGGCTTCCTTCAAGCAAATACATAATTAGTGTGCACGTGTCTTAGGTATAAATAATGCCAAATATCCTCGTGTAACACTGATCTGCGTACTGCCATCACCCACATGCCAGTGGTTTTACTTCCATCTGGTTGAGATTGGCATCTATTAAAATAAATCGACTTTGTGGCTTCATTTTTCCATATTAAAAAAATCTGATTTGTCTAGAACTTTAAGTGTGATTTTTCTACCATTAAGCCTGTCTGCATCCTCATCTTTATAGCATATGATGTACTGGTAATGGAGAAGGATAATGGAAGAGAGGCATTTGGGAGTTCGTTCCTCAGAAACCAGTGATAGGTAAAACCGTGAGGGGACACTGCAACCTCGACAAAAACACTGGAGGACTGTCAGTGCAGGTGGAAGAGTGGGGGTTTGTGAGTTCCCCGGTTCCAAAGCCACCCTTCATCTAGGTGCAGCCTACAATTTGGCTTGCATTTCCTTGCTTACTTTATTCTTATTCCTTTTTCTGTGCTTTGTCATTTCCAGCAATAGGAGTATAAATCCGTAGTAGTTACAAGTGTTACGTTTAGTATCAGTAGGAGTTCTAGTTTTGACTTTCCTTGACTTTCCTGAGCACTGCTTATTTGAGAAGAAGAAAAAAGACAAATTGCAGTCCTCAGATGCTAAAGATATGAAAAATTAGAAAAAAAAATAAACCAGGGACTAGCAAATAAGAGCTATACCTATTTAGCCACGTCAGTCCTGATGGTTAGATATAAAAAGAACATTGAAGTTAAAGACAAATTGAGGCATGTGAGTAAATCATATATTTGAGGATTTTTTTCAAATTGGCATTAAAATTCAGTTCTAGACTCACAAGGGAGTTCACTGATCAAGAAAGTTGTGTAGAGAAGATTGTTAGTTTTGCAAATTAACTGTTAGTAAGAGTCTGAACAGGGGAGCATGTGTGTGGTGGCAGGTAAGAGGGGGCTGTAGTTGTAATGAGGACTGACAGCAGAAAGATCAGTGTGGGGTGTTCTGAAAGATAAAGGGCAAAGATGAGACAGGGAGGAATCAATGTTAAACAGAGAAAGCCAGCAAAATCAGAGCCCTTTCTCATTCACGCTTCAGCAGCGTGAGAGGAGGAGCAGGAGGAGAACTGGATCTCAGGATGCCATGATGTCAATAACAGAAAGGACGGGTTGTCAGAGGTGATAGGACAAACTTCATCGTTTTACAAAGGGAGGGAGGATTGTGAAAGATGGATGTGAAAAGTGTCTGACAGGGTGAAAAGGGAAAGCTGGTGAAGCTTCATGGAAATAGGCAGTGAGCAAAAGAAAATAATTCGAAGGAAGATTTGGAGCAAGAGATACATGGTATGCTGAAGGGATGGAAATTTTTGAAGATGATTTAAAAAAGATGTAAAAGTGGGGTCAGGATCCCTGGTCTTCCAGGATCACCATAGAAAATGTAGGCTCTTAATAAGACTGGAAGTGCAGGGTTCTGCAAAAGGTGAGAGAAGACAGAAGCCATCAAGTGGTACGGAAGAAGATGCCCTTATGAAGGGTATCCAAGAGGAGAGTCTGGGCACTGAACTGGCTTAAAGCTGGACACCAAGCTGGAACCAAAGATCCTGCAGTGGGTGGAAACAGACAGTTGGATGCATGGGGCAGGAAAGGAAATGTGCCTGTCTCTTTGGAGGTTGTCTCCTGAAGCCAGGCATGACTGCAAGCTTGAATAAGACTCTAGGGGTATATACTGAGAAAACATTCTTTAGGGTGTATTTATAGAACAAAAATGGAGTACAATTAATGTTAATTAGGCCTGCTGAAGACAGGAGTCTTCCTCTGAGTTATGTGTTTTCTAGTTATTTCCATAGAAGTATCTTTCTCCCCTTTGGTACTAGTTTTGCATTGTATTCCTGACTCCTGGCACCCAATCATTATCCCAGATAGGCAGAAATTAGTTTGAAAACGTGGATTGCTCTATGCATAGAATATCTTCAGCTAATAAATGCTGTCTTAAATTTCCTGCATTTTATTTCTTTCTTCAGTTCATTTTAAGTGTCACTTCTTGAATACATCTTGACATTTAATATGAAGCATTTCATCTACTAGAAATACATCCGAGTTTTCAGCTCAAGAGTCCAATTAAGAAAATGCTCCCATGTGCATGCATTTTCCTTTATTGAACTTCAAGTTCCCTGCAATGTCATGTACAATCCAAGTTTAAAATCAAGGCTTTTGTAAGAAAAGTAGTTCTAATCTAAAATATCATCTTACCTCCTCACTGTGCTTCCCCACCTTCAAATAAAAGAGATGGAACAAGCTGTCTTTCAGTTACTGTATTGTTTGACTTTTGGTTAATGCTTTTTTTTAGCAGTTACTTGCATATGCATCACAAATGCCTGTGTGTTGATAAAGGTGTTGATATCCTCCTGCTTTAATGCTTAAGAGATTAAACAGGGTAATGGCAATTAAAATGTAGTACTGCTTAATATATTTGTAAAAAATATTTTTTTGTTGTTTGCTATTTTACTCATTGAAATTAAGTTGATACTTGTATAAATGATGGATGCTGAGCATTTGTGAACAAAGATCAGGCTTTCTTCTCTGAATACTGTAGTACAAATTAAAGATACACAGCAAGGAAGAAATCGATGTTGTCCAAACACTCATGTCACAAACTGTTGGTTTCTCTAAAGCTATTCAGGCCATTTCTTAGGAACTGGTGGGCCCCATTTGTAGGGTTCTGCTTTAATAACCCAAATTTGTGCTGCTGTGACTGTTCAGCATAAAGTCATGAGGAGCAAGACTTTTGATCTGAGGGGATCTCATTGTGAAGAAATTGCTTGTTGTATTTGACAGTAGCAAGCAGCTCTATTGTCAACAGGGGCTGAGGTGTTTCAGTTCCCTTGCCATGTCGTGTCCTTCCCACACAGCAGTTCTGTGCTGACACAGAGGGGAGGCCCTCAGTCGTGTGATGATCAACTGACAGCACCTCCTGTGACAGAGGACATGTGACATTGATTACTCCCACAGAACAGCAGGAAACAGTGAGGGTGTCTATTTCTTTTAAAAGGTTTCTGTTAAAATTTTTTAGAATGAGGACTTCTGCTTAATCTAGTACCTTAACAACTGCTTCGTGTTATTTTATAGACTCTATTGGGAATATTGTGCTTTATATTCATCAAAAGTAAGTGTGTGTGATATTTTATGGATGGACGAATGCAAAAATTTTTAAGTAGAGAAATCTTTGGTTTTGGATGCATAAACCAGAAAGCTTACTGCAGCTTCATTGACATGCCTTTGATCCTTTGACCAGTGTAAATGGGAGATGGTTTATGGAAGGATGGCTTTACACTTAAGAAGGAAGAAAAGTGAAAGAATGGTGATTAGTTTATATGTAGTTTGAATTTTTATGAAGCTTTGATTTTGAAAAACATTCTTCAAAGTTTAATTTTCTTCTCCACCTTGTTGCAATGGGTAACACATTTTCTACAGAAATCTGCATCTCTAACAGTCCCACAAGTGGAAAATCACATCTGTGGTACATAAAGTGTAGGATTAGGAGTCTTCATTCTAAGAAGGATGAAGGATTCAAGATGTAGCAGTTAGAGGGGACATGAAGAGAAGACCAGAGAGTCAAGCTCTGAAGCCTTTCTTTAGAAATAGCGTATTTATTATAAAACTCTCAAAAATGTTTAATTGAATTGAAAAATTCACGTTTAAATACATATGGACTGCTTTTCATAAAATTAGGATGCTTTGAGCCTATGGCTGGGCATGTATTAGGGCCAGGGAGTAACAGAGCTTTTGCTTGGCTGTTCATTTCGCTGAAGAACTACAGCTTGCTGATGTATATGGATTTTTCAGGAGAAGGTCACTCTTTGTGGCCTTGGTGCATTGGTGTGGCACTTAGTTTGGTATTGCTCAGTCCTGTGGTGCCAGACTTGAACATGGAGGTCTCTTACAGACAGTCAGATAAATAGCATGACTGTGAGCAGCACCCATTTGGTCAGCAGGCAGCCCTTGCCTCACTCACAGCTCCAGCCTCACCAGCAATTTACTGGAGTCAAATTTTGTGGAGACTACAGTCATCTTGCAACAATTATAATTTTCCTCACATATTTAACTGCATTTTGCCTATGTAATTTCTTAAATCACTTTTCACCCATTTTACGATTGAAAATTAAACTTTATATACTCAATAGCTATAAAACAAAGCTATTGAACTTCTGTGAAAGATTTAAATTGACATTATTGAACTTCTCCTTGTTCCTGTGTATTCAGTTATATGTTGATGTGGAATTCACCATATCCACTTATTCACATCTGAACCTTTCACATAGACTCACTGATTTGAACCTCAAGAGACAGTATTCAATGTGATATAAATTTGTGACAGTATGTTAAAAACAGATCAAAAGCAATTTATATTCAGTAAAACTTTTTAATGCATATTTCTTCAGAGAGCAGTTTTTAGTGACCGACTATTTAGATCTCTTTGTTTTCTTTCTATTAATTAAAATTATTAGTTAAAATTATTATTTTTCCTAACACTGCACTCAACACTCAGGTGAGGTATATAAAATGAGTACAGTTCAAAGCAAACTTGCCTTTCGGTTGAGAGGCCATGGTGATTTTATAATATCTTGGGCAGTCTGAAGCCTTTCTAGAGGTTGCCAATTGTTCAGGTCTTTCAGCAATTTGGCTTAAGGTAGACAACTTCATGTCACCAAAAGTTCAGTGCATGTTTAAACAGTCTGAAATTGCTGTGATGGAGATAGCAGAATAGGGTAGAGACCACTTAGGGTACTCAAACCCAGACAGGAACAAATGCCAAATGGAATGGAATAGAATTTGATTATTCTTACTGTGAGTGATAATGTAGCCGAATTTCTTTCTGCAGGCCAACTTCATTTAGTGTAGCTGTGTTGGGGATATTTTCACATACAGCAGCTACTCTGTTGCCAGCCTGTAATTGGAAGGACACTCTTTGATATTCACTATGATTGGGGTCTGTACTTTGCTATTTGCTGGGCAGTTTTCATGGAAAGCTTCTGTTCGGGAACGATGTTAACAGTTGTTCCAGCCAGAATGATTAATCTGTCTTGCAGGATCCCTGCTTGTAGTACCCTGTTATATTTTGCAATAAGGAAAATATCTGATCTGACACTTCCGGCTGCTTCATATGGCTGTGCTCAGTCACTTTCCCACCAGCTCTTTCCTGTATTTGGTGTTCTGTGCAGTTCTTAGGCATCTCTGGGGCTCTGCTCTCCCAAGCGAGCTGGAACATTTCCATCCGTGTCCAGTATCTTGAATTTTCATTAGAGTGGGAGATGGCTTCAGTTTCTGAGTGTTTGCTCACAAGTCTGTCTTCTCAGGCAGTAGACAAAGGTGTCTTTTACTGCCGTTTGTGAAGAGCTGTGAGAACAGTGTATTTGAAGGGGGAGAAAGAAAAGTGAAATAAGTGTAAGTGAAGTCTATTATATGTTTAGGAGCCTTAGCTCATGTCTGGGAAAACATAAAGTAAGGAAGGAGCTGAACTTGTCTTCCTGAGACCAAGGCATCTGTCTCAATTGGATAGGAATTGGAAACAGACAGTAGGTGGGATTTCTCTGGGAGGTGACTGAGTGATGGCTAGAGCAAGCAGACACAGCTTGATACAGTGAGCCTACAGGGATCATTGACTCTTTAAACGTGAGTAAGAATGCAGAGCTGTTGTTGGGTTTGAGATTTGTCCTTGCTGGTATGTTCTTAAAGCTGTCTCAAACATATTTTCCTCTGATACCATTCAGATATATTGGTATTTATTTGCAATATTGTAGTTGTACTGAAGCATTCTTCTTAATGAAAAAAATGGATATTGCATCCTTGTGGTTAATGTGTACCCTGAACTACCTATTGTACTGGTGTTAGTGGTGCTAAGTGAGGTTCAAGTCAAAGAGAAGTTCCTAACATTAAGAACATGGGCACAATATTTGTATTGGTACCAACACAGTGTTTTCAAGTATGTGCACTGCCATATATCTTGATTTGTTACTTACACCTCAAAAAATATAGGAACACTGAGACATGATATCTGATATGTTCTCTATCATACAACACAAGATGGCTGAGAGCAATTAGCTATTGTTAATGTTCAATGTAACTCCTTAAGTACATAAACAAACCAAAAAAAAAAAAAAAACACAACAAAACAAAAAATCCCAGATGAAAATGATGTATAGGAAAAAAATACATGAACAATTCTAACTTGACAACAATTCAGGAGTTGATAAAGTATCTTGATTCTCATCTCTGCAGCTGTTTCTTTTTCTTCTTTCATCAATACGTTGAGTAGTGGGCATCAACTGACAAAATAAATGATGTTGAGTTGTGATTAATTTCAATCAGATTTGCATTTGAAAGACCCCAAATCTTATGGAAAACTGGATGAAAGCCTCAAGATCTAAACAGGCTTAAACATAAAATAGAAGAAAAAAGTAAATTTGTAAGTATTAGAATTTGGCACTATAAAAAGCTATCAATAAACTCCCATTGTATGTAAGAAGAGATGCAAATATTCAGTAGTACTGCATAAATTGCTTTTCCTGTGAGTTTCATAGTACCTACCCTTTTCATCCTTTTTAACTGACTTTGAGTGAATTATCCAAACTGAACTCCTGGCCTGTAAAATTTCTTCGGAATTCTGCTGTTGGTTTCTGTGGCTTAGGACTGTAGTGTATGATTTGTGATTTTGGTTTAAAGATAAAACAATCAGAGAAAATTCACAGTTTTCATTTTAGTCTCTTTAAAATTTTGTATCGGTTTTAATAGTTCCACTCTGTCTGTAAGCCTGTAGAAATTGTTTCTAAAGTAAACTTGTTTGCCTTGGAGCTTTTCTCAGTTCTTTCCACTTTATTCAAACAGTTTGTTTGCCTTGACCTAACATACCTGTCATTTCTGAGAGATTCTGCTCTTGATGCTTCAAAGAAAGGATGCTGTAGTAAATCTGTAAGAAAATAATTGGATTTTGGTGTTTCATTTTTGGCTAAATACATAAAGTTGAAATATATTTCTGCCTAGGCATTCCCTTTTCACTAGCACAATGCAATGCAGTGATTTCTATCTGATTGGAACATACTAACCTTTGCATACGTTTAATTCACGTTGTGTTGAGGCTCTTAATCTGAAAATTTAGCTTTCTGTAGCTGCAAATATATTGTATTAAAAAGAAAAGGCCAAATTATATCCTCCTTCACAGTTGGGAGACCTGTCTGATGTCAAATGACTTGGAGTATGTAACTTGCGAAAGAACTGGCTCTTAGTGAAATACGAAACATAAATATAATATTGCTTTTCAGATCTTAATGGAGCTACCAGACATGGTGGAAATTGTGTTACAGTGAATTACTCGGGTAGAGCCATCCGGTGATACCATTAAAGTTGAAGTTCAGGATCCCCCCTCCCAAGGAAGATTAAAAAAGAATGAAAAGTAAAAGCCTTGTCACAACCAGGTTGGTGTGCAAGACACCTTTTCTGCAAAGCTTTAGTAACTGGAGCAGAAGAATAACCCTGCAGGGCGCTCAGGGCTGCAGACAGGCAGCCACACCACAGAGTAAGGCAGAGATTGGATTGTCCCTCCTGGACGGATTTCAGAGTTGTGTGTATTGGGCTGTAACAGCAACTGCATTCAACAGCCGTAGGAGATAAGAGGATTGATAATGAAATGGTGAAAGAAATTGCAAAAGTGTGCAGGCATTTAACATCACTGTCATTATGTGTGAAAATATCAAATGACCTACATAAACCACAGGTTTAATACCCAAGAAATTATTGCCGTGATTTTGTGAACAGTGACTTAAGCGATATTCTCCATCCATGAGCTCCAATCTCCCAATGTTTACAACATAAAACAACTTATGTGTCAAATATAGGCAAATAACCTCTTTGGTATTGTCTATTGTATTTGAAAAAACTAGTATACTGACTTCAAAGTGGGCTGTCACTTGGATGCAAGCAGACTAAGTAATCCATATTTCTCATATAGAGCACTGCATAGGATTTCCTTTTCAGACTAAAATTTTCAAGCACTTGCTGCATACCTTTGTTATTTTGTACTTGCTCTCTGTCGTGTTGTTTGAAACCCTTGTGGTTCATAGAGGGGATTTTTGTTTTGTAAGCAAAGTGGATAACTACAAGAACAGTATAGCGTGTTCACATCATTTAGGGAAATAGGCTGTTTTTAATAAGTACAGGACTGTAGCTGGAAATCACTAGAAGGTGTATGTCCTCAGTGTTATCTTCTTTTCTATTGCTGTTATAAAGTCACATCAAAGAGTGACCTTTTTACTTTTATCTGATGCACGTCTGGGAGAACGTCACCTCTCATGCTGCTGTAAAGTAGGAAAGCTCATAATCCCAAGAGATACACAAAGGGAAATGCATGAGTTTCCTCTTGAGCCCTATACGTACTCCACTGCTTTCCAAGGGATGCCATTGCAAGACAAAATGAATAATTTGGGTCAAAATTAAGGCAGGGGGAAGCTGGCAGTGCTGGAGCACAGCTTTTGATGCATTCCTTTTTGCTGTACCTGTTCAGTAAACTGACAGGCTGAATCAATTGCCTCGCAGATCACTGGAACTGCTCCAACAGGACTGACACCACTCTGACTCCAGAGAAACTTCTGCCCCAAAAATAGTAGTGAAAATAATGTTAGTGGTACACCTGCAGAGAATTCTTCCATGGAAAATGACATTAATGAGCAGCAAGCCTGGGCATGAGGCTGGTGTGTCCAGAGCTGTGAGCAGTGGTAGCCATTCCTGCCTCTCTGCTGTTTGCCAGGAGCATTTGGACTGGTTCAGGGAGGTTGGCTAAAATCCTCTTTCTGTACAGAGCTGCACCACAGTATTCTGAGTCATTGCAAGGCAGCAGGCCCTGTGCTGTCTGACTATGTTCATGATAGACAGTACAAGGCCTACTCACATTTTATATCATGTCTCTAGAATGTAAAGAGATACAGACCTTTTATTGGCCATCTGGCTTAGAGAATAATTTCCTTCTTTCATGTCTGCATAAACTGTGGTCTATTTTAGTTTTGCTTCTGAAGTTCTGAGCATGGTCATGTCTTTCCTGTATTTTTTTTTCATTATTTTTGAATGAAAGTAAATCTTGTCTTCAAAATTTTATTTTAAAATTCTACCTTAAATTCTGCTGTTTCTTTCTTTGAAGTCATTATGCTCTTGAGTTGCTCAGACCTTTCTTATTTAGCCTTTTTCCATCTGGTAGTTTCTCATAATTCACTGAAGATTTTTAAAGCTGTTTGGTGAATTTTGTGCATTCTCAAACTTATGTGACAGAACACACTCCTCAGAACATACATGAAGTCTTCCATCTGATCCAGTTTAGCATCTGCTTCTTCCTTTAGTTACATATTTTCCTTTAAGGTAACCATGAATTTTAGTATCCACACACTTTTCTAAAAGTCTCTTTCTACAGCAGTGGGTTCTTTTTCCTCTCTATGAAAGTTCTGAGACAGGCTAAAATGAGAGTTTCTTCTTGAATTAGCTTTTCACATCTAAAAAATAATTGCCATGTCAGTTAAAAACTAATATAGGAAATGTCTTTTTAGAGTGAAACATAATCAAAAGGCCATATTACACACGAGGAGCTGCTCCTGCAGCTTCTATCCTGGTCGTATTTGTAGATTTAGATGATGATGAAAATGGCAACTGTCTAACTCGGCACCAGACAGTTTTCTTTCTGTTTGGGTATGGGTTTGCTGAACAATGAGAAGCAGCTTTGAAACATATTGTAACAAGAGTTTCCCTCTGTCCTTGAAGCAGTAAAGCTTCTAATAAAGTGAAATAAACATCCATGAATGGTAATTTTTTTTCTTCCCATTAAAGTATTTAGGACCTTGTATTAATAACTATCTGTTTCTCATACTATTTCACGCACTGACACCCAGGTGCACTCTATTTCCTTCCTTGAAAGCTATCTCAAAGGTGTAGTCATAGCTGTCATTTCAGATATAAATTTTCTCTGTAGAGACACAGAATTTTTCCGCCTGGCTTCAAAATTTCCCAGCAGGGAGGGGCTTTCTCGTAGTAAGCCATGAGCTGTTATTCAGCAGCAAGGGGAATTTTAGAGTGTGGCACCCTGCTGAATAAAGGTGTTTCTGAGCTCAGCACACTTGTCATCAATCATTTCCACAATCTACAGATTATTTTTTTTCGTACCATGCTTCCTCTTGCTACTTGAGAAGAGCAGTCTTTAGCAAAAAGAAAATGACTGGATTCTGCTCTTTGTGCCATGCCAGAAACTTTTACTATACTGTGACTCACAAGAATAAAACCAAACAGAAAGTTAGGTAATCTACCCACAGAATGCTCAGAAATAATTTTCCCTGAAGGAGTCACGCCTAAGGATATAAATGACTTTATTCTTCTTTTCGAGCCTCTTGTCAATAGTAATTTGACATCTATATTCTCTGATTAAACTAGGATAGTTATTAAAATTATGACCTGTATCACAGACTATGAAATAAAGTGAAAAGCATTGCTAAGGCACAGCAGCCTGTTAAAAATGTACCACATGCAGTTCTCTGTATTGTCAGAATATAGATACAGAAATGTTGAATTTAGAGCTCCCTACGGAGATGCTTGAAGTGATCCTGAAGTTTGAGACTCCTTCAGTTTCACCAAAGTCTCTGTGTTGGTGATACAGTCAGTTTTTGCATACCTTTAACTGCTTATTTTTGTTTTGTTTTATACATTTTGTAACTCGTTCCACCCAAATCTACTGCACTTGTCTTCTGTTGAGTACCAGAATGTATTTAGCTCTGTTTCCAGGAGTCCTTTCATTTAAATCTTAAAAATTATATTTATTTCCTGCAGCCATCAATGGCATATTCAGGGATGACATTCTGCCCTGTATGAGGCTGATAGTTCCATAGGCAGTTCTTTCGTTTATAATGCTCAAAACATCTTAAATTCATTTGACGTTTTATTGCCCTGCTGTGTTAAATCAGCTGCAGATCCTTACCTTGCTGCTTTCAACTAAGAAGAAAACCCTGCATGCTTTTCATTACATTATTCTCATTTGAATGCACAGTCTGGTTTTAGGTAAACCACCCTACTGGAGTATTTTTTATTTCTGTGGTTTGGTTTTATATCAGCCTTGAGAAAACTGGAGATATCTTCTATACCAAAGAAGCACTTCCTTCTGTGTCTCTCTCCTTGGATGTGGGACTCGCTTGTAATGCTGTAAAACAAGCAGGTACAACCCTGTCAGGCTCCAGCCACATGAGACACAGCAATGGCTCCCAGATGATCAGACAATCAGCCCACATATTGCAGGCTTTACTCTTCATTTAGCAATTAACCAAATTGTTCATGTTATCTGTTTGTAACTTGAGAAGCATAGCAAATCAATAAGTGCTCTTCTGGTGAATACGTATTCAGTGAAATAGCCCGGGTTAATACAACAAATTTTTACTATTTAGATCTTGTATTTTTAAATTGCTATTGACTTGATTCATTGCAACTAATTGCTTAAATATGTTGTTGAACTGCCATAAAGTCTGTTTATTCCTGCACCCATCAAGACAACCAGTGAGTAACTTCAACTTAGTAGCTCAGAGTTGGGCAGGAGAGATTAATTATTTAAAGTTCTTTGTTTATTCCTCCTCATATGAAACAAGGAAATAATGTCAAATATGAACAGGTGGTATTTTCTAGTAGACATGTAGAAATCATTCCACATTTATTTCAGTCAGAATTTGCCTGTATGAAAGACAGGAAGGGAACCTTTCAACCATTTCAGGGATTGGCTGCATTGTGGCTGTGCCAGCCTATAGCCCAGAGAAACAGCAGGGCTTCTGTATGATGCCCATTTCAACCATATCTATACCTAATATCTGTGTTTCTATACAATAAGTATTCCTCAAAAAGGAAATAACTGTGGATTTAATTTCAGAAATTATAAGCCTGATTAAAACCACAAATCCTAAAAGAGCATGGAATCGCTCTAGTCTTTGGCTTTCCATTGAAAATTAGTTGTAATGTGTTTCTTTTTATTACTAATACATCAAAAGCATCATTCCAAAAAAAAAAAAAAAAATTAGAAAAAAGCCCAATAACCCAAAGTTAGGTCAAGAATTTCAGAATGTTAGCAGTAGGTTTGTTGACCCAGAAAAAGAGGTTTAGTTTTGCTACAATTAATTTTTCCCCAATAATCAGGATTTAGAATTGAAGGTATAAATATGAATATATTTTCACGTGCGTTTTCATTTTGAGATAATTTATACATTTTTAAGCCTTTCAGGGACCCAGCTACTGTAGTGATCACACTATCGAAACATGCAGGTCAGTAGGACACTTTCTTCTTCTTTACAACAGGATTATTTTTACTCTCATGTCAATACCAGAAACTCTGTGCAATTGTTTGCCTAGCCTCAAAATTCTGGTGAGATTCCATTCCTGCCATTTGAAAGGATCTTAGATCTTCCTTCCTTCCTTCCTAATAAAATATGCCCACCCTTTAAGTGACCATCTCAGTCAACTCTCATGTAAAGTTGATAGGAACTGTGAAGTACACCCTCTGTTTCTGTAGCTTCCACAGTTTTAAGCACTTTGCTTCAGTCAGCAAAATCTTTGTTATACTTGGTTTTGGAGACGGGGCTTAAAGTAATCGTAGTACTTAATGCTGCTACTACTAATTTTACCATCAGACCAACTAAATTTTAGAACCCCTGAAGTAATAGATCAATTTAATACTTATTGGTTCTTTTTAAAATGAGAGAAAAAAATTGGAGGTACAAGTCAACTTTATCTGTTTGAGATTATCTGCATATAAAGAGAATCCCCTTGGTTTCCTTTCCATGAAGAATCATTATGTGGCTCAGTTAGGTGAAATCTAATGAAAAAGTAGTCCTGCTTAGAAGAGTTCTTGTGTTATGACAGCTGGGAAAAAGAGAAAACCAACCACTGATGAAGAAAACGAATTTATTGATTATTCAGTAGTGCAACAGGGAGAATATGTTTAAAGTCAGATGACAGCAAGCAGTACAGACTGCTAAACCAGACACGTTTTTGTATCACTCATTCAAAGGCCGAGAGAGGTGCACTCAATATTTACTTTCCTGATTTTATTTCTATCTGGAAGCATTCTCCTAATCATTTATTGATGGGGTTTTTCCACATTTTCATGTCTTCTCATAAACTGTCACTAGCATCTTAATTATAAACACCTTGGTTTTAATACTCAATAAAAAGAGGCATAATGTATTCAGGAGTACTACAATGAAAGAGGGAGAGAACAAAGATCACTCAACTGGACCCCCCTGTGCTCTATTTTATAAATGCATAAAATAAAATAGGTTCTTCCTGTTCAAGAAGAGCTTCAAGTTTAATGCTAATAGCAATAAGATTGTCTTCCCATTGGACATATTGTGTATGTTTTGTTGTCTTTTTTCTTCCAGTGAGAAGGCCCAGTTATTCTGAAGCCTGTAACTCCTTTGGAAATAGATGGATAAATAATTCATGTGGAATACTTCCTCTGTATTGTCTTTATTTTTCCTTGTATTGTGAAAAATTGTAACTGTATAAGACAATTGAAAGCATCAGTTCCATTAGGATTGGTTGTAAAATCCAGCTACCTATCATTTGAGGGGTTGATATGTAGAGGCTGAGTATTCTTGTTTTGACTCCAGGAAAGACTATAGATCAATCATTTATTTGACTATTCATAACGAGGAAGTGGGCAAAGTGATGGGTTTTTGTGCCAGAAGGCCAACATTTGTCCTTATTTCTACCACCTGTAACTTCTGTAACTTGCCTTCATGAGCCGCAGGAAAATCTTTTAAAGAACTGGTGGTTAAAGGACATTAAGTATTTTAATAATCTGAGGAGGTAGTTTAATACTGTACTAATGCAAACTTGCATAGCTTGCCCCACAGACCATCATATTTCAAAGGCAACAAATACATTAATTGATGCAATAAATGAATACGCTTCTAGAGACATGGAGAGCACAGCATGTTGCTGTTAAAGGATACTAATTCTGTTGTTCTATGTTTGACAATTATTTTAAGAACTGACAGTTTTTTTAGTGCTAGATTTAATACACCTAGTCTCCGAGAGATGAAATCTCTTACTGGAATTCTCACCCCCAGTGCTGGCCTCCATGGACCATTTGTCCTTTTTGTGTCTTTGAAGTAATATGTTAATTATGGTAGCAAAAGAATATGGAGGCTTAAAATTGACTTATCCAGAGATGTAACATTCAGAAATTATATCTCCTCTTTAATAACTTATTTTTGAATCCATCATAGTGGGGTGTTACAAGATGCCTTCAAATCTTGTATTTGAGGAATGATAATTGCTTGTGGCACAGGTGAAAAAATGAAAAAGAGAGAAACTCTACCAAAGCTGAATTTGTAGGGCTGGAAACAGATCAGAGAAGAGGAAGGATATGAAAGTTAATGAATGAGCAGCTGAACTTAAAAAGCCCCAAACAAACCAAAACTAAAAGAAGCTATGTAAATCTAAAGCATGTGAATATTTATGAAAGCAAAATACTGCCTTAGACCAAAGGACAAACACAATGTGTAAGCAGGCACTGGAAAAAGATGGCAGTTTAAAATGGTTTCTTTTGGAAGTGGGGGAGAGGGATATTCCTAATCGCTCTGTGTGCTCAAAATAAGATTTAGCTTATGGAGCAGATGGAATCTGTGTCTGTAAAGTACAAAAAGGAGAAAGTACGGAAGGTCTGGAGTAGAAACAATTATCCCACTGGGAGAAAGATAAGTGTGTGCATAGTCATTATATGTCACTTCCATAGAGAACTCTCATCCGTTACCTCTGGGTAGAATGAGCATCCGTGTAGACAGCTGATAAGATTTATTTCACTTTCTATTTCAACAAATAGGGGAGAAAGTAACATTGTTTTTTTCTGCCTGAAGTATTGCGTTAGGTTCTTAACATTTGTTTTCTTTGTTGATTTTGATGCATGCATCACATTGCAAGAGGCTGCAAATGTTTGTGTTTGAGATGCTGCTTATCAAAATGATCATTCAGAAGAGATGTTTCTTGAGAGAATTAATTAAACAGGCCTCTGTCATTGTACTTCTAATACCACACAGTAGTGCATTAGAAGTTTTCCTTGTGAGCTCTCATTGCATTCCATTTTCATTGAGAATTAATTAGCATGGTCTGCTTGCAACTTGTATGAGACTGTGCTGGAAATGGCTGTTTCTTGCTGGGTGTTCCTGGGGTACCGTCAAATTACAAAAGTGCTCTGTTCAAAAGAAAATGTGCATATTTATTTTTGGTAATTCTTCTCTACTAATACTAGCTTGCCCTTTGGGTATCTTCTGTTCATCTCTTGTTATCAAATTTATAATAACAAACACCTTTTCAAAAAGTATTGCCTTTTTGCAGTGTGGTAAATAAAGGGTTAAGAATTTTATGTAGGCTAGGTGAAATACTCTAATTGACAGGTGAAGTGAGCTACCTAAAGGGATGTATTAATCCACGTGAAACATGCTGCTTGGCTGAAACTGCAGTTTGGAATTTAAAACTCCAGAACAAAATATGCTTTTCCTCTCAATGGTAATGAACCCTGAGCCATGCAATGTCCCAGGGGTGTGATTATCTCAGAAAAACTGTTTCCCCAGTTACGTCTTGTTGCATAAATAATCATCTCTTTGATGCACAGGATAACTGTGCGAATGACGTAAGTTAAATATGTTCTCCAGCAGTCTGACTTGCAAGGGAATAAATAAATTTGTTGATACTTAGAGTGCTTAAACCACTTCCTCTGGTTTCTGGGAAGCTGTAAACATTCTAGCCATACAAAAATAATCTAAATTTTATCAATAAGAAATCAACACACTTTCTTTGTTTTATTGTTTCTTCTTTGCAACCAAAGCACTAGTTAATACTGCCAAAATATAGCTCCAAAGCTTTACTTCAGTTACCACTGTATTGGAGAAAAGTGTTGTCCTGAGTATGTTCAAACATGTCAAGAACATTAGTGCTATCAATATCATTCTGATACTGAAGTACTAAAGTATGTTCCTTGAGCAGAATTCCTCTCAGTATGGAGAGAGGATAGAAGGCGAGTCTATCCACCAGAATAATGCTTCAAGGAACTATTGAGCAGCAGCTCGTTAATGCTGCTCCAACTTATGTACCAAACAGCTGCCCTGGTCTGCTGTAGACATACAAGCTGCAAAACGTAAAGGACCTGCTTGTTTCAAGCTGTTTTACCGTCATGGCTCATTTTTGTTGTTTCCAAACCAACTAGTTTAAGGCAGGATTGAGTCCTCATTGACCGCAGAACTCTGTTTACTGCAGTGGAGACAATCTCACAATGAAATGTAGGAGGTGATTGAGCCCCTTGCTGCCCCACATCACAGAGATAAATTTCAGCTGTTAGGAACTTGGAGAGAAATAGCTCCAGAAGATTAGTTTTAAGCCTAGAGATCAAAAGTTAATGGTGGTGAGAAGAAATCTAGAAGTGAAAGGATGTAGCCTTTAAATAGTCTGCACTTTGTAATTTTATAAATTAATATTAATCCTCAAATCAATTACAAAGACGTTTGAGTTCATAATGAAATCATGTCTCTGCTAGCAACTAGCTCATCACCTCTCTGACTCCTTTAGTTGCAATGATTGTTTACAGTTTCATACTTCACTGTTCTGGCCTTCCAGGATGAATTAAATAACAAATTAAATTCTACAATAAATATCACAGCTTCTCATTGTCTCTGATCTGTAGAGATTTTGGTTCTGTCATTAATATGAAAATGGAAGGTAACCTGGGCTGCCTTCCCAACCATACTTACAGCCAGGAGCACTTTCACAGTGGTCTTCAGGCTAATTTTGTCTCACAACACATAGTGGCCAACAAAAATTACGCTAAGAGAAGTCAATCTTTGCTATTACTCACTTGCTGTATTCTCTGCCTCTTCTTCTTAGACTCCCAAAACGGAGATGTTCTATCCATAATTTATAGTAAAATCAAAGCTAGTCACATCTCAGTAGCATAAGTACTTAAGGAGACCATCAAATAAGCTATTCACAGAAATGTAAATCAGTGGCTTATTCTTAGGAAAATAAGGCATTTTGGGGAGAAAACTATAAGGCTTCAAGACAAATGGTTGACAGTGCAATCTTTGTGTGCGTGTGTATTGTATCCAGAAAAAGTCTTGGGAACAATATACTGATATGAGCAGAGTTAAAATATGGCATCAATTTTAATTTTATATATATATATCTTTGTGATATTATAGAGACCCATTCACACTTGTGATGCTGCAGCATCCAGTTTTGGCAGCTAACAGAAAATACTAGTAGTGTTATAATGTTATTTATCACTTTACAGTTGGAGTAAATCATCTTTAAAGCCTTTTCCAATGAAAAGTATTCTATGATTTTATGTTTTTCAAGTGATAGCACATATAAAGGATTTGTAGTGTCCCTGTTTATTTAAAAATTATTATTTTAATAATTGATTACAATTGATTACAAAATGATTACAAAATGGAAAAAAAAATGTTTCTGGAAAGAAAAGGTGTGGTTTCACTTGCATTGAAAAATTAAATTAAAAATAAAATCTTAAAATATGTCGTGCTCTGGCTAGCGGGTGATAAGTGGCAGGGAGCCTTGGCAGAGGAATGAGAATCTCAAGGCTGAAAATTAAAGTGAGGGTTCGAAACAGACCAAAGGACCAGGAGGTCTTTAGGTAAGAAATAACTCAATAGGAGGCTAGAAAATTACCCAGGCAGAATAATGGTGGCAGGTGTGCTGAGAGTTTACAGAACATGGGAAGTTCTAGGTTAAGAAGGAGCTGAGTGGCTGTGATAGAACAGCTGGAGCTCTGATATTCCCAGGGACACTGGAAAGGAGTTTGGAAGGATGGTGATGCTTTGGAGAAGTCCAGTTCAGCAGCTTTGATGGCCAAGATCCATTGGAAAGAGCCTTGGCAAATTTTGCATAGTGGAGGGGTAGGAGAATTGTACAGTAGGGACACTAAGTCTATGCAGAAAGTCAAGAGTGTATTTAGCAGTGGCAGGAAAGGCAGATGGGAAGGCTGGAAGAGCAGATGGTGGCAGTGAGGGAGAGCAGAGCAAGTTCCAGCTCTGAAACTGCAGCCTCACACAACATAAGGATTCTTCTGATTTCTTCCTTTTCTTTTCTTCCTTTTCAATAAATGGAAAATTGAAATCCTACACTTCCCCAGAAAGGAAAGCATCCCCTTATCCTGTAAGAAGGCAGTGTGCCAAGAGCTGGGGCTGCCCGGCTGGTTGGGAATCACATGTGCCCTTCAATGCTCTGCTTGCTAGTGAGCTGGAAGGGACAGGTACGGATGGCCATGAGAGCTCTGCTCAAGTGTACAACACAGGAAAGAGATGTCAATACCATCTCCAAAATGTCCAAGTGACTGAATTCAGGCCTGGAAGCCCAAAGGGAGAAGGAAGCTGACCAGGCCTTTCTACATAGTAGCCTATATGTCTTCAGTCCCAGTGTTTTTTATACATTGAAAATGTATTTTTCATTCAACCTTAAAAATCAGGAGTGGTATTTCAAAGACGCATTAAAAGATCTTAGAGTAATAATATTTCTTACCCAAGTTGCTTCTTCTCATAAGTGAAAGTAGCTGTGATGGGTTTTGGGGGAAATACTTGTACATCCATGTTAAGCCAGACCAGCAACCACCACATTTGTATTGCTCTCCACTCCTTGTGATGTCAGCAAAAGTCATAGTTTCTGTTGGTTTACCCCCTCCCCACAACTCCCTGGGTCCCATACACCTCTTCATAATGGCTAAAAAATACATGCATAATTCCCTCATTACTGTGGAATAAGTCAAAAATATGTTTCAAAGATCATCAATCATACTGGTAAATAACAACAGGCTTATAGCTTTTCTTCAAGGAGTTAGTTTTTTCAGCATAAATTCACTGAAAGATCTAGCATCACTTTCTACTTTACAGCATAGATGTGTTCTTAGTATAAAAATTTCAGATAAGCCCACCTTTTAACCTTTGAGAAATAGGATTTGAGCAACTCAGTCTTCTTTTACCAATGTCACCAATATTTGCCAAAGGGTGTAGGACATCCATTAAAGAAGATGAAAGATACTGTCATGTATTTGAAGTAGTTATTTTTATCTTTGTCCAATAAAAATATAAGTGTCTCTAAGCAAGCTGAATTTGTAAAATGAGACAGTATCTATTGCATTCCATTGTAACCAAGCACAGTCTGCTCTAGGAAAAAACATTTCTTCTCATCCCCTCAAATAAAGAATTTGATTTCAAGCTACCTGTCATTAAATATTTGCTTCATGTATCACATGCAAAGTAAGTCTCTGTTTTGAGTCAAGAAGAGTCTCTGTTTTGGCAAATATACCAGCTCTTTATTTCAGTGAACTGTTCTGTAGGTGTGTATCTTTTTGCAGCCTTTTGCATACAGTTGTCTTCATGATGCCTCCTTTGAATTCTCTGTTCCTGGAATCTGCGTTTCTCCCTTTATAGTCTGTACAGATCTTGTTTATCATGAGTGGTTGTTAATGGTGTTCACAAAGATGGTGTTTTCCTAATGTCAGTGACAAAGTTACTATTTCAGGTGTGTGTAGCTTATTCTCTGTAGCAATATGATCACTAAAATTAAAACCTTTTACATGGAAGGCACTGGGGTATGAAGAGTAAGGGTTTGGAAAAGGGAGTAAAATCAACATCAAGTGAGGAAAGTTATTCTGACAGCGAGACATTTCATATGTCAGCAAACCAGAAGGAGAGGAAGGTGTAGCTGTGAGAAGCCAAGGGACCAGCAGGGTACCACATTTGGTGTGTGAGATGGCAGGGTTTAGCAGTAGGGGTGGTGAGGACTTGGAGATACTGCACAGGAAGAATTGTCTGAATTTGCTAACAGCTTGTGTGTTATGACAGAAATAAACTGTTGTAATCTATTTCATTTTTCCTTTTTTTATTTTTTTTTACAATTGGAGTGGGCACATGTACATTTCATATGGTGTTTGCTGTCAACTTCATCTTCTCAGCTAGCACCTTAGGATGTAAGCAATGATTTCTTCCCCACTTAAAATCCTCTTATCTTAAATATCCTGCTTTTATTCCTGCCTTATAGGGAAGGGTGAAAGAAAGTAAGCTAAATGTCAGTTCTTTGTTTCAAATTTTTCGTGCAAGTATGTGGATAGCTATAGACAGTGACAGGCAATGGAAGATAATCATTTATGGGGAAAAAATGAAACAATGTGAGCACACCTTGATATCTTTCAGTCAAGTAGGCAGCCTGACAAACAGATGCATCACACAAACTGTATAAACATTAAAAATGTGCTCCTTCTACTTATAAATAGATCTGTTCTGTGGGCTGGTTTTTTTTTTGTTGTTGTTGCTTCTGAAATTGTCTGTCCTTTTACAAAGAGTAAACAAAACCTCAGAATTTTATATTAATTTCTTTCATTTAATTTGCTTTTACCTCTTAGAAATATTTTTCACTGAATTTTTTAGGAGACTGGTTCAGAAATAGCTAACTCTTTCAAAAAAGCTTTTTATTTCATGCTTGTGATTGGAATTACTCAAGTGTATGGCAGGGACTTCTATCAGAAGGTGCCTAATAACTGGCATTTTCCAAAAACTTCCAGGAAGAATTATGAATACCAATTCTCATTCCTTGAAAAGCTAATAGAGTGGCTATTGATTTGTTTAGGAAAATGCACACCAACCCTCCCTTGTATGTAATGCAGAATGATGAGGTAATTTGCAAATGGTCAGTAATATAAACAATTTGTAAGGCAATTGCTAAATATTACCACATGCTTCTTCTGCAGATTTGAGAATCTGGTTCCTGCAGTTGCCTCTAGTAATTTCTTGCTTTAACTTTGTTTCTTAACTGTTTGGCATGATTTTTGGAAGTGTGCCTACAAGAATTTAAACCATTCTAGCAAATTAATTTCTTCTAGTAATGCCAATACCAGAGAAATAATATCTCTAGGTAATCACTTGGTCATTGTAGGAGCTAGTCTCTACGTGAGGCTGTTGTAGAAGAAAATTGCTAAGTACACTCCAGTGGTTCTTTAGCCAGTTTTCATGGGTGCTGATCTGTGGTAGTGAATTAGGTGAATTAGGATAAATTGATATACTTGCAGAATAATTAGCTGCTCTAGCTGAGACAGTGGCATAAAAAAAAGTTATAGCTCTATCTCTGTTGTTACAGGCTGTCATGTTAATCCATAACATTTTTCGACATATGCCACTTGAATCTGACCTTTCATAAACATTATAGTAATTAAAATTTTACACACAAAAATATTGAATCCACGTTTATAGTACGTACATTTAATGGGGAAAAAATTATGTTTCATTTGATGTCTGATAGTGAAATATTCATCAGAGCACACAACAGTCTTTAAAGACAGAGAAATGAGCTTCCAATCATCAAAAGAAGGGGAGAAAATTATAGAAAGCTTAATTTTCCACCTAGCATAAGTACAATTATACTTGGAGGTTTCATTTTTTTTTTTCTTTCTTTATGATTATTTATGTAAAAGTTTGCCATTATTTTCAGAGAAAGAAATTTTAAGGTTAAGGTAAGAGTTGTTTCATACGTAAGAATAACTTCTGGAGAACTCGGTTTCTTTACTACAGAAAATAGCTAGTTGCTCTCTGATGTGGTATGAACTTTCACTAGCCCTATTCTCTCAGCTCCAGCTCACATGCCACTTGGCACAAACTATAGTGACAAAATTGTGAAAAAAACATCTGTTTGCCAGCCTTGCTTAGCCCAAAGGTTAGGAGTGTTCCCTGCTGCTTGAGTAGTTTGGGCTTCACTACTCTAAGGCCTCTGAGTACAGGCTTCTCTGAAGGTTTGCTCCTTCCATGCTGTGACCTGGTTGCTGTCTGGCACAACATGGCATAGTGTCACAACAGTAGCATATGCTAGAAATATATCCATAATTCATCCCATGCCTCTGCAGTCAGGAATTTTGCGCTTGTTCATTTGATTTCTCTTTTAACAGCATATGCCATTTAGAAGCATCATAGGCTGTGAAATTCAGGATCCCTGTTTGGACAAGTTTTAGTCACTGTTTCAAAGAACTGTAATCTGGTAGACGTTGACCTTTTTAAAGCATATCTCTTGGGGGGCAGAAACAGGAAATAATTTTTTCCACCACATTCGCAAAACAACAGGCTCAATACCTGGTTTATCTCTGCTCCCAAATCCATGGAGTTCTGCACCATGAGTGCTATCACCTACATAGGATGAATGCCCTTCCCTTTGCAGCTGTGCAGCCTGTCCTGTGCCTCTCACCTGGCTGCCATGGCCTTGTGTCTCCTCCTCAGTGTCCCCACATTGCTGGCAGTCAAAGACACTCTTGTGGTAGGACATCCAGGATCCCCAACACCAGTGGCTCCTTGGGGAGGTCAGTGCACAGCAGTGTGAGAGCCAGTCCGTCCCTCCCCCCTTTACCCTGTTCACTCATATGACACTGAGGTTTTCCCTTAGGAAAAGGGGTAATGTGTGTGCACAGAGGGTTACAGCCCTCGAACAAAGCCAGCTCTGGTCACACCGACAGCTTTGTAGGCAAAGTCAACCAGAAAGGGTTTGAAATTTGTGCAGTTACTGTGGCCATTTGAAAATTAACCCATCATTTTACATGCCTGATGAATGTTTTCTGGTGTTTGTTTTACATCAGTAAGGTGATCTTCAGCTTTTTAAGGAATGAAAATTGGAAAGGATTTATTCATTTACTTAGAGCAAGTAATAATGCACACTGTGGTTGGCCAAGACTGCTGCATTGGTGCCGTTACTGTTTTCCAATGGGCACTGAGCTCCAGAGATACTGTCAGCAAACTATGTGGCACACCGTACTCATAATTCAATGCACATAAAAAATGTTACATGACATTTTATCACTAATCTTATTTTCATTCTTATTTATTTGGCAGCTTTAGACACAGTGAAAAGATAGGATTTAGGAAGAAGGTTTTGTCTTGGGAGACCTTGAACATATCACTGGGGAGAAGGCACTGAATTGAATCTCTGAAAACTCTCATTCAGCCATTGCCTGACAGGGAAGTGTCAGGGCTTTTATAAGTACTGGATATTGATACAACTTCTCAGATTTAGGAATTTAATATATTTTGTACTGTATATATCTGCTTGAGCTCAGTTCTTCCCCTGCCTGAATACCTTGGCAAATATTTCTTGTATAAGTCTGTCAGGTCCTGAGAGGTTTGATCTGATGACTTTCAAAGCAGTGATACAGTGACCTGGTTTGAGCACTGTGTTGTACAGCTGGGAGAAACTGGAAGCACAGTTACCCAGCTTATGCCTTTGCTTTTCACATGAAAGAGTCACTGAATGACACTGAATAAAAAACAAGATCCTCCCAGACATGAGACTAAACCTTGGATTACGTGTTTGTATTTGCCCTTATGATCTCTTCCACCAGTCAAAAAGTTTTCTGCACAATGAAGTCACTTTGTCAGATTGATGGAAATCAGTCCCCTCCTTTTCCCAGCTGCAGTCTGTGATCTCTGAGTTAGATTAGTTGCTTGTGCAAAAAACTTGTACTTGCTTCCCTTTTGGCAGGAGAGGAGGGTTTGACTCCCAGGCACTGTTTTCTGGGAGGGGTGCATAATCAATCAACTCTTCCTTGAAAATGGGAGTGGGTCAGCAGCTGGGAGTAACCACTTCCTCCATGTGTTCAGAGGTTTTAGTTTCTCCCAAGAAAGGCTATCAGACGCCTTAGCCAGGCACTGGCCAGGGAAAGGGCAGGGTTTCAATTTGTCCCTCTCCAGGGAGCTCCTTGCCGGCATCACTGGATTGAAATACCAGAAATCCCATACTCTGGCATACCCGAGTGTCCTGGGATGCTCTCTGGGGGAATGGCTTGACCAGAACCAGGGTGACACAAATGGGCCAAAAAGGAAATTACTCAATTGTTTTACGGTGTGGCTTCCTCTGTGCTTCCACCCTTCATGCAATGTGATATTATCTGTCTTCTTACAGTGTTTATCTAAACTGTTTATATTAGACTGAGAGTTTTTCATGATCAGGGCTTTATTATGTATATATACAGTTCCTATGTTCTTCTTGGAATCGAGAGGGCCCCTGGGTGTTTCTATATTATGCATGAAAATAAATATAAGAAAGCAAAAAGCTTAGTCTTCCCAGACTTGTGAATATGTGTATACTGAGAAATTGAAAAGTTACCGTAGTGTTATTCACTTGTTGTGCATTCCACAAGGTCAAAAGTGATCTCCAGTCTTGAGCATTCCCCTTCTAAGTAGGTTACACAAAAATGTCATGCACAAAAGGATGTTTCTAATAACTCCCTTATGAGAGAGCTCCATTGAGGAAAAAGTACCTTCCAGTTTGAAGTTTCTAGTTTGAGAGGTCTCCTTATGATCCTTGATTTTGCAGTAATAAAACCTGAGAGCTGTTTTCTATCCTTTCATTTACACGTTTTTATCATGCACAGCATGATGCTTATAAACTGGACCATAGCCACAGTTAGAAATCCTGTGGGGAAGATAAATGCCCATTTTCCTAATAATAATAATGCTTTCTTTGGCTTCCAGAAAATTCATCTCCCAGCAACTACACCATTTCCTATTAGCTGGGTAACAGCTTATTCTTTTTCAGATGAATATGTAAGGTTTCTGGAGAAATGGGAAGACCCAAACTAATTCAGTAGTGAGCTCATATGTCAACATTCACTATAGCTTTTTAGCTGAATTTTCCTCGTAAATAGGTCCATGAAGTAACAAGCCAATTATGAGATGAAAGTATTTGATTTCTTTCAGCAGTAAAAAGGGTTTGAGATGTGTGGCTTAGGAAGTGTGGGAGATTTGGAAATAGTATGAAGACATGTTATATCTGCTAACTGAATGGAGCAGAACAGCCCTGAAGTGTCAAGGATGGGAATGTATCTGCCTCTGAGCTCTGGAAAGCACCCAGAGACAGGTCTAAAAGAGCTACATTCTTTTCCTGGAGGCTATAACATCTCCTGGTTAAAGAGGCTTCTAAATATTCTGAAAGTCATGTAAAGAGACTCGTTTGTTAAAAGAGAGTAAGATCAGTCGTAGCCCAGGAAGAGCTAGGAGGTTGTGATAGAAGGCATTGTACAGAACTAATACAAGGGGGTTTTATAGCTACTGGAATGCCTTGAGTTAGACAGTTGTGGTCTAGCATTCAATCTAATACTTTAAAAAAGAAAAAAAGTGGGGCTTTATGCTTTGGGAAGGCCACAATAGTTCAAATGTTATCTCTGAAAGAACAGAGTCTCAGGTATTGAAGCAAGTAAAATATCCTAATGAATCCTGGTATTCAGAAACCAAGAACTGCCCAATAAATACTGAGCAAACTACAGGCAGAGAGCTTTGTTGCCAGACTCCTGCTTACCGGCTGCTCTTATTTTGTATGTAAAGTGAAATACATAGAACCTGCTTTAGATTCAGCTATCACATTTTCCTGTTTTCCTAAGGTGCTCTTACTCCTGCCCTTATTCTTTCAAATCTTCTGGCATGCAGAATATGGCAAGTGAGCCAAACTGTGTGTCTGGTCTGGTCTTTGCATTACAGTTCATACCACATGTTATAGCTGGATTATACCAAATGTAACCCAGAAAAATTGTAATATTCATGATAGGTTGCCTCTCTCTTGTAACAATAGAGCAAGAGTGAGCCCAGACATCTCCCTGAAAAGAAAAAAAAAATTAAAAATTCCAGTTAAGATATAGCACTTTAACATAAAAATGAGAGCATGTGGATGAAAAAGTTATGGAAGCATGATTTACTCTTAACTAAGTACTTTTGATATAAGTGTATTTTTACTCTTTCTACTAGAAACAAGAAATGTGGATGATTACTTTGTCCTATGGAATTTCAGTTCCATGGTAATTAGACAAATTTGTTTATGATACATTAATAATTGTTGATTTTTTTGCATATTGTGTCTTTCCAGTGCCACAAAATCTCTTTATTTCAAATGTGTTTTCACTTTAAATTTATTCATTCCTATATGTAAATTTTGTTTTGTTTTTTATTTAAACCAGGTGTGCTTGCTGTTTTAATTTTTTTTATATTCTTCATTACGTAGAGGAGTCTGAATATACTCAAGTAATCATGTAAAAAAGTATTCTTTAGTTTCTGTGTAGAGATGCAGAAGAGAATGAGTAAAATTTGTCTTAATTGGTCCTTTTGCTGTGTTTGTGGAACAAAAATATGTCTATTCACACATACTGTAATGTGGGTCCAATCTCTCATTTATAAAATCAGTATAAAAAGGTACAAAGAAAGTAGTCTAAAGCCACAGGAATACCTCAGCCAAGTATTTCCATGTCTATTGGCTTAGTTGTCATTTGAGAGGAGTGCCTGTGGACTTCACAGGAAAGGAGAATAGTCCAAATAACTGTGTGCACTGTCAAAATGAAAGTTCAGTGCCACTTTGTACCCAGCCAGTTTGATCTTTTCCATTGTAATGCCTGAGCATAGTATTCTTTCCAAAACCTGCTGTACAGATCTGAGTCAGCAGACATCAGGTTGGGTTCTGGTTTTGTCATTCCCAAGAACTTTAGCTGTGCTCATTAAAATTCCCGGTGTTCCTCAAATGTTTGGTATGGAGTGACAAGGTGTCACTGGAGAAAGCTTCATGAAAGGCTTTTGACAACAGGTACCATGGAGGGCCATGAATCTTGCTGCTGTGAATGGTGGTTGCCCTCTTTCTTGGTCATATTGCTTATTATTCCATGGTTTATTTTTAATGGGAGCTACTTATCCTTTCCTAGTCCGCTAGGCATCACACCTTACCCTCCTTACACACTTACATGGAAATAGAGTTGCAACACAGAAAGGTACTGTTTAGTGGAAAGCTATGAGCACATTAAACACTGACGTTTTATATGTGTATATATATTTAACACTGAGGCTTTGTAGATACATGTATATGTATAATATATAAACAATCCCTTTTAATTTCTGGATTAAAAAAAATTAAATTTTATTTTTTCGCTTCTAAATTCATAGGGTTATAACCCAATTAATCTTGTTTTCTTAATATTCTTATTGGATACATATGCATTAATCTGTTTTAAATTTTTAAGTGATGCTGACCCTAGCAACTGTAAAAACGATGTCTATAAATACTGGGAAACTGCTAAAACTCATCAGTATTTCAGTTTTCACTAAAAACTACACACACTTCTGTCTTAACATTTGCACATTGACTGTTCAAAGACCCAATTCAAAATTTTATCCTGATAAATATTTTCAAGGGATAAGAAACACATTGGGAAAATAGCAAACATATGTTAGCACTGAGAATAACCAGTTCAGCAATGTTTTCTTGTGTGCGTTTTGGTGCCTATGTAGGCTATTGCAATGTTAATTTTAGAAACTCTAGCCCAGCAACAGACACTTAGGAACAGAATGATATATTGCAAGCAACAAGGATTTTAACTGCAGACTATAGTTTTATTTTCTTATTTATAGCTTCCTTCACTTTGATATATTTTATGAAACATGTGTCTTCTTTGAGAGTGTGCTGGCTCTGTGCTTTCTTGAGCATTAGACTTATCTTCAGATTATGTCCTGTTAGTTATCTTCAAATATTGCATTTACATAAAGGCAAATCAAACCCTTGACTTTAGATTTTAAATGCCATGCAAATATTATTAGAAGTAATTATAGTTTTATTTAAGTCTAGATATGTTGACTTTGGTTTTACTTTTTAATAAATGTACAGTTGTTTTAGGAGAAAGCTTGAGGTGAACACAAAGAAATACCACCATTTATGTTGTATTTTACAGGAAAATGACAAAGCCAAAGTTGAAAAATTTAAAAGCGCTACACATTTTAATAGGCAAAATCTGATAGTGTTAGTTGTTTGCTGAGATTCCAGATTAGATGGATAGATTAACAACAGGTATCAGTTGCTGCAGTTCTACTGGTTCCCCAAAATGGGAACAAAAATTATGCTTTTCATAGTATTTGACTGAATAACAGATTGAGTAGGGACAGGCTCAGCTCCCGGTACAATTTTTTCTCTATTCTTGTTATTTTGCAAACCAAACTATTCTTCATTGAAAAAGAAATATTTTTGTTGTTATTAACAAAATGAAACAAAAAAACCTCCCCACACCCAGTATATTTTTAAAGGAAATTATTATTATGTAGACCAATAAAAAAATGTTGAGTTTTCAGAGATTTTTAAACTCAATCCTGAATTTTCCAAAGCCAAAAAAAAAAAACTTTACCATTAAAAAAAAATCTAGAGATGTGATATTCTGATGTTGAAAATCACACTTTGTGTAATAGTTATGTGTAGCAAAATAAAAATCAACAGCACAACTGAAATAAATTTTTAAAAAAAGGCTGTAATTGTTAGCTATCACTTGTTTTCAATGAACTTGTAAATTTTATTTAAATCCAGTTTGTTCTTTTCTTCTAAGATTTCCTTTTTTCTTTGTTTTTAATTTTTTTGGGAGTAGAAAGTGTCCTAATAAGAGAAAAACATTTATAAAAGACAAAAAGATTTTTTTTTATTCCCTTCTGTTTTCTCTATTGACTTCAAAATCAAAGTCTCATAAGAAAGCCAAACTCACTGAAAAAATTATGGACATATCTGGAATTCAAACTTTAATGTATGTTTACCCCAGGATGCATCATGTTTAGTGCAAAATGAGATTAGGGGATTGAAAACTATTTCTAGGTGGCTTTTTTATTTCCGTATTGATTCTTTGGCTAGAAAGTCTTTCCATTTACATCTTTTTTATTTAGACTAATAATAAAGAGGCTTGAACAAAAAGATATTTCTTTCCTTTCTACTCTGCTTTATACAAAGCCTCTTTTACCTTTCTGCTTCATTTCCTTCACAGTGTCCTTAACTCTTTATTGCTTTTAATGCCATTATTATGAATCATTCTTTTCATGTTCAGTGTGCGCAGTCATTTTAATATAGATGTAACTGTAAGGTGCAAAATGTAAATCCCTGTAATATGCCAGGAGACAAATGTGTCAAAGTCCCTTTGTCATACTGACAGGTTATAAAACCAGACTGGCTTATTTTAATCAGGTTTAAATTCTAATGACATAAGCAAAAGTCAGACTAAAATAGCTATTTCTTAGTTATTATTTCAGATCAGTGCCACAAATGAGAAACTTATTCATTGATTGTATCATTCAGAGCCATCTCCATCCTAACATCTGCTCTGGAGAATCTGTTTTAAATCATTAAAGATTTTTTCAGAAGTGATGTCAGTGTTTGGTGGCTACTTGTCGTTCTTTCTTGTAGTACCTTTACCTCTTCATCCTTGTCTTTCCTCAGGTGAATTCCTATCCTTAGATTTGCCCATTATGATCTAGGGAAATGCCTCATTTTTGTAGAGGTCTTGCTTACCTGTCTAGCTTGGCTGTCTTCCCTTTCAGAACTTGCAGCCAGTGGGTGATAATAAGGTTATGAACTAATAAGGCTAATCATTGCTCATGACACTACTGGGGCAAGGTGTGGGTGGCAGGGAAAGAAATACAATAAAGAGAACAAAAAAAGAAAGATGCAAAGCCTATAGACCAGTAAGGTAATAGGGTTCTACTGGGTTAATCTTCTGGTGCTTGGGGCATGTGGAGTATGTTCCACACTGGTCTGATCCTTGCAAGCAGCTTTGTCAGGCGTGGCCCTCATTTTCAGACATTGTTTGATCCATGTGCCCAGTTTAATTGAAAAATATTTTGTGGAACTATTGCTTCTCCTTCTTTTGAGTTCTTCCAGTAGCTGGGCTAAGCAGCTCAACCCGTACACACCTCCAAAACCCAGTAATTCTAAAACTATTCCAATAGTTGGACCACATTCTGTAATTGTCAATTCTGCTAAGTGCTTTCTACATCTTGCATTTGGGACTTCTCAGCAATAAAGTTAATTAACTCAAAGTCTCCTGTTGATGTTACTTATAGTTAACTTGATGCTGCCTGGAGGAGCAGGGACGTTCTCTGTCGACCTGACAATCACCAGGTACCCAATGGCAAGGCCAGACATGCTGCAGCTCGTGTAATGTGAAGGATTTCTGCCTCCTAACTCAGAAAACTCCATCCTCTTCAGTACAAAGCTGACAAGAGGGGAGAGAGTTACGATTTTAACTCTAAGCACAGGTAAGAAGATTGAAATTTCTGGGTTAATTAAATAAGAAAGGGATAATAGCTTCTGGCGACCATCATTATCTTTTGACTTCATGGCAGCATCCTAAAGCTAGGCTTGTACCCTAACCAGGTGTCATATTCTCAGTGTTCTGAATCAGCACTGCATTAATATCACCATCCATACAAATACTCAGAATGATTGAAATGAAAAAAGAATAATAACTCTCCATATTTGTGTGGAGATGTTACTGTTAAACAGCTTCAACAACTTCACTAAAGGATGTTTTCTTTATCAAGGGGTGTTTTGTAATCAAAATGTCCTTCCTGAAATCAGAATTGTTTTTTAGAACAAGAAGTAACAGTCACAGACAAAATAAGGGCTAAAGAAATATGTGTCAAACTGTCTGTTGCATCAGAGAAAGTGGCTGTCATTGCTATTTTGCAAGGTGTGGTTGACAGGAAATAAGAAGAAAAATGCATACTTTTGCCTATATTCTTTAATAAATCATTTGTTTTGACAGATATATTTTTGTGACTTCTCCCTGATCATTGAGATAGGCAGCAAAATTTCACATCTTGCTCATGTTCTTCAGATGTATGATTCTACCCTCACACAGATCTTTATAAATCACTAATCACTAATTAAAAGTATCAAAGATAAGTTAGGATAAAACTGATTAAGAGACATAACAGGGTTAACATGTTAATGGAAGGATAAATCTGCTAAACAATATTAAGGCATATAATATTTTTTTAATTAAATTAGGTGGAAAGCAAGCAGCAAACAAGACATTTTTATGCCCTGCTTATACGCATCATTGGCCTCATGACCAAAAATTTGTTCCTGCTTTGCTTTGGTTTTGAATTGATCATATACATAAATATCAAATTGTAAGTGTCCTTTGCAACAGTAAACTTGAAGGAGAATAGCATCCCTTAGAATTTTTGATTTCTAAATTGGAGCTCAATTCTAGCATTAAGTGGCAGCTTGGTCTTTGCCCAAAATTGGAAGATTATAAATTTGTTTCTTATTATGTGAGGGAACAGCAATTTAACATGGAGGGAGGTGGAGGAAAGAATGGATGAGCTGTCATTTTCAGCATATTGAAAGGGGGCTGAAATCTCTGTGGGGAGTGTTTATATAGCACATGCCTATCACATATACTCACAGTAGTGCTTACTTAACAAGAGACTGAGTCAGATTTAGAATTAGGAAAACATCTTTGCACATCTTTGTGTGAAGTGACAGCACATTTGACACATTAAAAAGATATTCTTAAAACATGCGTGTTTTTAATTAGCTTCTAAGAGGTGTTGTTAAATTCTGAGATTCACAATCTAGTTGAATTTGCAAGATTTGAATCTGCAAAACTGAAGGAAACCATAAGAGAAAAAACAGCTGTATTAAATTTCCATGGTTTTGTTATTTAACTGCTTTTCAGAAAACTACAATTAAAGAATAGGTGGGTGCAAGAGAGAACTGTATCTATGGGAGAGTGTAGCATTAAAATTAAAAAATCTTTTGGGAAATGGACATGCTTAGAGCCACAGTTCTCATGCAAGTTACTTCTTTCTGCAGCAAAAAGGGTATAGAGAAATTTGCTTTGCCTTCCTGCTCATTCTCCATGTACAAGTCGGCTTGTGCTGTCCCTCTTTGAGGAGATAGATCACAGATCTCCTACACTGGAGGTGGAGCCAAATAAATAGAAGAGAATAAAAATATTTGGTAGTGGGTGAAGTGCAATAAATCCTGCTGTCCTAATATTGAGTCACCTTCTGTCATTTATGCAAATTAAATCCATCCTGGCCAAAGGTGTAAGTCTATTCGCAGATCATTTGTATAAAATTTGCAAATGTTTGAACCTTAGCTTTATTAGAATTGGAAGTTATCTTTGACTGCCTGGTACACAATATTTTCTGCAAGGTTAGCAAGGCTGTGAGAATAAGTACTGAACCCTGCTACGTGAGGACTTCCCTAGATGCTTATTGGGAAGGTTGTGAGGTTAAGGGCACACACATGAAAAATACTGCTTTATAGAAAAGTCAATGATTCTTTCTCAGCCTTTGAAAATTAGTGGTTCAGGTTTGATACAGTTTTTAGATAATGAACATGTGGATCTTCTAATAGTGTTAACTATTTTATAAATATCTGTGGTTTACCGTACACATTTCCCTTTACTTATTATGAAGCAATGTTTCTGTATCCAAAGCCATGAACTAGAAATGTTAAATGTATAGATGATGTTATTTTCTTCTTGGGTTTTACACTAGTATCAACTTCACTGCATCATAGAGTATAGTTTAAAAAATGTGGATCGATGCTCTGTTTTCAATCAGATGTGTTTTGAAGAACATTTTTGATCTTGACAAATGTAGGCAGTGTGAATCACTCTTGTGTGTGTAAATGTATACGTGTGTGTATATTTT
>WEIV01014083.1:3490-30070 GCA_013390005.1 Calyptomena viridis
TTTGAGCCAGGCTTCTTTATTTCTTTCATCTCGACCATCACATTCTAGAAAAACTCCTCTTAAATACAGTCAAGGCTATGCCAATATAAACAATGTTTCTGCAGGTGATGCACTGCCTCACAAAATTTCCTTCCTGTGGGGTGATACTCCACTGTGTTCTTCCATTGCCACTTGTGCTTCACTGCAAACTCTCTGGCTGTGTCTGTAACAATGGACAAAGACTATTCTGTGCTCCTGACCCCACTGACACATGGTGTGGCCTGACTTCACACACTTCGTTTAACTTCTCTCCAAAGAACACCAGGATGGAAACACCCAAACTGCCCAAGGGAAATAGACACAGACATGAGCTGTCTCTTGAACTGTGCCCAGGTATTGTCTGGATAGCACTAAATGGCACAAGGTAAAACAGCGGCAGGGATCATGCAACTGTTAAATAACAGCTGCTGCAACCTGTTCCCTGGTCATTGCTTTGTAGACTATTTACGAGTATAGATGTAATCTCTGGGGCTGGGACCAGCTTTTATTTTTGTTGGTGACACAGTGTTAGCCCAACAGGTTCTTTATTACTGACGAAAGCTCTTTGGAATGATGGAATTGGTATCCTGTTACTATAGTACACTTCTGATTTTCCTGGGAAACTTAGTTTGTGAAATTAGAGTAAGATGAAAAGGAGTTTGTGGTGATATTTTTCTCACTTTTAAAAATTGTTATTTTTCTTTCTGTAACCTGAAACAAAAAGTTTTGGAGTCTTTTGGGTGAAACTACTAAAACTGTCTGTAATATTTTCTGTTCAACTGGAAAACAGAGAATCATTTTTCTTTCTGAGTACCATCGAAAGTGTGGCTGTCCACACAGCCCCTGTCAAGAAATAATATGGATGATCTAAGAGAAAGAAAAGCAAATCAGTAAACTGCCTGCAGAGATAAGAGGGAGGAGGATTTAAAAGGATAGTGTTTCCATAAATCAAGGCAACCGGTGACAGCTTTAAAGTGAGGGTCAAAAACATTGCGAGAGGTGTCACTTGGATAAGAAGTTAATCCAAGTTTCCATCTCTTTTCCTTTAGTGCTTGTTCAAGTGGAAGTTAAAGATCTCATGGCATTATTTCAGGATCATAAGAGATTGATATCCTGCCCAAATTCTCTCTTTCAGGATCATCAGAGACCTCTGCACCAGTATCAATACACACAGATTTATGCGATTGCTATAAACAAAGGAACACATTTGTCTGCATACCATGGCTACAGTTTATTCTGTTTGCATGGCAGCAGAGAGTGTTGAATTGGCAGAAGAATGCTGGGTAGTGTACATTACAAAACCCACCAGGATGGGTTTGCAGTAAGAAAAAAGAAAAAGAAAATATAATGGAACTCTGTCACAGAGGATTCCAAGCAACCATGAAAACTGGCCATCAGACCTCCCCATACCTACTGAACCAAATAACAGGTTTCACACATATTTCTCAAAAATTCCCTGAGATACAGAGTCTAGGGAAATATGTTGTCACATCCTAATAGAAATTACTATTTCCACCTCAAAAAGGTGGAAACAGCTCTCGGGAGCCTGAAACTAAAGAGCTGAAATGCCAACATTATAATTTAAGCACTCTGATTTTGCACTGCCTTACAGAGAGTAGCCTTTATTCATAGAGACTTCCTTTAGTGTAGGATTATTTTCTTGCAAATAAATTCAGTTGGTAGGTTTTGAAATGGAAAGTATATAGGATAATTGGCCTGAGGAGAAGGCAAATGATGCTTGTGTTTCAATGAAGCAGAAGTCAAACACCTATGGTACTCCCAGAGCATATAATTAACAGCATAGGGTTAGGGTTATGATGTAAAAATGTAAAAAAAAATTCTTTAAACTAATCTGTAGAAAGTAAACTAATCTGTAGCAAGTTTAAGTATGATCCAATCACGATTCATCCTTCCTTTATTTTATTGGAAGTTAGCTGAGCTGCTAAAGCACTTTCATGAGTAAGAGATCTATCAAGTGAGCTAATTTTGAAACTAAAGAAAATACTTAATTTAATATTGCTGTGTTTAAAAATAGAAAAAGGTGTTCTGTATTCATATTATTTATAAAAAAAGGTATATACAAACTTGCTAGGGAAGTGTGGTGCTCAGGAAGGGGAAATTGAAGGCAGTCCTAATACGATTTCATTGCTGTAATGCTGCCATGACTCTTACCCTTCTATTTTCATTGACCAAATGGAAAAAAGGGGAATGAAAAAGGTCAGGGAAGTGACATTTGTCAGTATTAATAGGAAAAAAGAGGAAATTAACTGAAAGGCACTTAATAGCTGAAAAAATTGAAAATTCTGAGTCTGATTTTCCTCTTACACCAGATTTACACCAGTAGAACTAACTCTGTGGGATCGGCCTGTTGGACAAGTCTCAGGGCTTGATTCCCAGAATGATGATGAAGTGGAAAGGAGTTTCTTTAGGTGGCTGAGTTTCTGTCTCAATGATTATTTGAATGCTAAAGAGATTTTCGTCTAAGTGGACTTCTGGTAATCTGCCGTCTTGCGGAGAAGCTTTTATTGTTCAAATCCAAATATAATAAGTCTTTTTCGAAGACTCCTTTGGCCTCCACCAACTATATTCTGACATATCCCAGTGGAGTGAATGCAGTTCTTTCTAAAGGGAACAATATTGCAGGTGTAAGGAGGAATTAAGTGGCTGCTCTGAGGGAACACCCCAGCTGGAGGGGTTATGATGGGGGATAACAATTCTCAAAATCCCTGGGGTGGCAGTAAGATGATTTGCATCTGTATGAGATGATTTCAGTTTTAAATTGAAACACATGTGCTAGTGAGTTTGAACTAAACTGACAGTATCTTTTTTTAATAGAACTGGAAATTACGAGCAGCAGGAATGGCCCGACCCTACAGAGCACTAGTGTTTAATCTATTTATCGAGATAACAATCAAGACAGAATCAATAACATTAAAACAGTGGGGTTTCTTCCTAGGTAACAAGTAAATAAAGGGGAAAAAAGGCTTCCTGATTGATGCTTCAATGATTCCCCAGATTATGGCGACTGCCTTTGCTTTGATGACTAATTCCTGGCGGACACTGAGAGGTTGCTTTTCTGAAAAGGTGTTGAGGTAGCAGAAAGGCTTAAACACTCAACCGCTGTTCAGCTGCAGCCATGACAACTACATGCAGATCCAAGACTATGATTGAAATCTATGCAATACAGCTATGAAATCTTAAAGTGAGGAAGCTGTCAGGATTAATTCATCAAGAAATCAGAAAACAGTCCAAAGGGTCATTACTGAAGCACTGTATGTTTGGAATCATTAGAAGACAAATTAGGCATATAATTCTATTTTAAAAAATGCAAATCCCTGCCACTAATAACAACTTGGAATTGTACTGGAAAATTATTAACTTACTCAGGGAACCTTTACATTGCATGCAGTTTGTAACAGTTTGCTGTTACATGAGCATTGTAAATGATCTTTCAGATAGTCATGGGCAGCACAGCTGGAGACAGTAGGCATCACAGCTGTCTGTTTGGGAATTTGTTTAAGCTCCTATGATTGCAATGAGTACCAGAGTGGCTATTGCCACCTCATTGATGAATGTATCACTCTGCAAATAAATCCTCTGTAATTTCTTAAGTGTTATTCTGCATTATTCAAGAACAGAGGGAAGCCGAAGAATGTCAAAATGTCAGTGGGATGCCAGAAACAAAATATTACCTATCCTTTCTAAAGAAATAAATTACTTTTTGTAGAAATACTATGTTAAAAGGTGACTCTTCCAATAAATTCTATTTCTTTTAAAAACTTCTGGAAAAGCACGGGAAAAGGCTTAATAAGATGTTTCACATGTTTGAATAAGTGAAAATTAATAGATTAATATAAAAAACAATATTTTTATTTGGGATACAGCCAAAAAATTACTTTCTGATTTGACAAAAATTATTTTGTTCTTAAATGGAAGCAAGAGCTCTTTTGATCAAAGAACAAAAAAATCAATAGTTCACAGTCAGCTGCAGCTCTCGGAGCACTTTAAGCAAGAACCACAGTTCCCATATCGCAGATAGGGTGGCAAATTGGCTTCATTGCAACTTCTCTGTCCAGGATTGGGGTGGGAACAGAGCTGGAACATATTTGGTCTCTCCAGGAGAGGTCATCATGGCTAACCTTTGTGAACGAAGATATGGGAAGGGCTCTACCCACGCTTGCTACAAGCACGCTGGTGGCTAAAAGGGCCAATGTGAGATAGACAAGTCTGGGAAGAAAAGGCACAGCTAAAAGTCTCCTTAGGTGGCATTGATGAGGTGCAGTTCTTTCTGCGGTGTCTTTTCTCCTCAAGGCTAATCCTATGTGAGTTTTCAAAGGAGGCAGCAGCGTTGTAGGTGGTGTGTCTCCATGATTCCCAATTTGAGGCCAGAGTGGACCACTGATGGTGGTCAATATGGCCAAGACTGAGGTGTTCTTTCAAGGAGTCCTTGTATCTCCTCTTTGGGGCTCCTCTATTGCGGCAGCCGGTGGCGAGTTCACCATAAAGCACAACCTTAGGGAGGCAGTGATCCTTCATCCTGGAAATGTGCCCTGCCCAGTGCAGTTACATTGTCAACAGCATGGCCTCAATACCGGTGACCCCTGCCTATTCGAGGACGGTAACGTTGGTCACGTAATCAGTCCAGTGGGTGTTTAGGATTGTGCAGAGGCAGCGCTGATGGAAGTGTTTGAGAAGTTGTAGATGAATCTACATAGAATCTATGACTTCAGGAGAGGTACAAAGGTACAAAACTACCTTCAGTACATTGAGGTGTCTGTTTCCTGTGACAGGGAACCAACTTTGTTGGTTAAGTTACCCAACCATGATCAAACTGCTTGCAGGTTGGAGATCTCCCCATTACACACTGCAAATCACAGAGCAGACTTCAGGTTGCACATTAGAAACTTTGGCTTCAAATGACAGCCTGGTTCTCCATACGTCTTCTCACACTGCTGCACTGTGGTGTTTTGTGCAATTTGGGTTCTTGGTCATGAAGCAGTTACATTTTCAGCTTTACACTCAAATTCCTGCCTCCAAGACTCTGTGTGCTCCTGTCTCACATTTCATGGGCACAGATCACTCCTGTTCTCCTGCACAGGAGGACACAGGTCAGTGTCCCTCATGGGGACAATTGCATTTCTGGAAGATGTTGAGTCTTCATGGTGAGGGAAGGTCATAATTTTCCTCCTTCTTCATCAGGTGGGTGGGGATGGATGGCAGGTAGCTGTCATCTCTAATAGCCAGCACTAAACAGGAAGTAATCAATGCGTTTAAGAAACCTAGCATCAATCATTTTCTTGCTTTCAGGGAAACTGTGGACCAGTTTGATTCCTGTCTTGCCCTGGGAGCATCTATGCTTTGCTCCCTGCTCAGACTTACATTAGCTTTAAAATTGAACTAAATGAAAACCTTTTTCTTTTTTTTTTTTTTCCTTTAATACCATCTTCTGCAAAATTCTATTCTATTCCTCTAGTTCCTGTTTTCCAGGACAATTCAAATATCCTGGCTGCGTTACTCAAGTTAGGCTTTGGCTGATTGGCATTTCTGTCCCTGGGACATTTTGCTGGATTACTCTTCTAGTGCCTGTGCTGCTACACTGTGGGGACTGAAAAGTGCCAGAACAAATGCAGGAAGATGTGCCAGCTCTTGGTACACACTAGAGAATCCTGAAGCAACGTCAACATTTGGCAGAAACAGAAACATTGTTAATACAGCAAGCCACTAAAATCTGTGTTTAATCATGAGAGCACCATCTCCCCACTTGCAAGAGAATTTTCAAATGAGAGGGAAACCGAAACGACAGCTTAAAGTGTCACACAGAGTACGAACAAAGTATGTGCTCAGAGGTTTAACTCCTTAGAGCAGAATTTCGCTTCTTAAGCCACTTTTATTTTACAAGTTGCAAAAAGATCATACTCAGATGTACGTGGTTTTATCAGAATGTGAGTGAAATTACCATATTTCAGTTAAATCCCCAGATACCCACTAGACCATGCTTGTGTTGAAAGAATTTTTTAAAATATGGGAGTAAAAGAGACCTATTAATGCTACTTCTGCTGGTTGCCAGCACAGATTCCTTTCCTACAGACCACTGTCTAGTATTTTGAGTGGGATAGTGGAGTCACTGACAGCTCTAATGAAGATGACTCCTTCTTTTGTTGTGAATAAAGAAATTGTTTCATCCATACTAACACTGCCCCAGATTTGTATTTGTCTACATGTCTAATTTGTAACTTCCCACCACACACACCACTGAAAAGGAAGTTTCATGCTTAGAAACTGCTGCAATAACATAGGAATGCAAAATAGTCAGCAAGATATGACAGATACAAAGGCCATACTGGCTTGTGCCTAATCTCCCTCCATCTCACAAGAGTGTTGAGGGGGTTATTGTTTTGTTTTGCTTTATTCTTGCCAGGTTAGGTAAGTCAGTTGTTGATTTTAAGGTATGAAAAACATATGGCAATTGGAGATGTGAATGTGCCACTCTAAACAGAAATGTGACCCCTAGTTTTCCATCCCAGATCTGCAATGCTATAACCACAGCTTTTGAGAATCATATACTCATCCAGGATTAATCCGTGCTGCTCACTGAAGATTGGTGAATTTACAAAACAAGGGATAGAGACCCTATTCTTAGCCATTGGCAGTACAGTGATTGCTTTCCACTGAAATGCAGTGTGCAGTGGTAAAATGTTTGCCAGGTAGAGTTGAAAAAGTAAATAAAGTTATATATGTGTAATCTTTCAGCCAGACAGTTTTATAGGCCAGGTTGAGTTTCTAGGATCATTAGTAAAAACAAATTATATCTCCCGATGAGGACCGCGGTAAAATTATAGTGAATTATCTAGGTACTCCTGCAATCAAGGAGACAAATACATCATTTTTTGAAGGTGGGCTTAAGAATGCACGACTATAAAAAATAGCATAATATACAACAAGAAGTTGTTCTTTGCCCAAAGTCTTTCCAAAAACATTTTAAGTCTTCTCCTTTAATTTCTTGGGAAACAACTGCATGGGCAACTGGCTGCTTCCCAAACACTCTGTATTAATGCTCCACTTACAATTTGCAATTTCCAAGGTTTTGACAACAGTCATGAAATATAGTAAGGACATATCTAAGTTCCGGCTGACCCAGCAATGTGAGCTGCCATTCACTGTGCTGAGCTGCTCTTGCTCCACTAATCATCTTTATTTTCCAGTGATTTCTGCATTTTCCCAAGAGTACATGTAGGATGAAGGACCACACACAGTTCTTCCTGCTAGGAGGAGACTTAACAGTCTCTTCGATGTTTCCTTATGGTTTGTGACTATTGCACATCTAAGCCACAAAATGTTGCCCTAAATTAGGGCAACACCTCAGCCCAGGCATGCCTAAACATAATTAGTTTGTTCAGACTTTCACAGGTGATTATTATTACAGCTATAATTTTTTCCAGGTTACAACAAGCTAACTTGAACAGAAATGTTACCAAACACTTTACCAGAGAAAAATACAAATTTAACGTGATTTAGGCTTTCTCCTCAGACACTTTAATTTAGCTCCCATCTTCATTATTAGATTTCAACAGAGAATTCCTCCACGCTTAGGATCCCTTCACTTTGAATGTGTTCTGCTGTTGGTTTTAGAGTTTTTATTTTTTGAAGCTTTTTTAATTCTTAAGGTTTCAAAAACCAGAAGTACATACCTGGAAATATCAAGCGCTGTTGCAAGACAGACAGAAAGATGCACACAGTAAACACAAATCCCATCAAGCGTTTCCAAAAAAAGCCAAGTGTCAGGCATAAAATAAACACACAGTGCCTATACTGCTCAAAGGCAACCCTTTATTTCCTAAATATAAAAAACAGAGGAGAAAGAACAAATTCTTGGCCATTTCTACATTTTCTTCTTCTCTTTTCCTGCAAGGATTCTGTGGCCTTGCTGATTGAAAGCTCAGATTTTGGAGAATGGGTTATAAAGAAATGGAGACACTCTCAACCCTTATAAGCACCCAATGCAGCTCTAAAAATGAAGTAGCAAGGGATAAATCTTGTTCTGTTACAAGAAAAAAATTGTTCATTGACTTTATTGAGTTGCCTTGTTGACTTTATTTGGCCTTGATGTGAACAGTTGTGTCCCAAATACACTTAGCTTTCCAAAAGTTGCATTGTGTCCTTTTATATAATGTTAGCTTTTCTCTTCAATTGCATAAATGCACATGAACGGAAAAGTTTTCATGCAAATGAAACTAAGAACACGTGCTGCATTAATGTAAAAATTGTGCTGGCCCATTTTGTTTCCAAAGGGGTCTCTCCACACCTGCTATTACTTTGACCAAATCACGACCAGCCTCCCATCAGGTGGCCTGGACAGCATTCCATTTGGAACTGCTGTCTAACCAAGTCATTAGGCAGCAAAATACAACACTTTGGGCCTGAGCACACTCAGGAATGTTTTTGGACTGTGAAGCACAAAGCCAAAACCACAGGTCAGCTGGTCTCTTGGGTATTAGCATGGAGTGCTACCAGCTACTGTTTTTCACTGCTGACTTATATACGTACACTAGTCACTCCCAGCTCTTTTCCTGAATCTGTATATTTGAACCTGGTTAGCTGAGAAGCCTGTTCCTCTGCAGGGCTACCCAGAACTATCAAAGGACTGGTATAAATAAAATGTAATAACATTTCAGATTTAGACTGTCTAAAATGCATTTAAATTTAGGTATATGCATACAGAATTTTATATATTCAGTAGGTGTCTAAGATCTCATGATTATCAACAAAGATTTTGATAAAATACTATTGACAGCACCTGGAAAATCCATTCAGCTCCCTCGAGAGTAGACATCTATAGCATGATACATGCATCCAGTGCCATGCAAGACATGCTGGTTTATCGGATAATACAGAACAACAGGGAGATATATGCTCATAGAGTGATAGCTGGTGCCCAGGTGACATACCATGAAATATTTCAAATGGCATTAGATCAGATTAGGCAACCTGGCTTTTGGCCCACTGTGATCTCTTGCTTCTAATGTATTCAATTAATTTGTCTAAGTGAAGGGTTCTGACACCAGTTGAGATGCCTGAGGGAGTCTGAGACTGTTGCACAGGAATGAAAGATATGTCAAAATACTTACGGGAGAGCCATGTCCTTCTCAATTGGCAGAGGGAGGCCCAAGCAGCTGCCATAAGGCATCTCAAATGCCACCAGACCTCTAACAAGACTAAACCATGTTCTACATTTCCATTGACTTCTGTGAGAGATAGAACAATGACTCTCACTCACTTGAAGATATGTACATCATAGACTCCTAAATTTAGAGGTCCAAATTTAAACCAGAGTTCTATTAGTTACTGACTGCCTAGTTGTTAACAGTTTTTGTTTCCTCCTAATTTTTAAATTCAAAGTAAAATTTGCCTTTTTATTGGAGATTGTAGAGCACAACACCATCCTGATTTAGGTCATGGAAGTAACAGTAAGGAAACTTCTGTAATTTCCATTCAGAAAATCTATTCATTAGTCCCTTTTAAAAATAATTTCTTCTTACTCAGGCATATGTTTTCTTCTTTAGTTTGTTCTTCTTTAGTTTAGTTCTTTACTTATATTTAATATAAGTAATACAATGATCGTAAGATGCAAAATGATGATATCAAGATAATCATCCAATGTTCTATTTAAAAATGAATGATGGTGAAATGTGGAAGATGACACCTGACAGATTGCCAATTAAAAAAGGCAAACATCATCATGATCACTGACAAAGTTAGAGGGTGGACTTCATATACAGGGCTGTGAATTAAGCCTAACAAAAGAATGAGGTTTGGAGAGAAATTAAAGAATATTGTGCTGCTTGTGTCTGATGTGATGAAGAAGGCTAATTTAATTGTTTCCTTGCATGGGTCATCACTAGTGTAAAGACAGATCTAAAAGCATAACCCTCTGCTTAGGATTTAGTAGCCTTAATGGCTACAAGTCAGAATGGTCTGAAAACACTTTATCTAATTGCAAGAGAGAATGTGACAAGTTGAAATTATTCTAACATTGGCTATAAACCTGCTTTACAGGCAGATGTTTCCCATGAATATTCTTTTCTTTGCTGAAGCTCCATCCCTTATATCCTAGTTACAAAGCAAAGTTTTCTGCTAAGGAACTGTTTCTAGTTATTATACTATATAATTGCTCTGAGCTTTTCTACTTGCACAAAGTAAAATTGTTGTTTATTGCAACAAATTCAGCTTTATAGGAATAATTTTCTATGTGCTTTAGCACCAGCTGCATTTATGTTCGTGATTTAAAAATGAACAAGAAATTATAAATGGGAAGAAAAGAAATTGTCTAAAGCTCTCAGCTCTTTAGCTGATATGTTGTTGTTCAGCATAGCAAACCTGCTGATGCTTTACATCCCATGCAATGCTTCTCCAATTCCCATTTGTTTGTTTCCATTTTACCAAGGTTTCATTTTGTTTTGTTTATCTTAGATTGTGTTGTACGGAGGTTTATCCAAGTATCAGATAACAAAACTTAAGATTGACTGGGTAGAAAAACACTATCCAAACACTAGTCATCACAAATGAGTGAAAAAATTCTCCGAATGAAAAGACCAGACTACTTGTTTCAGGCAAATGAGAAAGTTATTAGTTTGGCTTGGTCTGCTAGATTTCTGAGGACCATACAAAACAATCTTAATTTAAGGAAAACAAGTTCTGGACAGTGGAATTTCTTATCCAGTGACTGATAAGGAGCATTTGTGACTCTGGGGATGTATAATAAGATAATGTATTTCTGTTGTAATACTTAGATCTCTAGGTCTGTCAAGTGTCAGTATTCATTAATCCTACTCATATTTCAGTAAAGTACATTAATTGAAATTTTCCAGAATGTCCATACTCAGGAAGTAATTGGAATAATTGTTTTCCGTTATGTTTTAAAGACACTTTCAGCATTAGGCAGTTCACAAGAAAGTTTATGAGCAGCCCTATAAACATACACCCTACCAGCAGTATTCTGACATCTGTATTAGGAAGAGTCAGCTTGAACTCACTTTGTATTAAACATTTTGTACTCAATGGATGATATCCATATTGCCTCTCTGGGCAATCTGTTCCACTCTGAAAGTGACCACACACTGGAACAGATTGTCCAGAGAAATTGTGGAGTCTCCTCTCTGGAGATATTCCAGAACCATCTGAATGCAATCCTGTGCCGTGTGCTCTGGGATGACCCTGCTTGAGCAGGGAGATTGGACCAGATGACCCACTGTGTACCCTTCAAACCTGACCAGTTGTGTGATTCTGTGATTGTAATGGGGACTTGAATCACCTCCTGGACATGTCACTGCACAGAGAGAGTCTAGACTACAGTACCTACAGAATCCCCATATGCATGTGAGGTGAAAAGGTAAATCTTGTCACTTCCAGTCTGGAATTCAGGTGCTCTCATCTCCAAAGAAACCCCTCACAGTTGATGCCCCATAAAAACACTTTCTTTTTTTTTTTCCATTCATAGTGTAGAATATTAAAGTATTGATTTTATTGTGGATGAATTTGGGGTGCTGCAACTGACAGGGTTGCCAGTGCTTACTATTTTAAAATACTAAGCTAAAGGTAAAGAAAAATAAAGAGCTGTAATAGCCATCAGAACATACAGAAAGTAGGTTATATTCTCACTCATAAAAGAGAAATTGTATGAATATTATTGTGTAAAACATTTAGATAATGATAGACTCTAACTGCAGAAAAGGAAAAATCAAGCTGTTCCAGTTAAGTGGCTTACACACAGATTTCAATTAATGTGACCTTCATAGAGCTTAATAGTTCAAGCTCTTCTCATTAACTTGTGTGACATTTTGTTCCTACAACAGAGTATTCAAGCTTCTGAGTTGCCATTGGCAGTACCTGAAGAGGCATTACCATTTTTATTCCAAACATTCAAATAACCTCTGTAATGGGTCGTTTGTTAGTTCACTGCTCAGATATCGGTCTGTTCCATGCTCTAGTTATAATGAGCAAGGATCTGTTTTCCAAGCTTTTACTGGGCCTTTATGACGTACAAATCTTGTGATGAACAGTGTCAGAGACATGCAGCTTCCAAAACTACCCATGACAAATATACTTGATCACATCACATGGAAAAACAAGAGATTTTGTTGCTTTGAGAATTATTTTATTGGACTAAGCTTTGGCTTTCAGTAAAGGAGGGAAGTATTTTGTCTCTTATTATTTGAAAAAAATCAGCTATTACAGAACACTGAATTTTTCATTTAAGCCTGCTTTTCACATTCTTGAAGAAGTGCCAAATGAACATCCCAGACCCTGAAATATTCTTTTTATGCAGAATGCATACAAAAGCTTCATAGGCCTTCACAACCACATGACTCAAACTTGAGCCCCCTTCTACCTCAGATGTGCCTGTGTTGACACAGAAATGTATGACTAATTTCTGGAAGTATTTTGGATGTCAGTGGTAGAGTATCTCTGGTATCTTAACACCAGCCCCCTGAGGATTTACTCAATGTGTTAGGCTAACTTATGTCAATTTGAAGCCAAGCTGGCTACACTGATCCTGTTATTGGAACTACTTAATTTAGGGTGTGGGTTGTTGTATCTAAATTGGCAGTTCAGAGAAAAAAATTCCATGACCCATTAAAATGTCTGCCATAACAGTAGTAGGCTATCAGATTTTCATTGTTTTTATATAGAAACACAAAGAGAGTGTGAGATGTCAATGCTACTAAACCTAAACTGAAATATCATTTTGATAAGTGATGATTGCTTTCATAAATAGATAGAAGAGAATAAGTTCCTTGAATATCCTCAATCTCAAAGATCTTTTATCTAAACCCTTTACTTTCCATATATGGAACTGCAAAAGTCTCCATAAAGTCCCTGAGTAGGTAAAGGTTTTTATAATTCTGAAGGACTTGAAACAGCCTAGCCACGTACATCCAAATTCCTGACTATTGCTCCAAATTCTACCCATATTCAAAAAATATTGTAGAAAAAATTGTGTCATTGCCCAACCTGAGGAAAGGATTGTAAAATTCCTTCACATGGATAATGTGAAGAGGTAGGAGTATTTCTAAGTGGTTCTATAAATGCAGAGTATTATCAATGACCTTTACAGTCACTTCTGCTATTAAAGTAAAAGCACATCTTGTTATATACATTAAGCAGAAAAAAACATCTTTTACCTGTAAGATAATATCGTTCAGTCACTGAACCTCTTCTCTGAGGCTTTCGAAGTGCTTGTGGCACATTGAGACCCTTAACCTTCTCCACTGACGATAATATGAGCATTGTCTTAAGTGATTAAAGCTCACAATGCTACAGGGAATTGAACAAATAAATTCTGACCAGTTGGAATAGAAAAAATCTGGGTTGGAGGAAGTGTCTGAATACAGACATTGCGTGCCAAGCACCATATTCTAAAAGAGCTCTGCCCTAGAAGAAATATTGTCAAAAAATGTCAAAAAATGTCAAATGTCAAAAAATGAATATTTTACTTTTTTCCCCGCTTTCGAGTGGTTGTTATACACTTGATACTGAGTCTGGCTTATGAAGAAAGACAAAGCAAGAGCAAATGAAGTAAAAAGAAACTTCCCTCATTTACTCCTACTTTCAAACACAGGTGACTGCCTGGGACTTTACCTTGCAGAGCAGATCTGCTTCTGCAAGTAAATGCATGGAGATAATGGGTGTGGTTTGCCAGTTTTTTTTGTGTAAGGCATCTTCCACCACATACTATCCTAGACAATCCAACATTAAATTGAATATTAGACATCAGAGACATTCACAACCTACTTCTCCTGCAATATTTGAAATTTTGATCTGTGCCACCCCAATGTCAATAGGATCTTTGTCACAATTTTTAGCAAGGTAACTAAGGATAAAATTGTTCATGTTGATTAGAAATTCCATTAATGGCTGAAAGAACATCTAGAAATAAAAATGCTTTTTGATTCACAAAGCAACACAGTAGTGATGAGTTAGGCAGTCAAATATATTACAACTCCAATCAAACTGGAACATTTTGGTGTTGTGGTTTTAGTTCGATTTTTTGTTGTTTTTATCAGAGAATTCTTGCATTTTGTTTAATATTTCCTACCAGGACCTTTGTATGGAAATAGAACATACAAACCATGGATTTGAATGTGCTTGAATAACAGAACAGTTTTTCCTCAGTAAGCCTTTTGTGGGAAATATTTTAGCACATTGCACTTTAAGCTCATTTAAATGGTTATGTGGAATTTTGTTTATTCTTTTGAAGATAAAAAAGAGAGAGATGGATGATGATTTCAGATCTGTATCATCCCAGGAATGCAAAGCACTTTTCTTCTGTGTAAGTCCTCCAAGAGAAGATAATCACCACCAACACCAAGTTTCTAGGGCTAGATTGAGTAAGGTGGGAATCCAGCCCACTTCCCCCACTTCTTTGGGGTAATTTCAGTGAAGATAAGAGGTTTGAAAAGTTTACCTGCAGGCACATTTTAGCAATATAAAGTAGAATCGGTTTCCATGAAAAAAATTCAAATATCAGTCAAGCCAGAGCAAATACATGGTGCAGACCCTTTAGGAAAGGTAGCAATTATTAATGTTATGTGAACAGCAACTGAGTATTTGGCAGCAACATAGGAAACAGCCATATATGTCTTTCATCAGTTAGATTACAATTCAATCATTATACCAAAATTAAGGTTCAATTCATAAAATACGACAATCTATTTAAACAGAGTAATTTAAACCTTTCTGTTTAAAACCTCTTCAACACTTAAAATTTGAAATTCACATTTGTGGCATTTTTGTTACTCAATACCTGTCACCATATTCACATGACTTCTTGTGAATCAGGAGTCAATAACACGGCTCCATCCCCACTGCCCTGCATGGCCATTTGCTGTATGGAGCTGACTCTGATCCTTCTCCCTGATACAGATCCTGCCTCCATGCACAGGCCAATGTCCCAGGCTGGCTTCATTCTGTCCCCATCCTCATGCAGGTGTCTAATGCCCAAGTCTGGGGCTGCCCCAGCTGACCCATGGCCTGCCCTGCTCCTGGTTGAAGGGGACTGGCCCTCACTGATATATCTCACCCTGAAGAGTCTCCTTGTCTCCTGTGCCCCACAGGAAGAAGATGGCCCTCACTACTCTATGGCACACCCACTTTCCTTGGGAATATTTTCCAGACCTTTGCAACCTGTCGTTCACTATGTTTTTGCTGAATTGCTTTTCATGGACATAAATGTGGATGACTTCTTGAAATGACATTACAATTGTCTGTGAGTAGGTGATCTGCTAAGTAATTCTGAAGTAATTCTCATGCAGTTACTACTGTCATAGCTCAACAGGATTGTAGAGCAAATACAACAGACTAGTTCACTGCTACAACAGAGAGCAAATTTATTGCTTCCTTAAATCAAGGTAATTGTAGGAATTTTATAAAAATGCATTGATGAGATACTTTGGAAGTCTTTTTCCATCCTGATATTCCAGCTTCAGCACTTTTCAATGCAAAGAGCAGTCCGAGATTTATTTCCCTGAAACAATGTAGTTCTAAATCATGGATTGTCTATTACCATCTAGGAACAATTCCTGTTTCCTTCAGACTTTTAACCAAGCCCTGGAATTTAGCAAGAAGCACACCATCTCTTTCAATCCCCTAATTCCTCTCAAACTATAGACCCTGCAATGAACTTACTTGCAACACTGATTTATTTGTGTCTTTTTCTCGAATGTGTGTTATGTACTCCCCCAGATTTATCTAATCAGTTTGAATTCTGGACTTAACAGGAAGAAAAATTGTATTCCAGCTAAGTAAAAGAGCAAGATACTTAATTATAAAATTGGAAACTCCTACAAAATAAATTGAAAAAAAATAAGGAAACAATCTTAAAATAAGTTTTATCCCAGTTGTCACATGGGAGGTTATTTCTCAACTAGTAAACTGAAGAGCTGCTGAATGAATTTATTCTTCCAGAGTGTTTCTGCCTTTCACTTACGTTTGAGGATTTTCTTCTGAATGCTGAGAAAGTTTCAGTCTATGTCTTAGGAATCCTTTTCTTTCCCTACTGTTTGAGAGCCCTGGGAATAGCATGGCCTTTCTTCTAGCCACTCGCTGTGTATCAGAATGCAAAAGGAATGCTCCTAAGCTTATTTGAGAATAAATCTCTTTAGGTGCAGAGGAATCATTGAGTGCTGATTCTTCTACCCTGTTTACCTTTTCCCTCAGGAAATCAGCTGAATTGCAGTGATAAAAATGAGTTACAGTAGTAAACCTACAATGTGCCATTTTGTAAACTACATATCATGGGATGTTTTTGGCAAAAGCAGCCATTTTATTTCTGGTTTACTGGCATATTATAGAGACAGCATATAATGCATTAACACACTTTTGGGGCTGGGTCACTGTGTCACAGTCCTATTCAGGGAAGCACTTATGCATCTGTCTAATATGAATCATGTGCTTAGGTCTCACAGGTGCCAATGGAAATTAAGCAACTACTCCAGTCCTGACTTATACAAAGATTTATTCTTAAACCATATTCCTAAAATAAAATATTTTCCTTTAAACTAGTCAAGGTCAGATAAACTGAAATGAAACATTTCTCATACAGGCTTTTTTTTTAAAAAAAAAAAAAAAAAAAGCTTTTTTCAGAATACATCAAGGTTTTCACTGAAATATTGTCACCTTCAATTCTGAAGAATATTTATTATTAACTCACAGCAAAGGCACTTTAATTAGCATCACCCAGTGAAGACAAAACAACTGTGTATCTATGTACCAGAATAACATAGCCAAGGTCTCTAATTCAGACATTCTTCAACACCTTAAACAAATTTTACTACTAGTTTTTCTTTAAAAACCTGGGGCTTTTGAAGGTCACCCCTATTCCAAACTTGTCTCATGTCCACTATAAAACTGACTTCCTACATAATCCCACCAAATCTGCCGTGAGGAGTTAGGCCAGAGACTATTTTTGCATCTACTTGCCTTCCTCTTTCTACTAATCTCCCATTTTCTCCTCCTCTTCTCCCCTCTCCCTCTCTCTTTCAACCCCTTTCTCCTCTCAGACTTACAGAAATTTTCCATGAGGTCTCCATCAGTGAACAGGTTTTCTTGTTCTCAAGAAACAAGCAGAACAGAGTTGGCATTCTTGTCTCATGTCACCTCCCAGTTTTAATAAAAAAAATTCAAGAATACAAAAATGAAAGGAAAAGGAATTATGTTTCCAACCAGAAGCCAGAATTAATTCAAGATCTGTATTGGAGAAATAGGTGGTTCTTATTCCTTTTCCAGGCTAGCTGGGAGCCTGGGTCTCATTTCAGAGCTGGTAATTTCTAATGCTGTTGGAAAAAACAGACAGCCTGCTGTTCCCAGTAATTTTTATAATATTTTCCAGCGCTGGAAATTGTTGACTAGCATGGCCTTTGAACAAAAACATTCACTATACTAAATTTAGGCTGCAGTCCTGGAGAAAGTGTATTTTAAAAGAGCAATTACTAGATCAGAACCGGTTTAACCACCAGCTGAATCAAAATAAGTCTTCTTTAGTAGCCTTTCAGAATGTGTTCTCTTCTAGAAGGAAAGATACAGGCAACTTGTCCAGCTGGTAGCTTTTATGTATACATGGGATCAAGTGGTTTAACTAGGAGGATATTCAGAGAAATAGCAAGAGCATCCACAGAAATATCTGCTCTAACATATTAATGACCCAGTTTCAGCAGCTCAGAGGTCCCAGTTCCACACAGTCTGTAGAATGTGAGCGTTGGGTGCATCAGGTAAAAGTACAGGGAATAGAGAACTGTCAAAAACACAGATGGAGGCTCTAGTCTATGTGACTCCACCACAGACTGAGTGTTTTAGAGAGAAATAGTTCTCAGAAATGTAGGCATATGCCTTGTTTTTCTCTTGGCCTTGGCATCAGGCATTAATCACAGGAACTGCATGGTTTTAGAAATATAGAGTTATATAAAATAAATGTTATATAACATTATATATAAGAAATAAATGTTATATAAAATCAAACATTTTTTGAAAATGCCACAGTATCTACATTATGAAGAGAGGCAGCACACTAGGTCTTGAACCCATATCACCAAAGACTGAAAAGTAAATACGCAGGTGAAACAGATATACGTAAGCAGCCCAGGACTTTTAAGAAAATAAGATAATATTGGTCTATCTGGTGATGACTAATAGTGGTCAAAATCTTAGCTTGATGTTAACTTGCTTATTTGTAAGCAGCCCAGGGAACAATTTTAAGGAATGGTTTGAACGGGGTAGCCCTATGGATGTGGCATGAGAAGCAGCATGGAAAAGAATATGAACATGATCTTTTTGAAGCTGAACAAGTGACCATATTTTGACATGTTAGAAAGGAAAGTATTTCTGTACTTGTAAGGTTGGGGTTGGAGTCAATTCCGCTAAACAGAGCTATAAAATTAAGCCTTTAAAAAAATCATACAGTTCTCTAAAATGCATACATTCCAATCAGGCCTCTTTCATGGGATTTCTGGTATAAAACTAGTGATTATATTGGAATTTCAGAAACAACTTGTAGAGCTCCCAAAACACAGGGAGGAGTCTCTCCCAGGGCTGGAATATTAAGTTGGCTGGAAGAGTTGTTGGCTTTACAAAACATCCAGGACCATATTGTGATCATATTGAGGCTTTCTTACATTTTTTAAAGATTTACATTAGAGCTCTGCAGGGATACAGGCCACTTATCAGATAACTCACAGAAAAGTAACTTGTTTAGTGTGACAGGCTTTCTCTGAGGCTGCCAAATATATTCCATGAGCACATGTAGTCTGACTTTTAGAAATGCAGTTTCTTAAAACATCATCAGCAGCTGATAACTATACAAAATGTCATTCATCATGGAAAATTGCAATCAATTATTTGCACACACATCTATATTTAAAACACAAGGAATCAAGTTTCATTTAGTGCATTAATACGTTAATTTCATACAACAAGCTCTATAGAAAGAATGCAAAGTGAAACTACTTCTGTCAAGTCCTTCTAAAAGAATAAACTTTATCTAGTGTGTACTTTATTCTGATTCAGCTGTTAACATCCCCAACCAGAAGCCTCAGGTGGGAATTTTAATACCATAATGAAACTTTGTGGGAAGAGACTCTGACACTGAAGTTGTTTATGTGTTTTCGGAATGTTAATGGTTCAGGTATGGATTCAACACCTCCACAGTTCTGAATTATGAAATATTCTCTGTAGGTTACTGTAACTGGAACAGATTGCATCTTTTAATGTAGATTCTTCTATAAGTTACCAAACAAGCTCAGGTTTAGCTGCACTAGATTTAAAGCAGAAAACATAGCATGCTGGTAATTGCATATAGGAAGCTTGCATGTTTCCTTAAAAAGTCTCGCCTTTCATGAGTACCCCACACCAACAGAATTTTCTTGAAACTGATCATTTTTTGCTTTCCATGTAGACACAAGAGTGATGGTTCAACAAAGAAACTCTACTGGGAGCAGATAAGTCTGTTGGCTGTTGAACAATCAAAACTCTGCGTTTCTCTTTCTAAATGGACCCTTGTGCATACACTAACCTGGTTAATTTACATTGGAAAGAAGTTTATAAATGTATTTTCCTTTCAGTTACTGTAATTTGAAAGACCCAGAAACTGAAATATTTTATGTTTTCCTTCAGATCTTGTTGGAAAATTCAATTAACAGCATTAATTCAAGAGTGGTTTATTGAACTCAGATTATTTTGAAGCATTTCCAATGCAAGGACCATTTTGCTAACTCCAAGGGAGAGTTAAGTGTCTTCTTCCCTAGGCTTTCCTTTCCTGTAAAAAGCAGTCAAGCCACAGCTTCTGTGCTCTCCCATTGAAGAGGGATTCATCTGGTAGACTGTAATCCCTGAATCAGTGAAGCCCCGGACCTTTAGCTGGGCTAAACTCTTAGGATTACAGTGAGGAGTCCAGTGACCTCAGTTTTCTGGAACAGAGTCTGCATTTAATAAGTTTTTCAGGATCTTTTATGGTTTTGTTGTCTTCAGGGACAGTCTTCATTATAGAGACTTGCAACTGTTTAGTGAAATACCTACTCAGTTTTGGGCAATTGCATCAGAACTAGTTCTAATGCAACTTCAAGACCTGTTTCCCTGTACATCAGGTTTTTTTTAAATAAGGAGGGGGAAAAAACCCCAAAACCTCAATCAACAAAACAATCACACCCACAAAACAAAACCAACAACAAAACCACAAACAAACAAACAAAACCCCCTAAAGAAACAAACAAAATTCCAGAAATTAACACTGCAGAATTTCTGATCCATGAGATATTTTGGAAGTGTGTGATTTTGATCTGATTAGGCTAAATCCATCCTTGAGTAAAATACAAGTTCTCAGAAACTGGACTGTCTGCCTTTCGTGAATGCGAATTTTCTTTGTTGTCTTTTTCAAAAATCATGTTGATTTGGGATGTGAAAGTTGTAGCCAGTTTACAAATTCTTTGCTGGGGGAAATAAAGATTACCTTTTCTATAGACATGAAAGAAGTGCTCCATACTCCTAAGTGACTGTGTGCAGATCCAATGGATCAATGGCTTGGGCACATAGCCTAATTAGGACAAGTTATGGCACTTTCACATATGGCTACATATTTGAGCTCATCCTGCTTTAGATGTGAGGCAATGCAAATCAGTTTAGAGATCTCACAACTAATTTATGACCTCACAACTGGTGGTGGGCTAATAATATCCATTACTGTCCAGAAAACAGATTGAGCTATGTGACATACAGTAATGAGATACTTCAATCTTTTATCCCACATACTGTTACTATTATTTTGAATATTGGATAAACGACATATATCTATTTCTATTTTTGTCCTTCTCCTTCTTTCTTTTGTGTGTAGTTGAATAAATCTACGTCTTTTCTTACACTGTGCTACACAGGGTAACAGTGTGTAGTCTTCCAGAGGCAATGGTTTAATTGCTACTGGGTCTAATCTCTGTACGTCCAAAGGCTTTGCTCAAAACAAGGCATGATGTGTATTGCCTCCTTAATGGAGGTAAATTATACCTCATAATGACAGCTGTTCTATTTTTGTTAAGGTTTATTTCCCCCCTCCCCAGACCTTCCAGGGCTTTTGGGCCTATAAAGTTTGCTGCCAGACACACCTTCTAAACCAAATACTACCTTATTTTCTTATCAGATTTGGAAATCAGCCATTTTTCCACACCTTTCTTTCCTACTCCACAGAAACGAACTTATCACTTAAAAATACATATTGTTTTCATGAAGTGAGATAAGATACACTCATGAAATTCCCTCCAAGCTATTGGGGTTATCTTTATATCAAATATAGCAAAACTTTTGGTTTGAATCCAAGAACTGTCAATTATCAGCAACTCTGAAAGACACAGAAATAGTCACTTGGCCTTCTTTTGCTTGTGATTTTATCTTCTTTCACGCTATTGTGTTCTCCACTGTAACAATTAGTTGCTTTTCCCTCTCTGACTGACACTCTCTTCAGCTTAACTGTTCTAAATATCAGTTGCTTAAGGAATTCCATACTCTTTGAGCCCTACCATTGCTTTCTTTTCTTCATGACTATGTTGGGCAGAATACTTGTCATCACTTAACATTTCTTTCATTGCTGAGTCCAGCCTAATGTCCAGTACTAATGATAAAATGTGAACTTGGTCCTCATTACCTCTCATTAGCTCTTCACTCCCTGCTCATGAATTTTGCAATCAGCACACATAAACCTGTGCCCCTCCATGTGCAGCTGGAATCCCTACTCAGAGAAAGTACAATTATCACAGCTCTAAAGGGATTCCTTTAAAATTTTCATTGTGACATAAATACAGCTCTTCAATAGCTGGACAGATTTGGAGTAAAAGCCTCAGGAATGTTTCTTCAATCACTTCATTGCTATTTGCAAGTTCCTAATCACATCTGACAATGAAAGTATAAACACTTGTGCTCAGATTTCTGCAGCAGACATCAAAAGCTGAGTGTGCAAATGTCAATAGACAGAAATAAGGACTTCCAGGGTGTGATACACTTGACCTATTTTTGACATCTATTTTAGGATGTGATGAAATATACTTCTTCTAACTGACTTTGCTGTATGTAAAGAGAGTCTCAGGTGACCAGGCACAGATTTCAATGTCTAGATTTTGTCACTTGTACCATATACTTCCACTCTGCATGAATAATTTGAATACTTAAAACATATAAAGGCAACACAAAATAAACTATGGTTTTAAGCCTAAGAGAACAAAACATTAGAAGTTACCAAGAATGCACAGGTATTGCTAATATTAATGAATGTAAGTGGTATCACTATCATCAGTACAGATACCGTCAGTACAGTGGTGGTATCAGTCCAGTGTAAGATCCAGAGCCTGAACACAAAATCTCAGAATGATCAGCCAAATATTTGAAATTTGGTAGTTTTTCAACCAGAACAGTATTTCCTGGATTTGTTCAGAAGGTTCATTGTTTTAAATGCCTGAATAACATCTAATAAACACAATCTCTTTTACTATATCAAAGAAAAAAACATTTCTCTGCAAGTCTGTTTTCATCTGACATTTAGATTACTTTCAGAACTCTATTGACTAGTCTAGTATCAGAAAATGAGCAGTTTAGATGAAAAATTCCTGTCTTCTACTCTCAAACAATGATTTATTTATTTGTGCACAAGAGAAATTATAAGATCTGAGATGACTATTTATATGGACATAAGGCTTTTACAAATATCTTCTTGGCAGATAGGATTCACTCAAAATATTTATTTGAAGTAATCCATCATTCTAGATACTGGCCAAATCCAAATTATATATTAAGCATGGTTCATTGTAATTTTTCTCTATCTGATAATGGAAATATAAAATTGAAGGACTGTAGCAGATTAACTCTTTCTTTCTTTCTTTCTTTCTTTCTTTCTTTCTTTCTTTCTTTCTTTCTTTCTTTCTTTCTTTCTTTCTTTCTTTCTTTCTTTCTTTCTTTCTTTCTTTCTTTCTTTCTTTCTTTCTTTCTTTCTTTCTTTCTTTCTTTCTTTCTTTCTTTTTCTTTCTTATCAAACACAATTTTCTAATTACAATTCCCACCAAAGCTTGTATTTTAATTCATCCAGAGTCAGCCACAGAAACTGTAAAACAATCTGTTAAACTAAAGAGTAATAATAATGAAAAAATTAAATGTGCCTGTACACCTTAATTTAGCATAAATCTAGAAGTGTTGCATGAGATGGAATCGATGTCATGGCTCATTAAATTGGGTTGATAACACTTGCAGAACTCGAAAGCTTTCTCCTAACCAAAAAACAAGTGCCTCAATTTGTTAGACTTCCAGGATAATCATGATCTTTCCAAGCAGATTTATAGTCAATGTGATATTAGATAGCCCATTTCCACTAGCAAGGTCTTTAACGTTTCCACTGGGAAATGTTCTTAGAATTTAAAGCCCTTGCCTGCCAGTGCTTGTGAGTATGATTAAAACATGGTCAGTGTTTGGAGTGCTGGATTGGTTTAAATGTTTTTTTAATCCAACCTATTCAAAATGATGACACACACAAAAATTTATTCTTTACAGTGATAAAATTCAAAGATTTATTCTCACAAGCTAAATGAGGGTTAAACTGGGTTAAGTGCACATATATTAGACATTTCCTCCTTTTTTTCAATAAATATTTCAAGTTGGCAGTATTTTAATGAGCTTAATTTAGTCATATAAGCACTTTCAGTCACATAGAAAATGTCAAAATAATGATTGACAGTACAATTGTGCAGTATTAGACATAAAAGGTAAAGTTGGGGCTTGGTGATTTTTATGGCTGGTCAGAATTACCACCCCAAAAGAGTACTTTTACAGCAAAGCTTATGATTGTGCCTCAATATTACAGCATTCATGGTGAAGTTTATAATTTCCAATATCTTCCAGTGGTTTATTCTGGAAAGATCAGCATATAAACATTATACTTTATGGACTTTATGGACTATATGGATGAAGTTATGAACTTGCCTTCCAATCTTTCTTCATCTGTTCACATTAGATGGATGAAAAATTCATTTATTTTTTACAAGTCTAAGAGTTAAATAGATCTAAAATACAAACACGTTTTTCTCTTATCATTACTATTTAATTATGTCAGGTCTTTAGTTGTACTGCACTTTCCAGTACTTAAGTTTCAGGGAATGTACTTGTTCAGCATATGAACTTTAATTGAATATCCTTTTCATGAAATGACAATTCTACCTTCAAAAAAAAAAAAATCAACTGGAACCAAGAAATAATTTGAGAAGCCAGGTGATTATATCTTTATTTCAGAACATGGACATAAGCATTCAAATGTTACCTTCTGGTTCAACTAATTCTAATCTCTACTGGGGCAAAGATGACAGAACTGAGCTTTACTCCGAAAGATATTATTTGGTCCATACCAAGTACTGAAGCCAATCAGCTAATTAATCCCAGAGAATTTTCCTCTTCTACAGAATTCCTGTTTATCATCCTTCTCTGTATGTGAAGGCTTTCTGGCCAGGCACTGCAGTAGGCAAGCCAATGTCTGTAAGAACATTACTTATGTCAGGAAGGATGTCAAGGAAATACTTGAAAGCACTTGCACATCTCATAAATATAGGATGATATTTATTTCCTTAAACTTACTACTATATTTATCCTGAAACATTCTTCATTTGTTGTACTTCTTGACAATACCTGATCACCTACCACAGATTTTTAAAACTTTGTGATTATTTGGTGATGGACTTGTACAGGTTCTGCCTAGGACAGCATTACATTTCTTCACTGCAGCTGGTGCGATGTTGTACTTTGCATTTGTTGCTACTAAAGTGTCAAAACACCAATTTTTTGGTTAGGCTAAGCAGTTCTTTCACAGCATCAAGCCCTTCTCTCCAACCACCCCCACCAAGGCCAGTACACTGGTGGTGGGTAAAAGGTTGGGAGGGGACATAGCTGGGACAGCTGACTCAAACTGGCTCATGGAATGTTCCAATATGTCAGACATTGTGCTCAATAATGAAAGCTGAGGGAAAGGGGAGAATGCAAGGACATTTGTAATTATGGCATTTGTCTTTCCTAGCAACTGCTATGAGTAGAGGACCTGTTTTCCAAGCTGGACATCTGCCTCCTGATTGGAAGTTTGGTTTGTTTCTATCCACAGATTTTGCTTTTCTCATTAAACTCATCTTCATCTCAACACACAAACTTTTCTGTCTTATTTTCTTTGCTGTCCTGTTGAGGGAGAGAAATTGAAAGTGTCTGGATGAGGGTCTAGCAGACAGCAAAGGTCAAGCTGTCACACAGTCAACTACATGGAGCAAGTGACAGCCAATTAAGTGGATGATTCGTTTAACAAACTTTGCTGAGTCCAGAAGAGTCATGGTCAGGGTTTCCTGTGACTACCTGGTATAACATGCTCAGAAATGTTTTTTTAAGACAGAGTAAAGAATAAATTACATCTTGTAAGTTTCTCCCCTTTTTCCATGAGCTCTTTATTTAAACTTTTTGTAAACACTTCTATTTAATTCAAGGAGATCCTTTCCACTTTGGTAATTCATATTGCCTCTTAGTTAAGATGCCAGCTAAGCCTAAACCTCCACCTTCCAAAAAACTTCCATGTGTGTTTACAACACTAACAGTTTCAGCAAGGAGCGTAGCCATTTGTGTGCCAATAAGTCATTTGCTGGCAAAGAGAGATGGTGTTCAGAGCGTGATGTTACTTTCAGAATTCAGAGTCTGTGCCAAAGAAAAAACATGACAACATCCTAATAGTTTCTCTTAGTTGAAGCTGTCCCTGTCCTAATTCTGGGTCCAGGCTGTGTTCTACTGGCTTCCCCAGGCCAGGGTCGCTCCACAGGGCGAAGGGCAAAGAGGCAGCACGCGAGACTGTTTTCCAAGCACAGTTCGAGTTTATTCTCTTCTGTGGCTCAGAGAGCCTAGGAGATGCAAAACCCAAGGGGGCCAGGAAATCAGTCCAACCACTTCCTCCCGGCTCGGGGTTTTATAGGGAATTTGGTTACAGGGGTGGGTTAGGGACCAGAGCCAATGGGAACGGGACAGGGGAAGTTGGGGTTGGCCAGGTGAGGGGTCCCACCTCCAGGCCCAGGACCAGGGGTTGGGGGGGTTGGAAACTCCTAGAATGTTCCAGGATTGGAGGGGTAGACGGCCCATACAGAACATATAAACATATGGTAAACACGAATTATACACTGCTACACTTAGTGTTAGAACAAGAATAATAGAGGTAAAATAGAGAAATGACAGTATAAAAAGGGGTTATTCCTTTCTGCCCTCCCAGCTCCCAAGTTGTTAACCTAACATCATGAAAATAAGGGAGGTAAGCTTAGAAACCAAAAAGAGAAGGAGAAATAAAGAAGATACTAGCAAGGCAGAAAGTCTGAAATGATTCACCAGATCAACTCCAAAGTCCTCAAGGAAATTGCAAGCCTCAAGAGACCAATTAATTTAAATTTAAATTTAAAAAAAATATATATAAATAAGCAAAATTGGTCTTAAGATCAGAGTTCTCAAACTAGAGGCAAAGAGGATGGAAAAGAAGAGGGGGCACAT
>WEIV01014083.1:37821-76072 GCA_013390005.1 Calyptomena viridis
ACATCCCAGGGTTTGATTCACCTCAACATAAGAAGGGAATATGAGAAGGGTAAGAACAAGCATTTTCTGGAAGAAGCTTTTCCTCCTTTGTCTATGAAGGATACAGCACTGAAGGCAAAGTTGGGTGGGATGAATCAGATTTCATCTGACCATGTCAAGATAGCACTTCAGGTCAGCAGCTTTCTCCTCGCTATCTATTGATAAGGAAAGATAATATGTCTCTTTAAACTAAAGTATGTGCAGGTTTCGACGGGGGTAATTTTCTTCACAATGGCTGGTATGGGGCTATGTTTTNCTACCAACTGAGCATCACCATATTTATCCCATTCTCAGTGAATAGTCATAACTCAGAAGGTTTATAACCCTTTGAGATTTTATCAAAGTATCCCATGCAAACTTCTCTACTCCACAAGAAAATTGACTGTCCTGCTCTTGATAAGGGATTATGTAGATTCCTGGATCTCTTCTTGACCTCATTAAATAACAGGGAAGAATGCATTCTGCCCTGATTATAAGATTCACAGAAATATATATTGTGCTAGTTGATGATAATGGGAGTTGGTGGTAGTTATAGTTTACTCCTGCACACCGCTTCCTAAACTCCATTATAAATTGGGAAACTGAATCACCCTGGGTTTTTTTTGTTTGTTTGTTNTTAGAGATGTTTAGGTTATTGCTGAGCAGGGCTTACACAGAGCCAAGGCCTTTTCTGCTTTTTGTACTGCCACGCTGGTGAGGAAGTTGGAGATGCATGGGAGTTTGGGAGAAGACACAGCCAGGACAGGTGACCCCAAATGACCAAAGGGATATTCCAGACCAAATGACACCATGCTTAGTACATAAAATTGAGAGGAAGAAAGAAGAAGGGAGAGACATGTTTGGAGTGATGGCATTTGTCTTCCCAAGTCATTGTTACATGTGATGAGGCCCTGCTCTCCTGGAGTTGACTGAACACCTGACTGCCCAGTGTGGGAATGGGAAGCAGTGAATTAATCCCTNATTTTCAGAAAGTGTTTAATTTTGAGTGTGGGAAAGGCGTGATTGCAAAAGGGAAAAAACACCTGAAAACTGAAGCAGTGTGAAGATGAACTTCCAATAAATGCTGCAGCTGAATCATAGTGAAAAAGAATACATTTATGTTGTATATATAATATAATGTAATTATATAAATATAAATATATAAAATATGTGTATATATAATAAATATATAAATATATATAATATAATGTAAATGTATAATTTTCAAGATCCACCCAAGAACTATTGTAGGAATTCTGGAGAAGGGAACACAAAACTTCCTCTTACCAACCTGCAACAGTCTGTAAGAAGAATGACAAAGTAACAAACAAAGATTATGTAATTGCCAGGCATATGCTGCAGCAATAGTAAAGCAAGTTGAGGTCAAGAAAGTGTGTCCTACTGACAGAGGTCTAATTTATTTGTATGTTTTCCTACAACCTCCTTCGTCATAAACAAAGCAATCACAATTCAAACCAAGATCTGCCTTCCAGGAAGAGGTCTTGAGTTTATGGCCTGCTTAATAACCTAAGTATTGAAAAAGTTAAAAAGCCCCAAGAGGGACAGCTGAACCCTCTGGGCATAAGAAATTACTTTAATGGATAGTTCATGGAACAGACAAATATATAGATTTTAAGGGTGACATGTCATTTAAGCCTTCAGATAGATCTGTAATGGTTCCGTAATTCAGCCTAAGCTAGGCTAAATTTAATTTTATATCTTCCTAATGTCTATCAACATATACATAGATCTGCTTCCAGTCATGAATATTTTTTCCCCATCAAATTCAGAAGCACTGACACATGGCTTGTCTGATACCTGGGAGATTATGATAAAGAGATAGTAGATGATTGACCTTCTGTTAAATATTCCCTAAAGATTGACCTGATTATATTGCAATCATCTGTTCCCCCTCAAATTCCTCATTCACACACTTTTGCTATGAATGTTTGGGAAATTCCCAGCCAGCAATGAACATTAGTGAATAGGTTTATACCTATCTCCTTCTAGGTCAAGGAGAACAGAATGGACATCCCAGGGTTTGATTCACCTCAACATAAGAAGGGAATATGAGAAGGGTAAGAACAAGCATTTTCTGGAAGAAGCTTTTCCTCCTTTGTCTATGAAGGATACAGCACTGAAGGCAAAGTTGGGTGGGATGAATCAGATTTCATCTGACCATGTCAAGATAGCACTTCAGGTCAGCAGCTTTCTCCTCGCTATCTATTGATAAGGAAAGATAATATGTCTCTTTAAACTAAAGTATGTGCAGGTTTCGACGGGGGTAATTTTCTTCACAATGGCTGGTATGGGGCTATGTTTTGTATTTGTGCTGAACACAGGGTTGATAGTTTAGAGATGTTTAGGTTATTGCTGAGCAGGGCTTACACAGAGCCAAGGCCTTTTCTGCTTTTTGTACTGCCACGCTGGTGAGGAAGTTGGAGATGCATGGGAGTTTGGGAGAAGACACAGCCAGGACAGGTGACCCCAAATGACCAAAGGGATATTCCAGACCAAATGACACCATGCTTAGTACATAAAATTGAGAGGAAGAAAGAAGAAGGGAGAGACATGTTTGGAGTGATGGCATTTGTCTTCCCAAGTCATTGTTACATGTGATGAGGCCCTGCTCTCCTGGAGTTGACTGAACACCTGACTGCCCAGTGTGGGAATGGGAAGCAGTGAATTAATCCCTTGTTTTGCTTTACTTACACAGCTTTTGCTTTACCTATTAAACTGTCTTTGTCCCAACTCACAAATTTTCCAGCTTTAACCCTTTTGATTCTCTCCCAGATCGCACTGGTGGGGGAGTGAGTGAGCAGCTGTGTGGTGCTTGACTGCTGGCTGGAGTTAAACCATGTCAAGTAAAAGGATACTGATGCAAAAAGAGTAAACGGTTTCCAAGGGCAATATAGAAAATCTCTGAATTAGGAACCCTATGTCCCGCTTCTTAAGAGCTTGGGCAATATATAGGGATTTGCCCTATCATTCCTAATCGCACCGTGCATTATATCTTGTAAATATGTTATATATTACATATTAAAATTATATATTAGTCCTCTTTTAGACATAAACTCAAAAGAAAACTGACCATATATATATCAGCACATAACATTGACACCAAATCTCACATAATACAGTACCCAAGTCGAGGGTCTTATAAAAAAACCTCAAAATTGTGATAAAAGTCAATTCCAGATTCCAATAAATAAAAGGCAAATAGCAATGTAACTGTAGATTCCCCAAATAAATACCTGAAACACCATTTTGACTGGGATATCTCTGTCTTGCAGATGAATCCAGGATATATATTTCTTCTTCCTATTATGGCTTCCTGGAACATATTCTAATTGAATTAATTCAAAAGAAGGCATTAATCACTGAAAAAAGAGGTTGAGTAAATTATAGGAACAAATCATATGTATGGAGGAAAAGCAGAAGACAGAAATTTTCCAGCACAGAAGATATTAAATAAAACATTTGAAACTTTTACAAGTAAAAACTTCATTTGAGGATTTAGCCCAGAATTGACTGGCATAACTCCACTGAAACCAAGGTAACTATGCCAATTTGCATCAGCTGAGGATCTGACTCAATATCATTCTGTGAAGTAATATTCTTTCTGTCTTCCAGAACACATTACTATGGATGTATGATATTTTGCTAGTGGTTCAGTCTTTTAGCGTACAATATAGTTATATTATATGAATCTGAAGTATTCTCACCATATGGACCAACATTGGTGTTGGTCCATCTGGAGTTTTATTTCACATAACACAGGAAAGCCAAGCAGTTGTTGATAATTTTTTATTTATTTTTACGTTTTCCTAATGTATTTTGTTATCAGTCTCTTAATTTTTGCACATACTTGAGTTAGAATTAATTTACTTTTCAAACTGTCTGAATCAATTTCCATCTGTCTAGCCACCTACAAGTGGTTCCAGTTGCCCTTTATAATCTGCTGCTGCTGCTTTTACCCTGCCTCACAAAACTGACTGCTGGTCTACTGCTGTTCATCCTACACCTAATATCTGCTGTTGCCAAAAGGAGAAGATCCATCATTCTACCAACCAAATACCTGTCCATAACTATCTGCCTAGTGATCCATCGGTGTTCTGGGAAGTATTTTAACCATAGATAGGTCAGCAGTATAATCATATGAGATCTTTGTTTATGCTTTATGTGTTCCTTCTTGTTTCAAGTCCCAGGCAAACAGATTGTATCTGCACTGAGTGAAAGTTTAATGACTGATAAACCTTGGCAATAACACTTTTACCCTGAGTCATATGCTAAAAACCCCAGCTATTGACATTTTATTTTGAAGAGTAGAGGCATCCAAAAGTTTTACTGCCAATGACTAAGTTGCTGAATATTCCATTTGGAAAAAGAAAATAAGACCTGTATTTCGGCCAAGAAAAAGGTTCAGAGGAGACATGTCAGCACACACAAACACATGCATGCAGCGTCAAAGTCTCTGTTTACCTTCGTCTCTCTGCAGGGAGTGGTCTAAACACATCCCAAGACCATTCGGTAAATACAGTTAATTAAAGTCATCTTTTGGAGCCAAGTTTTTAAACTATGCTAATTTGTAATAGTATTTATCACACTGAGTTTTCTTCAGGGATGCCAGATGGATACGCTTTAGCACACACGGAACTGTTCAGACAAAATATCTTCTCCAAAAGGTAAGAATTTGACTGTCTTCTTAGGCTGATGAGCTAGCCTGAAAATACACTTCTGAAACAGCACAATAAAGAGCAAAGAACATATATGATACAAGGCTGATTGATTAACATCTGCTCTTGGATTGCACAGTTTGTGCTTTCACTCAAGTATCTTAAAGTACCACATAAAATCTGAATTTTTACAACATATTTAGTGTACTGTGTCTGTAATATGTCACATGTACAGATGCTTAACCACTCTGAGATTTATTTGTCAGAGAATCCTTGAAGATGGATTCAAATGCTGAAATAGAAGTACAATTGAAACTGGAAAATGTAGGCTGATCATGAAAGTATTGAATAGTAAGAAAAGACACTTCCCCAGGGAGCCTGTTCCATCTTCTAAGTGATGAACCTTTTTCTAATATCCAACTTAAACCTCCCCCAACACAACTTCAGGCCATTCCCTTGGGTCCTATCACTGGCCACCAGAAAGAACATGTCAGTATTTGCGTCTCCATTGCCCCTCATGAGGAAGTTGCACACCACCATGAGGTCTTCTCTGTCTCCTCTTCTCTAGGCTCAACAAGCCAGTGGTCTCAGCCACTCCTTGTATGGCTTCCCTTCTAGACCATTCAACCTTCATATCCCTTCTTTGGGTGCTCTCTAGTAGCTTTATGTCCTACTTATATTGTGGCATGAAAACAGAATCACACAAAATCACAGAATGGGTAAGGTTGGTAGGAACCACAGTGCATCATCTGGTCCAAACTTGCTGCTCTCAAGCAGGGTCATCTCAAGCACATTGCATAATATTGCATCTAGATGGGTCTTCAATATCTCCAGTAAGTTCTCTGGACATCTGTTTCAGTGTGTAGTTACCCACACAGTAAGGAAATTCTTCCTCATGTTCAGGTAGAACTTCCTGTACATCAGTTTCTGCCCATTGCCTCTTGTCCTATTGCTTGGTGCCACCAAGAAGAGCCTGACTCCATCCTATTGTCTCTCTCCCTTCATATACAGACATTGATGAGGTCCCCCTTTGTTGTCTCTTCTCAACACTGAACAGGCCCAACTCTTTCAACTTTTCCTCATAAGAAACATAGAAGCATAGAATGGAAGAGATCTTAAAGATCATCTAGATCCAACTCCCCTGCCATACACAGGAACACCTTCTTCTAGACCAGATTACACAGACCTCCATTCAAACTGGCCTTAAACACTTCCAGACATAGGGCATCCACAAGTTCTATGGGCAACCTCTTCCAGTGCCTCACCACTCTCACAGAAAAGAGAGATGCTTCAGTCCCTTAATCATCTTTGTTGCCCTCCACTGGACCCACTCCAGGAGCTCCATGTCTGGTAGTGAAGAGCCCAGAACCAGACACAACACTCCAGATGTGGCCTCACTAGGGCTGAGTAGAGGGGCAGCATCATCTCCCTTGGCCTGCTGGTAATGCTCTTCCCAAAGCACACCAGGATACCATCGGCCTTGTTGGCCACAAGGTGAGTCTGCATCAGCTCAGAGTAGAGGGGGACAGTCACATGTCTCAGTTGGGCAACCAATGCTGTGCTTGGTGCACCCCAGGACACAATTGGCCCTTTGGTTGCCAGGGCACACTGTTGACTCCATTAAATCTGCATTTGATCCATATCTCTTTCAATTGTTTCTTTGAGGAGTAACTCATCTCATCCTATAGATATCTCCTATATATATATATAGGATATATATAGGATATATATCGTATATATATATAAAACTAGGATATGTATAGGCTAAATCATTATCTTAGAGTGATGGCCTCTCTATATTGACAGTGAAAAGAGACTCAGGTGGTCAGATCTGCTACAAACATCTACATGAGAGACTAACAATGTTAGATGAGACACACAATACATCATTTCATTTATTGCAACAAGACCAGTTCCAACTACAGCACTAGTTATGTATTTATGGCTGGAACACTTTTTAATTAATTCCTTTAAGAAAAAAAATGTTTCCTGCCATTATCTACTGACAGAGGTTTTCTTTAGCTCAAATAAATTATTAGAAAAACCCATTGTGAAAACCTGACTTCAAAGCAGATGATGAAATTTTTACCCTAAACAATGAAAGCAATATTTCATTTCTAGGTTCTAGCTCTGAAAATGAAGAACAAATGATGAAGTCTGAAAAGGTGAATTTTTTGTCTACCTTTCATTCATGTCAAGTGATTTGATATTTGTGTATCTACTTTGCCATTTCAACAGCAGAAATGATTTTTCTTCAGACAGCATATGTTTACCTCTTGAAGACATGACGTTTGGATTAAACTTGTATTTTAATAAAAACCACAAGAGGTTGGAGAAGATTTTTCTCCTGGTGAAAACAAACATACATTTACCCTTATTCACAAAAAGTGTTTTACATAGGAAGCATTTAATTAATTTCTAAAATGTAGCTAACAGTAGTCAGGAATTAAGAAATTGATTATAAAATTTAAGGTAATTGGATATTTATTAGATGGACCTAAAAAATCACGGCAGGATTATGATTTAAATAGACCTCTTAGTATCTGACACTAAAGCTGAAGTCTTGGTGCCTTATTCTTGTAAAAACATACTGGTATACTCAATGACCCCTGTGCTCTAAACATAACATCATCTCTGGCAGAACAAATTCCTGCTCATCCAACTCTGCTTTTGATTTGGTTCAGAGTGAAAAATGCAGTGGTTTCTTGACCTTTTTTGCTATCAAATGAAAAAAAAATCACTTTAAGAGAGTTCTTCCGAAGTCTAGAATTGCATTGTATATCCAATACATATGCAATGACCTTCAGTGAGAGAGCAGTATGTTCTTAAGCTTTGTACAAGACTGGGTACACAATCAACACCCAGATGAAAATCCGATAGAGCATAAACATCCTGAACTATCTGCTTTATGTTGTGCAGACAGTGACACAACATATCTAGCATAGCCTCTGGTGCAATGAATGGAACAGAACAAAGGTTATTTGTCTAAAAATCACCTGGGCTTTCCTCTGCTTTGAAAGACTGGTACACAGGGAAGGTTTAGATTACATATTAGGAAAAAAATTCTCCACTGGAAGGGTGGTCAGGCATTGGAATAAGCTTCCCGGGAAAGTGGTGGAACTTTCATCCCTGAAAGTGTTGAAAAAGTCATGTGGATGTGGCACTTGGAGCCATGGTTTAGTGGTGAACATGGTGGTGCTGGGTTAATAGTTGTACTTGGTCTTAGAGGTCTTTTCCAACCTTAATGATTCTATGATTCTGATTCTAAGTGCATCAATTTTGCTCTTTATAGTAGTGTCACTGTTCAGCTGTCTGGAGTGAGCAAACAACTGATTTAGATAAATGTAACACAGACTCTGGAAGCACCTTGCTTCTGGAGATCCAGAAATCTGAAGAAGAAAAGGTGGTGAGAGGTCATGGAACAGGCAGTGAGCGGCAAGGCTAAAGATAAAGAATTGCCAAGCACAAGGAGAAAACCTTTACAATAAATGAAGATGGGCTTTGTCACTTAAGGATCTTCTGAACAGAACTGTGCTGGAATCCTTTTCCTGTTGTCAACTAGTTTCATAAAAAACTTTTGTAACCCTTGGTCAGCAAAATCATCCTTGTAAGAACCATTTTTCCTGACAGTCTGCTAGGTCATTGCCCAAGATAGTGCTACTATCTTAATGAGACCAGAGAGAGTATAGGGATAAAAGTGAAAGTGGAAAAAACACTGAGATGGAGTTCTTTATGTTGATTCTTTACTGTTTTGAAAGGAAATCAGAAGATGTGAATGTACTTCTTGTTAAACAAAACTCAGAAAGCATTAGAATAATTTTCTTTAGACCAACAAAAGTGTTGGAAAAAGAGGGATCAAACTCTGTTTACCACAAAGCAGTATCTACAGCAAAAAGAATGCAACAATACATCTCTTTACAAAAATGCAATTGGAAAACATAGAAACAGAAAAATGAATGAAGCCAGAAAATTAAACGAAACATTTTTTTTATAAGTTGTTTTGAAAGACTAGCTTAATTTCCATTTTCTAAATATATATTGTTTTTCCATTTAATGCTTGCCAGAATGCATATTTTTCTCTTTTTAAACAGAGGCTTTTGACCACTTAAGCAAAATTGATTGTATTGCTCTGCTGATGCTAAGGATTCTTACAAGAAGACTGACCTCAAAACAAAGCTTCTGCTTCTTCACATAATTTAGATTGTAAAGTGTGTTTCTGTTCTGATGGAGAAGGAAATCGAATCAAACCTGGCGAAATTTTTTCAGAGGTGGGGAAAAGGAGACAAGGAGAGTGGGAGGTAGAGGAAAAGGAGAGTCCTAGAGATGAGCTGCCAACAATGTGGAGGATAAGGTTCTCATCTGGCATGAAAAGAGCCAAGCCTCATATTCCTTTTCTGAATTGGGCAGACTGCCCTGAGTGCTGGGCTTTTTGGGTTTGGCATTCCTACCTTAAAATTAAGTCCTGAGCCCAAGAAGTTAGTTCAACAAAAGTTTTGTCACTGCAGAGTAAGAGACAGAGCAAATTATATACTGCCAAAAGTTATGTTTTGGGGACAATAATCTTTGGTTCAAGGTGTGTTGAAAATCAAGGTATTAGAATTGAAACGCCAAGGATAAACAGTATATCTGTTTCATAGCGAGACAGGTAGAGGACAGGAAAGAAAGAGGTATTTAAACATTAGGAATAAAACTTGAGACTTCTTCAATGGAAAGGTTTACTTAATATCATCTCTACAAATTCTCTTTATGATTGCTGGGACAAACATGCATCTTTTTCCAGAAACGTATATTTTGTACTCTGAAGTGTTCATTTCTCCCCACTAAGCCTAAATGACTAGTTCAGGTAAAGACATGTACCTATGAGGCATTGAAACATGGTAAAGTGCATCCCATATTTAATTATCCTCTAGTCACTGCATAGTCAGCTAATACTCTTCTGAAAGCCTGTTTAAAAGGAAAATCTGACTTAGGGCTTCAGAATGACCCTTTGGAGGAAGACAATCTTCTCTGTGGGTAATACAGATAACACAGGAAGACTTTTGCCAAGTTAAATTTAGACTTTCAGTAGCATAAATTTTGATAACTAAAAAACCGACCAACCAACCAAATAAACAAACAAAACCAAACCCAAAAGCCTACTCATGGTCAAAACAGTACATTTAAATACTTATGGGTTATACCAGTTATACTGGCTACTGTTACCATCTGAAATATTTTTAGCTAAATGATTTAGAAATTATGCTAAGGACTGACAGGGAATACTCTTGTCAGTGTCTCAAATGATGTTCAGCACCTTGTACTCCACCCAAAGTAGCCCTCCATGAAACCAACTTAGCAGTCCATCACCTCCAAGAGGTATCTAAGTACTACATTAATTTTACAAGTAGTTATTAAAAGGGAGAGAGAAACAGACCAAATTGTTTATTTCAGTGCGTAGTCCATCCTGATACCCAGTACTTTGTTTTTACCATACAACTATCCTTTCATTCTGTATTAATTTACAGCTTGCATAGCTGGGCTCCCAGCTGGAGCTGAAGCTGCAATGAAATGCATGTTTGTTATAGTCAGGATGTAAAGGAATCCCTGTCACTAAAGCTACACAAAGATTTCTCTGAGATCTCTTTCAGTTCCATGTACCTCTTTGTTTTAATTTTTCCTTCTGGAATAGTTTGTTTCTTCTCAGTCCAAGTAGGAGTCCTAATTTATTTTTTCTATAGAAAATCTAATCTCCAAAATAATGGATGGAGGGAAAATTTTGCATTTTGCATTATTAGGAAAGCTTGTCACTGAATCTCAAATGCATCATGACTGCAGGAGTTGGATGGCAGACATTTGAAATGTAATAGGAAGGTCAGAGACTTGCTGGAAAACAAGTGCAAACTGAACCACATTTCAAATTTTAAGAACATATATAATACCTTTTGTATGAGCATAGTAGATTTTCTAGGGTAAGTTTTAGCTCACAGAATCATAGAATCAATCATAGAAGGATTTGAGTTGGAAGGGACTTAAAAGATCTTCTAGTCCAAACACTCTGTTATGGGCAGGATGTTCTTTCACTATATCAGGTTGCTAAAAGCCCTGTTCAGCTTGGCCTTGAACTCTTCCAGGGGTGGAGTATGCACAGCTCCTGTGGGCAGCCTATGCCAATGTCTCTCCACTCTCTTTATAAAAAAGTTTCTTCCTTATATCCAACCCAAACTTTTAACCTGTTTCAGTTTAAAACCATTGCCACTTGTTCTGTCACTACAAACCCAGGAAAAAAGTGTCTCTGTCTTTCTTATGAGCTTTCTTTATAAATTGAAAGACCAAAGTAAGTTGTCCCTGGAACCTTCTCTTTTCCTGTATGAAGCCTCTGACTTGTTCCAGCAGGTCAACCTGTTTCTTGTGTTGGGACCCCCACAGCTGGATGCAGCATTCCAAGTGGGGTCTTACCAGAGTAGTGTAGGGGGACAGAATCACCTCCCTCAACCTGGTGACCAAGTTCTTTTGATGCAGCCTAGTATATAGTTGGCTTTCTGAGCTACAGACACACATTTTCAGGTAACATTCAGTTTTTCATCCACCAGTATCCTCAAGTCCTTCTCAGCAGAGTTGTTCTCAATTTGTTCATCCCCCCGACTGTATTGATACTGGCAATTGTCCTTATCCAGGTGCAGCACCTTGCACTTGGCCTTTTGAACCTTATATATTTCATATCAGCCCACTTCTCAAGCCTGTCAAGGTCAATTGATAGCAATCAGTCACACTGGGGGATGTTAGACATTGCAGAGCAGTTCTTCATAACAATGCTTTGGGAAAGTAAACGTATTTCCTTTTAGAAAATTTGCATTACCTGCAAGAAGTAAAGGTCTTCCCATTCTCCCCTGTGAATGAGAATTGTAGCAGAAATGGAGCAAGCAGAGTGTTGTCAGGATGGACTAACACTAGGAGCAAAATCTAGGGGCAGTGTGCTGCTTTACCCCAGTACAAGGAGTCAGGAAACATCAGAAGTGGTAAAAGTCTCTTTCCCAAACATCTGTCTGCCTCCATGTAGGATTGGCTAAGGAGGCACTGGGTCCTTTGACTGTGGAAGGCACTATCTGGCACATCAAAATAACACTTCAATCTATTTCGGCACCATCTCAGTGTTGAATCGTAGAGTCAGTTCTATCATTTCAGTGTTGTCTTTTCTCCAGACCACTGTCCAATATTTACCCAGGAAACAGAGATATAAATTGGAATTTCTTCTTTCTTCTGCCATTGCACAATTCAATAAAACTGTGTGAGTCTATGCCAGTGACACACGTGGCTGGGAAACAGCCATTTAACCCCAAGGTGATCTTAGCCCTGCTGCTGGGGCTTTGCTAGACGGGCCCATACTGTTTGATCCACACTGGTCATGTCTTGCTGAAAAGGGACAGCCAAACAGCACTGTCAGTGCATTGCCACCAGTCTTAGTATTCTTACATTCATTGAAGGAAGACCACGATGTGTAGTGGTTTCAGCCACCAAGCACACAAAAGACTAATTGCTCTATGAATTAGGGCACTAGAATGCAATCTGAGAGGGCTGGATATTTTTTCAGCCCTTGGCATTTGATCTCTATATCGTAGAAAGAGTTTGCTTTAATGTCTTCTTTCTCTGCCAAATGTAGATAATGCCTCAAACTGGGAGCTAAGGATGATTTTGTTCTTACTGAAGACATGATCAAATAGTGTTACAGTAGGAATCAGAGGGGCAACAACAAAGTAGATTCCTCTGTGCAGACTTGTCTAGCATGGAGTAATGGAGGCATAATGTTATATTGAAGGATAACAAATGAACAAAAAGTGCAGTGGCCTCGCTCATGAAATGCTGCTCATCTTGTGCTCTGATGAATACACTTGTACTGCAGGAAACAGAGGCTCACATAGTAAAATAGGGTTGCAATACGCTTCTGCAAGGAGTCATGTAATGATCTGACTTTTTAAGTAAGTGTTTTCTGTTTATTTTGTCCTCCTTGGCAGCATTTGTTTATGTTCCTGCTTCTTTCAAAGTTGTAGGAGATACTTGACTGTAGGTGCTGAGTTTTTCATCCAGCAGCAAAACTCAAAACTGAATGAATATTTATCTAATAGGAAGTGCAGTAGAGGAAGAACTCTGGATAGAAAGGAAAAAGTGTAATACCCCCTGTCAAGGCAATTGCATTGCCCAGACCTATGTGACATTACTCTGTATGAAAAGTAGTCAGATTCCCATGTTTCCTCCTTCTGGCTCTTCAAAGTTCTTATCTATACTTTTAAAAAAATATCTTGAAGAAAAAACTTTAACTATAGTATCAGCCTGATTATTTACAGTTAGGGTCATATATTCATGCTAAGGTGGAATCACACAGACAAAGGTACTCCGGTATAGGCTTCATTTATGTTTAGTGCTAAGTCTTCTAATCTGGAGAAGTGTAATTCAATCAATGCAAGAGGTAAACCCATTTTTCTGTGGTCTCTGCAAATAGAAATAGGGCCCTAATAAAAACCTAGGAGAGAATGAAACCTAAAACCCCACTGTGTTTTTCTGAAGATTTGAGTGAAGTTGTTTTATTCATGTTTTATTCATGTGCCCTTTCAAGACACACAAAGGTGCACAAAAAAATGTAAGCAGCAGAGAAGAAAAAATGTAATCAGTAAAGAAGAAAATCTGAATTATAATAGGATACGTATGAGGAAGTATCAAAATGCAATTGATTCAGAGTCCTGTTGACATGTCAAAGCAGGAACTTGAGATGGACTGTGTTATTTCTTCCTTTTACTCTCTCTGATCATGTTTATAACTCAGAGTAGTTTAGTATTTGTGCTGGTTTACTATTCTTGCTCTCAGCCTATGGAAGGGTTTTCCAATTTTATCTATTACTTGCAAAGGATGTCCATTTCTGGGTAATTATGTATAGTTCTTTGAAGGTAGTTTATACATCCAGATGGAGAAGTTTTCTTAGAGTGATTATTTCATACCACTTATAACCAAACTTTGCTCTCTTTTACTCAATACAGAAATTAGGTGAAATACAGCACTTCTTACATCTGTATTCAATGGCGTGAGTGAGAGTTTTTGATACACAAGTAGATCAAGAGCCTGACCTTGCAAAAAGTCATAGTGTGAGTACAAACCCCACAGCCATTTGCAGTGCACTTCAGGCATTTACTTCCTGATTCATCGGCAATGCGGAAAACAAAAGTACCAGCTACATGCTGGTTTAGGATTACAGGTCCTATTTCAAGCCCTATTTCTAAATTGCTGGAGCAATCCATGAGTCTAAAATGCTCCACAGAACATATTTACTTCTTTTATTTGCCAGCTGCAAGTTTCCATGTGCTCATTCTGCCAGTCAATAATTTTTTTTTAAATTCTATTACTTCATTAAAATGTTTATAATATTTTTCACTTGTTACATTTATTTTAATTCTTTAACTATGATTCTTGATCTAGCACGAACTTCGAGTCTGATCAAACTTCTACAGCTATTATTTTGTTTTTCAAAGGCAGCTGACCAAAGCCAGACTTCTTTCAAAAAGAAAAATCCAGACTTAATTTATGTTGGGTTTTTTACAATTTTCTCATAAATATAAGAACACTAAATCATTACCTTCTTTTCTGTACTTTTCTAAGTCAAAGCTGAAAAAAATGAAGTCGGCTCTGAAGCATTAAAAAAATCCAGTTGTACAAAATAGTTGCAGATACATGCTTGAAAATTCTCAGTGAATCCAACATTTTTTAATTAGCTCTGCTTTTCCTGTAATGCAGGAAAAAAGGCTTAGTGCCAGGTTATACTTGTGTTTAAATTCAACTCAAGATATTATCCAGAAATACAAACCCACTGTGATTATTGATAGTCTCAGCATGTGTAGTAGAAGACAGCTGAGTGAGTATGTGTGTATTATGGTATCTTATCAAGTAGTAAGATACCTCATCAAGTATTATGTGTATTTGTGCCTTATGCTGCTTCTCTCTGGCATGTCAAAAAAACGTCTTGAGTGCTTTAGGATGTGAAGCATGATGCGTGTATTTCCTCCTCAAAGATCATTTTTTCCTCATTAACATGAAGAGCAGTTGCACAGGCAAAGGGAGGGATTCTAGGGGTCTAGGTCAGGTGGAGCTATACAATTTTACACACCAACACTTACTTTACTGTACAATTCACATTATCTTCAGCAAAATGATCACCCTTCTAAGAGAAACTGCACAGATGAGGAGAAGGCACCACAAACCAGCGTTCGAAGCACTCAAATCTTTTCCCTTTTTAAATTAACTGATTAAATGATCTACGGAGGTGTTATGGCACATTCAACTGCAGCAAGAGATGTGAGTAAGGGTGAGTTCAAACACCTACTTATCCATGTGTGCCAAAACAGTGTAGATTACATAGGATATGCAGTTCTGTCACAGGAATATTGCTCCAAATCCCTAAACAGTTCAATCAGTGCAGTGGGGATACTCATGCATATGACAAAACTCAGATCTGCCTTTCAGATCACATCTCTGAGACTTTCAATATCTGTCATCACAGTGGCTATTGTGTAGCAAGTTGCAAGAACATCACTAGCAATTTAAGCCTTTTATGCAGGAAGACTGCACTGCAAAGGACTTATCACTCTCAGATGGGTACAAATACCCTGAAAACCCCTGTCATGGCAGATGTCCTGTTTTGGAGATGAACACGTGGCTTCTGGAAGCTTGAAGAAACAGCTGTGATCAATATGAATCCTATCTCTCTTGGAATATTACAGACATAACAAAGAATGTGTTGGAAGAGTATGTATCTGAAGGATGAAAAGTTTTAGGGAAAGAAACCCAAATTTAATTTGTTTTACTAGTACTGTCCATGATTACCCTTTCAGAAAAGCCCAGAGCATTGGCCCAGTTACAAGCTCTCAGCAGCAGGTGTATGACCTCTGGTTTTCCATGCCCATACCATCACCTCTTTCCCCCAGGCAATGATGTCCACAATATACCTTTCTTCTACCTTCCACAATAATGCCTTTGGATCACTGGGATGAAAATATTTATACCCCTGTTTGTAAATTATTGTGGCAGGTGAACAGATCAACAACAAAATGCTACTATCAGCACACCAGTGTTACTGCTTAATACCTGACAGGGCAGCCACACATGAGGTATCATTGTCTAAATCACAGTGGTATTATGAAGGTGAAGTGTGGAGGCTGTGTGGAGGAAACTGGGGCTGTACTTGGGAATCTTTCATTTAAAAGGTAATGGATAGGATATAGAAGCTACTGCTCAATCTCAACAGTGAACCAGCATCATGAAAGCAATGGGTTTCTGCACAGGAAGAATATAGATCTGTTGGAGTGAATCCAGAGAAAGGTCACAAAGATGATTAGAGTTATGGAACACCTCTCCTATGAGGAAAGGCTGAGGGGATCATTCACCCTGGAGAAAAGAAGGCTGCAGAGTGACCTTACAGCAGCTTTCCAGAACATAAAGAGTGTCTGCAAGGAAGCTGGAAAGGGACTTTTCCAAGAGCATGTAGAGATAGGACAAGGGGGAACTGCTTTAAATTGACAGAGAACAGGTTTAGATTAGATCTTAGGAAGAAATTCTTTCTGAAAAGGATGGCGAGACACTGGTACACATTGCCCAGAGAAGCTGTGAATGCCTCATCTCTGGAAGTGCTCAAGGGCAGGTTGGATGGCGCTTTGAGCAACCTGGTCTAGTAGAAAGTGTCCCTGCCCCTGGCAGGGGTGTTGGAACTAGGTGATCCGTAAAGCCCCTTCCAACTCCAACCACTCTATGATTCTGTGATTTTAAAGTGTAGCTACTCTGGAAATAGTCACTAGTTTCCTCTGTATTTCTTGTTCACTACCATATAACACAGAACATCTCTGTCCATATTCCCTGATCTTACGGGGGTCAACAATGCAGATATAAGAGTTATGCAGCTTTCTTGGCCTAAGTCTGAGAAGCATTAGTACAGAGAGCAAAGGAAATTGCTTCAAGTTGAGAAGTGGGAACAGATTCATATGTTCCTCTTTTGCTATCATACATAGGGTAAAGTACATTTTGGTTTCTGGACTGTTGACTTCCCAGGAGCTTATACTGATTAAAACCAATGCTTATAGCAAAAAGACATCCAAAAGTCTATAAACATTTATGTCAGAGTGAAAGCCACAGAAAGAAGAACATAAAACAAATAAGCAAAAAATGTTTAAAAAAAGCAAGTACAATGGCTGGCAAGTGAGGCAGACTGAATTCCATACTGCATACAACCCCACTATGAGGATTTTGCAATAGGAAAAGGTGATGCAACAGAAGACTTTTGGAGAAAAAGCCAAAGAAGAGACCTTCTTTCTTTCTCTGTCCACAAAAAACTCTAGCTTGTGCTTTTTTCACCTTCTCTGGATGGGAGAGGAACCTCCCTGTGCCAAAGGTTCAAACAATAGAGGCTATCAGTGCAGAGTTAAGTACAGTTCCCACAGTGCTTTCTCTGTTTAGCTACAGGACTGTAATACTCTGTATTTTGTCTGATACATCAGTGACAGGACAGGCAACAACAGTTATCATTGGCCTTCCAAAGGCCTTCCCTATCCATTTTCCTCTGATCAAGACAACATTCTGCTTTCTCTCCTTTTCCACTGAAAGAAGAGATGAAGCTTGCTCAAGTGGCTGTGAATTTCATTAACTTAAAGTCTTTACAGTTGTACTCTCTCTGTGTATAAACCTTCACAGGACTCCAGCTAACTTTCAGTGTTCAGGGACAGGACAGGGAAACAGCAATATAGCCCCAAGGTAGGCACTTCCAATGGATATTTTAAGTCTACTGATGACTTATGGTTCTTAGAAAAAGGAATAAAATTTCATGGGTTTGAGTGAATACTGGGGGTTTTTACCTTCCTGAAGACACAAAACAATTGTCATAATTACGCCACATTAGCTAGGTCTGGACAAAACCTGTCTTAAAGGGTATATTCAAAACTGATTTATGTGACATGATTTATGCATGTTTCAGGAGACTTCTGTGAATCTAATTAAAAAAAAGAAAAAGATTATACCTAATACTTACAGGCTCTGTTGAGATAGGAAAAATATAATCTTCTCTAGCAAAAAAGAATTATTAAGAAAATTAACATCCTATGTGGCTGACCCCATGTAAAGTCACCTACATAATGTATCTCATATACACCATTTATATATGTAATTACACATATACAAATCTGGTTTTGAATAGTTTATACAGTTTGAAATAGTAGCTTGTTTAAAACTTTACTAGACACACACTGCTTCTCAGACATTTCTGAACAATAAAGCTGCACAATAAAGCAGCATTTGTCAGCCTAACTTAAAGAATGTCTCCCATCCCTTGCATCTTCATTAGCCACAGAGGTTTGAGATTCTCACAACATATGGAACCCTGTGTTGCAGAGAGATTTCCTCCAGCCTAAACAGAGGATTCAAAAAGAAGAAAAAGAGGGTTTATATTTCCTGGTTAAGAAATACACAACATATAGGAAAGATCTCAGGCACCACATTGATCTTGCATTCTCTAGGCTCTATTCCCAATTCCCTCCCTTGTCCATATTTTCAGAGAAGCACTGCAGCCTAAAACTTCTGCAAGAAGATAAATACTCAGCTTGAGCAACTATAAAACCAAAAGCCATTTACTGGAATGCACTGAAATTCAAGGAGCCAAGGGACATGTGTTCAGGAAGATTGATGGGCTGAGGAAAGTAGAACTGGATGCAGAGGTATCAAAACCCCATCGGAAGAAGAGGAAACGGAACAGCTGTGTGGGCAGTCCATGTCACAGAGCTGCCATACCTGCCACAACAGGCAGTGCTGCCGGGACAGGCTGCAAAACCTTGTCCTCCCCTCCTCCTAAACAAGCTGAAGGATATCTGACAGACCCCTCTATGCCTACAGGAACAAAGCATCTTTCACTGTCAGCTAAATGATACAGAGAGAGGTTTCAGAGGAATGGTGGTTGAAGACAGAGTAGTATTTGGACATGTGTAATTGAATGTCATATGAATGCTTGTCACATCATGTTCCGAAGTCATACGATATTTTGTTGTCCAATTACTCCATTCTTACCTGAAGGCTCCTTGAGTTTGCTCCTGTCACTCAGCAAATCTCTGCTTTTATGCTTCTTTTACAGTCCATTTCTTCCCCCTCATTTCTTCATTTTAAAAATGAGGAAGGAAAAGGAGAGGAGAAAAAAAAGAGCGTATCTGGAAAATGCATTCGCTGATCAATCCAACCTGAACAGGAAGTCTTCTGAGGGGCAGACTGGAAAGTAAGGATCACATCTTACGAATCACAGGTCAAGTCTCATACAGACGGATGCATACAGGCTGCATCTTCTCCACTGTATTATGTTTCATTGGTGTAAATGCAGAGAAAAAGGGTTCAGGCTGGTTTAGTCACACTCCTGTGTAGGAAGGATCACTGAAAAAGGCAAATTGTGACGATGCAAACACCCATCCTTTGTAACTTTTAGTGTCATAAGGGCAGGATAGCCATGTTGATGATCTCAACTCAGCAATCATAGGCCTTCAGATACTATTAAGCCACACTTTTGCAAGGGATAGTAAGTATGACAGCAGATCACTATTTCAAACATTATTTGTATTTCCTGGCCTCCCTCGTACTCATCTTCGTACATTTTAAGGAGGATGGAAGAAATCAATGATTGATTTGGCAGCTTCTGAATGCATAGATATTTGCCCTGAAATATCTGAGCATAAAGAATACAACAAGTTCGTTCTATTTCATTATTGCACCTCAGTCTTATTTCATTCCCATCTCCAGGATGGCCTGGAAGCTCCCTGGATCTCCTCTCAGAGAAGCACCTTTGCTTGTTAGAACGGGCTGTTCCAAAACAGCATAAAAAAATCCCACCCTATTTAAGTTTAGTAAAGGCTATTTTAGATGCTGTTAGAGCAGGTTTCTATCCCCAAAACTGGAACTATGTGAGCAGAGCAACAAGGTGGCTCTTCTCATAGTATGAAGAGGGAAACATGCTGATGTTAGTTCAAAATAACATCTCAGACCTGAATTTCTTTGAGCCTTGTCCACGCAGTTTTTCCCTCAGTAAATGAAACCTTTTCTTATCACTTTATCCTTCCTGGTTACTGTTTATGTGAAGCATACAAGATTATTGATTAAAAAATGGAACAGTTCCTGGTACAAAAATTTTCAGTGTGTTCTCTTCTGAAACCTGCAAAGTATTTATTGCCGTTACATTCAGCAGGGAGGAATCAAGCTCCAAAAGAACGAGCTGTTCAGGCAATGCTTTTCTTTAATGTTTTATTGACTAAAATGGAATTCCCCTCTTTTCCTTCTCTCTTCCTCATCACTCAACACACCTTCTTAGGAGCCAAATCACTCAATCCAGCAAACTCATACCATTCCTAACACCTCCTCCTTTCTCTTCATGCATTTAAACCTTCCCCTTCTTATCACCTCATGAGAACAATTTTTTAAATTTTCATATAGGTTTTGAGAATCATGAAACAAGCTTGCCATCAGTTTTTGTTTCTACCAACTCTTAAATCTTCCAAGTCCTTTCCTTTCATATACTGATTTTGTAATCTGGATTTACAAGCATTTTATTTTAGCTCTCCAGTTACCATCATCTATTACAATGCACACACTCAAAGAGACCTTCACAGTCTTCATTGTAGCTCTACAGCTGTCTGTATTACCATTGATGAAGTCAGATTTCAGGGTCAGAGACTTCAAAAGCAGTTGGTCAGGAAGCTGCACAATGGTTTTCATGGAATATTTTTCTACCATCTTCTTGCTTCTCTAGAAGCAAAAGATGGATGTCCAACTAAAATAGAAATCCAGTGCATTTCAGGAAAGTCCTGAAAGTGCGATTTGTGCCTTCTGAGTAATGGGGAGATAAGACAGTCTTGTAATGTCTGATGAACAATTGATGGCTATCAGAATTTTTAAGACAATTTTTATCTTTGTTTCCAGGGCTACTGTACTAAATAAACAGTTCTAGTTGTAAGGAGAAAGAGAGAAAGGGAGGTGAAAGAGAATGGCAGGGTGAGTAAAATAAGATTTTTATTGAAAATTTGTTCCCTGCTCATAAATTCACAAGGCAGAAATGAAGACAAAAGGTGGTCTCATTATGAATTAGAATGAGTGGGTTTCTTGGCAGAATTAAAGGAAAAAAATTATTAATATGCTGACTCATAAGATCTCTATATACTACTCTAATACTACTAGATACTACTCTAATAATAGTAAACTCCATTAGCCAAAATAGTAATAGATGTGGATAGAAATGCTTTCTGCAGTTTGAACACCACTCTTTTCGGCTGAGGCCATGCTGCCCTTCATCTTATAGCTGGTTAATGAATCTAATTTGAAAGTAACAATGGCTACAAAATAAGTGTAAATTAATGAGAAACATGAACATAAACCAGAGAATTTACATTTTCACAGAAGGAAAAATTCACAATGAATCTGATACAAGAAAGAAATTCAGGAGCTGGTTTTAAATTGCATGCGACTGCAATGAAAGAAACCCATCCTTAACTGGGCTGTTATCTGTGTCTTCAACATAGTGGCACCTGTTATCATTCTTATAAAGTAGCGTCTGGGAGCTTTTCCTTTACAAACCTGTTTTTCAGGTGTATGCAACCCTGCTGTCAATGTGAATCAGAGTACACAATATATTTAACACATTTACATTTGGTAGAAATACATTCTCTGATTTTATTTTTCTATTTCATTATGGAAATATGAAATATCATGGAATTTTATGAGCTTAGAAAGATTATTTTTCAGGTTCATAATTACTAGTTCTTCTTTTGGAACAAAACAATAGGGTCCCACTCTTAAGAGTTATACCACAGCTGCAAATCCACTGACTTGAAGAGAGACAGCCTAGGAGGGAAAATAGAGTAACAGGTTACGAAACTGAATTCCATTGAAAATCTTGCTGAATTATAAGGGTACATCCAACCCTTTGTGAATCTAAGTAGAAGAGGTTTTGATGTACCAAATCTCAGATCTAATTGCTTATGTAAATCTGAATCAGAACTATAACTTTTACCATCCAAACCATCATTTCTAATAACCAATGTGACAAAACACTAAAATCACACAAAACCAGAGGAATTTAATCTTTATATCCATCACTAACTTTCTGCATCCATCACTGGAATCTCTATTAAAGAATTTAGGTAACAGGGTCTTCCTAAATTATCAGTAAATATATGTAATGACTTTTGCTAATAGCCTAGTATAACAAATATTCTTTTATCTTACAGAAAAGCTCCATGTTTGTTCTTTTTTTTATTCTCAACTTCTCACTCTACCCTTCCTGACTCATCCCCTAACATACCTCATACTCTTCTTACATAATGCCAGCAAAATATTATATGCATTATTCCTGACTGATAATTCTTCTCAAGCAATTTTGGAGTAATCAGACTTAGAAGGCTTTTGGACCCAGACTACATCTCAGTCAGTTTTAACAAGCGTATAGCAGGAATCATACAAACAGGATGATAGGATAATAATGGGACAAATAGAAACATTTGAAGAACTAGAAGGTTTGACTAGTGTTCTTAACCATTTGCCAGACAATTTCAAACTGCTGAACAGCACAACTTCTACCTCTGTTAAAAACCATGAGCCTCTGAACACAAAATTTTGCTTCTTTGAGCTACTTACATGACCAAGGTGCAGATCTAATTACAGTCTTATGAATGACACCAAGAATCTGGGAAAGGAAACTCATTTCATGGCATGTGGCATTGTGTCAGTGAAGAGAGAGGCAGTTTTAACTGGGACATAACAAAAACAAAGAGCCAGCTGGTGATATTTTTTCTTCTGTTGCTCTGGGTGTAATGTCACATGATCTGAAATTCTAAAGACCTAGTAAAAACAAAGTAAATTAATTAAAAAAAAAAAAAAAATTCACTACCAGAATTTGTAATGGCAAAAATCACAGTAAGGCATGAAAATTGGATTTCGAAGTTACAGCATATATAGGTTTTCTTTTTCACAAGTATTTTCAGGCTTAACTTCAGGGGTATGTTAATTTCACAGTGATGAAATCACACAGCAGACAGATCTGTTACCATCTCTACCAAAGCTGTTCATCTGGTCTTTTAACTTTGGTTCCTTAGCCTCCATATATTACCTTTCCTTCATATTTTGTTTAATAATTGGACACAACTCTAAAGTGACCTAAAAAAAAGTTTGGGTTGTGCAGGAGTTTTCAGAAAAATATGTTCCTTCTTCTCCACTAGAAGAAAATCCAGACTAGATCAGAAAGAGTCAATGGTTAAGCAGTACAGACGAAGCGTTCACTCAGTTGTAGTGATAATTATACTCTCTGGACACTTTTCCATGACAAAAATACCCCCTGCACATTAATATAAAATGCTATTTTGTATAACTTGAAAAAAAATTTTAAAACGGATTTATGGCTCTGCTTATTTGCATCAGGAAGAGGTGACTTTATCAGATGCAGAGATCTCAAGCTCATTACTACAAACAGCCAGAAACAGATTTATCATCCTTTACACAAACACAGTGTAAAAAATCAGTATGGAAAACACTACCACATTCTAATTCTCCAGGCCTGCTTAATAGCACCTGAGCAAGTAAGAAGCCTTTGAACTATTTCTTTGTCCTATCTGCCTTTGTATATGTTCCATGTGATACTAAAGTCAACAATTTTTGTTTATTTTCATCAGCAGAGAGAAAAACTAAAAATTCATAACTTCTTATGGTTTGTTCCCAGGAAGAAGCAAGGGAACAAAACAAGAGAAAAGTTATGAAAAGGAAACTTTTAGTAGAACTTTTTTATTTGGATTCCTGTAGAGCCTTTTTCTTCCTGGAATATCATACTGATATCTATTAATCTTTATTTATATAATACAAATCTCTCTCTACATATTTTTTCTTTGGAACACCTTGGTCAGGGGACCTGGATCAGAAAGGTGAATGATCTAAAACCTGATCATAAGTGTATCCCACTTGCCTGATAATTTACCAGTAGAACATTTTCCTTGTCCTAAGACTGCTTGCTCAGGCATTTCTTGGGTTCACAAGACCTTATGCTCTGCAACAACCTTGCTCTGCAGATAGAAACTTTTCAGATCTGTGTCACAGATCTGTAATTGTGGGAGAACTCTCTGGCTGTCTTAGTCTTCTGGAATTCTTATCTAGCTGCAGGGAAATCTTTCTTCGCCACATTAACAACACTTACTTCCATCAGCACTACCACTGTCTTCCTGAGTCAGGGTAGCATCTAAACCCTCAATGTCAGAGACTTTGACAGAATCTTTGGAGTTTTTTTTCCAGGAGAAACTTTCTGGGTTTTGTTCAGATTTAGAATAAAACCTCTCTTAAGGTACTGAATTTTCCATAGAACAGACTTTTCATTTTGGGACTTTTTAAGTATACTAATACATTGATATCATTATTCTGATCTCATCTTTAAGGGAGGTTACACCCACTTGACATCTAGTAAAATGTTCTTTTAAAGTTATAAGAATCAAATAACCAGATTTCTACTGTACTGCAAATATAGCTATATTTCTACCAGTTAGGAAAACAGCTGACTGTACATGCTATAATCAAAGGTTCCACAGCATAAAACATGGAAAGTATGGCTTCAGCTCCCTTTAAAATGGTTTACATTTGTATGTGTTTTATCTTCTAAGGCAAGATATTTATTACTCTTTCAGAAGTAGGAAATTAGCTCACCAGTAAAGAAGTAATCATGACATTTGCTGTGTTATTAAAATGTAGATCAGTAATGACATTATCTCATCAGTAGTGTGACATATCATCAATTATTCTGTCATCATGGATTTGCAACTGAGTCACCAGAAGTGGATTGAACCTAACTTACAACTCAACAGCAAACAAAATTTTCGTAGCTATTCAAGGTAAGAACACATGGTCTTCTGATACATGACAACTAAAAAGTACTCCATGAAGATTTGAACTGCTTTTTTGAGCCAGGGATGATTTTGCAATGGACAAGTACAGACCAGCATACCAAAATTTGTTCCATCTGTCAGCTGAGTTATGATTCTATCACCCTATATATTAGTCCTTCCAGTATTTCTGGATTTTTTTTGCCAAAACTAGTTTGGCTTTAGATTCAGCAGTTATTCAAACCAATGTAAAGGCAAATTCATGTGAAAAAAAGGGCAAGTCAGGTTAAGATCAGGAAATTTATTTTGCAGCCTTGCTAAATCTCTCTAAGGCATTTGATCGCAAGGAGCACACTCGATCTTTTATGGTATTCTGTATCTATAGCCAAAAAGAATATTCAGCTTTATCTCTTGATGTGCCTTCTTTAGGCAGTAAATACACAAAGGGTGCTGTTTTAAGTTAACATTTATCTCATAATATTTATTGCTACCCATAGTTATCTACTCATCTTCAGCAAAGTTCCCAGATAAAGTTCCTCCAGATAAAGTACACTTTTAAACAAATTATTTACTATTTGTACTATTTTCAATCATTCAATTCAATTTAAAATTTGTAGAAATTACACTTGACCTGAATCATTTCACATATATACAAAAGAAAATGAGAAAAAGAGTCAGAATACAAAGCTACATTTTATCAGCATGTTTAGGTTTAACTAATTAGCTTGTTTAATTCTAATTCTTGAGTTTACAACTAATCTGAATTTCCAAGAGAATGCAAATGAGTCCTTATTGCACTTTTCAATGCTGACCCCAATGATTTGTTAGTTAAAACTAAAATAACTGCAGTTTCTATTTAACAAGCGCACAGTCTACCCTGAACACCATCATCCTAAATTTTCATTCCATTACGTTCTGTAAGGTTTTTCTAGAAAAGATACATCTGTGAGCTAAATTTTCTTATAGCTGTGTGAGGGGAACATTTGGAAGTCCATCCCCCCACTGTGGTACAGCTGCTGCATAATGTCAGCCAGAGCTTACAACTGCACAATTGTTGCGTGCAACCACAGCACAGAGCATCACTTGCAGGATGGAAAAATGGGATGAACATGACACATGGCTCCAATACTGAATATTTTTTTTGAAAGTGAATTGTGAGCTTATACTCTACACATCTTTATGAATTTGCTTAAAAACGTTCCATATGACTCAGTCTTCCATTTGAAGATTAATTCCAATTTTCAACAATTTCATCTGCNATTTTCAACAATTTCATCTGCTGAACATGACAATAAATATCAATTACCAAATGCGACCTACAATATTTGCAATACAGGCTTCATAAAGTGAAACAGCTGTTGCAACTTTAAAGATAAGCCAGTAATCTCCTGCCCCCAAAATAACAGCAGTCTCCCAATGGTGTTTGGCACATCTGATAAAGAAAAGTCAAGCAGTAGGTCCAGAAGCTGGAATGTGTAAGCAATCTTCATCCCATCTGTGGATGCATGCCATAGATGGGTTGGCCAAAGTTACAGATGTGATTGACTTGCTACCTAAATTGCTCTCCTTCAGAAGCTGATGACTATGGGATGTAGAGCTGCATGTTGAGAAAGTCCAGATTGGCTAATGGCAATTTCCTGCTGTGCCTTTGACACCGCTTGACTCTAAATCAACAAAAGGTTCCTTCTATATAGTGAATGTCTACAATTTCATTTGACAATGCTAATTGAACACTTCCTCCTCAAAATCTGAACACTGACATAGAAGGTGTAATTGTGTATTGACTTCCAATAGTGAAGAGTTAATTAGCACACAACAGTTCAGGGCAGAATCAAGTTTCATGTGCACAAAAGCCAAAACAACATTTTTCAACATCCTATTCATTTAACAATAATTTCAGAAAATAATAAGAGGCCATGCAATAGACCAAGGTGTTACTGTCTTTCAGGTCAGGTTTATTTGCTGAGAAAGGAAGGTTTAATTTTAGTTGATCAGCTAAAACAGTGTCAGCTGTGTTTATCGTGAAATGATGCAAGCTTCTCAACAATTAACTCATACATACTCTGACTAGACTGTTTCCACAATACTGGTAGGAAATAAGAAACCCTTCATTAGAAAGAATCACAGAATTAAAGGAGGAGGAAAAATAATCAAGCCAGGAAGGTAGCTAGTGGGAGAAAACGCAAATAACATTTTTTTTCCATGTGCAAATTAATGTAGTGCTTAAACAACACCAGTCTTGGTGTATTCCTTGTGTTTAGTTATATACTAAACCTGCTACACCCTTCAAAAGCCACAGTTTTCCCTGGACAAGGAATTCTTTCTGTGCCAAACCATGTGGTGGTTTTATACTGCAAACAAATGAGAACTGGTGAGATCAACAGCTCATTTTGCGTTGTGATCTAAGACAGTATGAACAGTGTTCCCCAGAGATGCATAGTTGATATTCCTTTCCATTGCACTGTGTATTAAAATCTTTTAATGAGTAGTTGTGACTACAGTCAGTGGAAAAGATATGTTCATCAAGCTAGAAAGTAGAATTGAGAGAATAACCCTTTCCTCCTACTCATGATGGTTAGTATTTCAAATAAAAGATTGAGCAAAGCAGAACTTCCTCCTCAGGGCAATTAAAGCTCTCAAGTATTAGCCATATTAGAGACCAAGTTCCAATGAAGACACATTTTTCTAAATCCCTTTTGCTAATGAAAGAGCTTCAGGGTTGTGCACAGTTTTTATCAACTGGAAGCAAAATTTAAATGCATAATTTCTTTGTGTTCATAATCCACAAATGTAAGCCTTTTTTTCCCATCTTTTTGTTTCCCCTTTTCCCCTTTATTAGAGTTAAAAATGTTACTTAAACAGGGAAATAAAACAAACTAAAACAAACAAACAAACCTCTGCTAGATCTCTAACAAAAGGATAGGAGTGCCAATCACCCCTTTCAATATTCTTCCTCTGGTTCTTTTAGATTTACATAGGTCAGGGTACATAACTAGAAATAAAAGCACCACCAAAGTCAGATTGCATGTCAGTCACATTAGATGGAATTAGCTGGGTTCCAAGAACCAATCATTATGTATGATGTGCTTTGGTCACTAAAAAAGTATGGCCAGATTTAGAAAAAAAGTTACTGAGATCATAATCCTTATGTGTTAACTGTTTAATTTTGACATCCCTAGAGCAAGTGACTCCTTATAACTCAAATCTGAAATATAGCTTACATTAAAAATCCTTTCTATCTGTCAACCTGAGGAAGAGACAGAACTGTGTAGTCTAACAGTTTGGATAGTCGGATCTTAATTTCTTGCTATTTGAGCATTCAAGCATTTTGAAGAGTAGAACAGGTTTCATGGGAGATATCAACATTAAAGAGTCATAGGCTGAAGAGTTTATGGAAGAAAATTCTCAAACTAGAGTTGTTTGTAAGAAAGAGTGTTCTAAATTTCTTACTCTGTTTCAAGTATTTAATATTTGGCTGGGGATGTTTCAAAACCTGCATAACTCTGGCCTATTCAGCAAAGAACATGTTGTAACATCATCTCTTCTTTCCTCAGTCTGGAATCAGCTTTTTACATATACTTTTAACACCCAGAGGGAAAAACATAGGGGGAAGAAAAGCTTTAAAAAAAATAATATCAGACCATTCTTTAAAATTTTTGTTCAGACGCTGGGATTAAAAAACAAATTGGACAAGAACCTGACAGTGATTGACATTCTAATGGTGAAAAATATTTTGATCCACAGGAGACATTGTAAGTAAGATATGGACAAAGGTAATATCCTCAGATATTCAGAAGAAGCTCAAACACTAAAGCCTGTATTAATTAAACCAAGAGATAACACAAGTATGTGGATGATTAACAGCAGAACAACAAAATACTGAAGAGAGAGAAATTCGACACTATTGAACAAGAAGATAGAAATTACTGGAAAACTGTAAGCAAGGCAGACAAGAAGACAAAGGTTCAATAATGTGAACATGGAGAAGTGAAGTTTCCAACAGCTATGGAGAAGAGCAAGCAGAAGAGATACCAAGAAGAATTGGAACTTCTACCTCTATAGAAACACTGACGTTTGAACTGCACTAGAATGTCAGAAGGGAGATATCAGAAAAATAACTTCATACTGACTGTATGATCTAGAATTGCTGAGGCAAAAGGGTAAGAAAGAGTGATCCACTTTTTTAAGGGAGTCACTTGTATCCTGAGGTTATTAAAGGGAGAGGTAAGCAAAGCAAGACAAAAAGGAATGGACTATATAGGATTTTGAGGCAGGGGACAGAACACTAAGCTGGGTAAGAGTAGGTCAGAGTAGATAGAAAGAAAAAATATAGACAACATTGGGCAAGAGGAAGGCTGATGTGAGAATAAGGAAAAGGCCAGACTCATGCTCTCTTTGAATGTTTAAAATGTAAATATCATTATGTCATTACAATCCATGTCTGGTCCTTGATAGCTCAAGACAGAAAACAATGCTACCTTTTAACTGCTCCTGTGCACAGAGATTTTCCTTTAATTCATGCTCACAGGGGCAAAGTCAACAAAAATGCTCCTGTGCTGTTCCCCACTACTGTCTTTGTCAGGCAATTACGGTGCAAGGGGTAATATAATAGAAAGGACAAAACAACTACTGTGTCTCTGGCTTGAACTGTGACTGCAGCTACTTTAGCTGTCAAAAACATTTCTTAGGCACCCATGCTGAGAGTCAGCCTTGGCTGTGCTGACGACTCTTGACATTTTCAGTGCAGTACAATTGTAGGAATTTTTCAAAGCCACGATCAGGATTTCTTTATTTAGCTGTGTTTGCTACCACAACCGTGTTTTGGATTAGTTTGATGTCAGAATGATTTGATGCACTAAACCTGCAATATATTGAACAGTGAAGTGAGGTAACAGCTGTGTTGTATGGTTAACCAGAAATGTAAACCCATCACATTTCTGTTGGTGTTAATGTTTTTGGACAGCCAGCTTCCTTTTGAAGAATGGGAATATGCATGAAACCTGCTTATTTTTTTTTTTCCCTGATCATTTGTCCCTTCTCTGTACATCCACTTAAGGCTCCAAAAACTTCTGGTCAGTGCCCAAGCCCTGAGGAACTTAATTTGAACCAGAATTTAAGCCTATACATCAATTGCTACACTGACACCAGCTTCTAATCAAGCAAACCATTAAAATTCTATTTCAATATGAAATTTCATATGGATTCTAAAGCAAACTCTCATTTTAGGGTTTTATACTGTACTATTTGACAGTGTTTTTCTCATTCACTTAGTAGCAACTGATCTAAAACTCCTAAGACTTGGAAATTAGGGCCAATTTCCATTCAGTACATATTCAACACACACTTGAGCACATTCAATAGGCGAGACTTTTGTTTACAAATTCTTTTTCAAATAGCTTTCCAGAACGTACTCCTGGCTTCAGTGTGTAGCAGCTCTGTAATTATTGCCAGTCAAGTGACAGAGGTTCTTCCATTGCTTCCTTTGAACTCTCCTCTGCCAACAAACTACTTGATAACTACTAGAAGCCCTTAGTGAGCTGTGAGATTTGCTATGGCAGTTGACTGAGCCTGCTGAAGGTCTTTCAACCCCTTAAAAAGGCTGAATGTTGCTGCCTTGGGGTCGAGAACTAAGAGGGTGAAAGGCACAATCAAGGAGGCAAGAACTAGGGTGTGTTTGTGGAAGACATTCCTGAAGAGTACTTCTTCCCAGGGAGTAGGAAGGGTCATAGCTGTAGCCACTGATGATTCAGGGAGAGGCTGTTTTAATAAAATCAATCATAGAATGGTTTGGGTTGGAAGAGATCTTAAAGATCGTATTATTCCAATCCCCCTGCCACAGACAGGGGCACCTTTCTCTAGAGACCAGGTTGTTCAAAGCCCCTCCAACCTGGTGTGGAGCACTTCCAGAGCTGGAGCAGCCACAACTTGCCTGGGCAACCTGTGCCAGTGTCTCACCCCCCTCACAGTGATGTATTTCTGCGCAATACCTAATATAAACCTTTCCTCTTTCAGTTTAAAGCCATTCCCCCTTTTTCTATCATTACATGCCCTTGTAAAAAGTCCTTCTCCAGCTCTCTTGTAGTTCCTTTAGATGCTGCAGGGTGCTATGACTTTCCCTTCTCCCGGCTGAACGACCCCAACTCTTTCAGCCTGTCTTCACAGGAGAAGAATATTTGTGTCCTGCTCTAGACTCACTCCAGCAGGTCCATGTCCTTCTTATGTTGGGGTCCCCAGAGCTGGAAGCTGTGTTCCAGTTGAGGTCTCTCAAGAACAGACTAGAGGAGGAGAATAACTTCTTTGATGCAGCCCAGGATATGGTCGACTGATAATCAGTAATCACAGCCCTCGTCCTCCTCTCTTTCCCCTGGGAGCAACAACAAGCTTTGCTTTCCCAAGTTGGGCAGAGAGGTCATGGCCTCCCCGGTGCCCCCAGCCCCCCCTGGTGCCCTGCCCATCTGTCTGCTGGAGTCGCTGCTGGACTGTCACCTCTGCAAATCTCTCCTTCGTACGAAGGCACCACCACACTGCAACCCAGGGGCTAAAGTGCTGAGGCAGTGTCATAAACACAGCCGTATTTTGTGAGCTTATTCATATATTCTATCATCCTCCAGGTTCCCTGGATATTTTTTTAACGTTTTGGAAACGAACGAGTCCTGCGTCGTGCACTGCGGAGTGTCGGGAATACTGCTCAGCTTTAGCCAGCCCCGGTGCTCATTGCGACAGAGCAGGGACACTGCTGTTTGTTTTTAAATATTAGAGGAGACACTTTGACTATCATCTCACCAGATAAACATTTCGCCTTGTTTTGTACTGAGAGAAGAGTTTCCTTGATGAGACAGCAGATTATGTAGCTGTGCTCAAAGGCCCAGGAGGTGATAATGATTTAAAGTATCTGCCATAAACAATCACTTAGCCACAGCCAGGGGCAAGGGAGAAAAAAACATCAACGAAGTGAGAAGTGTCAGATTCCATCCTGGCAGGGGGTGGGAAAGAGATAACATCCTCTAGGCCACAGTGTCTGCCCATAAACACTCCCTTTGAATTGGTCAAGTAAGCACAGAGTTGTGCTGTCCACCTTTGGCATGGCTTCAATAAATCAGAACTACAGAAAGATGCTTGACAGGCTTTTAAAGTCGATGGGGAGTGCTATGATGAGGGAGAAGATATTTTCCTCAAACTGTAAGATTTGGACTTTACAAAAAAGGTAAACAAATGAAGGAGGACCTTTCACAGATCAGGATGAAAAAAAATAAAACTCCAACTTTTTTAGTATCGGTAAATAAATACAAGCTGGGATGGTGATAATGTTCGGGAAATATCAAAAGTGTGTATTTTGATTAGAATGCTAATTTTTCACCATCTGTTTTACTAGCTGAATTCGTAGTCTAGAAGTAATTTATTCTAAAAGCCCTTTTTTTCATTTACAGAATGTTAAAGGAAAATTTTCTCAGAACTATTCCCCAAATATATATTCATGGAAAAAAATTCTCTATATGTGTTCTGCATTTATAAGAAAAGGCCAAAACTGTCTTCGACTAAATCCACTGCCCCTCTGTGAAGAGAGCTGCCACAGTGATGTCCTGTCTCCAGCTGACTCCTTTGGTCCAGGTAAGGATTTGTAGGATGCACAAGGTCAGGCAGGGACATACAATCATATGGTAGCTAATTCCATTTTAATGCCAGCAGCAGGAGCAGAGCTAACAGCTGACCTCCTGGAACTAAATTAGCCAGTCACGTTTTTTGGAACAAACTTAAATTAGCAAAGTGACTGGCACAGTGAATAAACCAAAACCACAGACTATATCAGTGTTTTGTTTCATACGATTGCAGAATTTTTGATCATGTATTAAAAGTGTTATGAATAGTTTTATTGTCTCATGAAATCACAGTCCCTGTCCTTTGAACTGAACAGCTTTTTCTGCTCCAGCTGGAGAAAAAACAGAATAAATTTTAGTAATTAAACATGTTAATTATGACAATTGATTGTAGCTATTTCAGTTATTTACGATGGAACTAATCATGTTTGTTGGGAAATATTCTGTAGAACTTGAATTTACTTTGTTGAGCAGAAAAATGAGAATCAACAGATTTAGTGCACCTTTGATGTTCTTCTCCACTAAAGGCAGGAAAATGAAAGCACTCCCAAGAATATTAATGGGCATGATGTTACTGTAGGTATATTTGCTTTGATTATCAATGCAGAAAACCAGCAGGAATACTAGATGAAATTGTCTCTTCCTGGAGGGATTCCTTTACATAGAGGCTTCCTCGGGACCCATTGGAGCTTATTCAATAATTGCATGGCTATAAATTTCCTGTCTGTCTCCTGTAAGAATAATATGGCTGCAGGCAGATAGGAAGAAACCCAAAACTGCACCGCACCTGCCCGGTTTTACCCATAAGTAGCTGTAGATGGCTCAGACACTGACAAGTGAGTTCCTCTCCTTTACTAACAAGATTTATAGGGAAAGGGCTGGGCCTGGTGAAAGGCTTCATTGTCTGCAAGTTAAATGCAAAAGTGCTTCATATTTAGATATCTCGATCCCCTGGAGAGGAAATCAGAAGTGTCTTAGTACAGCAGAGATTGTTTTCCAACTGAAAGTTTGGGGAGAATGAAGTACCTTAAAACACGATGTGTGCCAGGTGGGTTATTTATATTACCTTATAGAAATAGGAGCCCAGGGTTGTATCCAGAAGAGTTCAATACTCGACTGAAGGCTGCAAGAAGTCACCTTCTATTTCTTGCTGGTCCGAAAGTTGGGACTTTCTCCTGAGAACAAGTGTCTACCATGCTAGCTCAGAAGACTGAGCACAGCTACAATTTTGTCTATCCAGCAAACCAGATAGCTTTGCACATCAAAGTCAAAGACAAATTTGAAAAAGCTGATAGGAAGGGAATGATTCTGAGAAGAAAAGTCCTAAAGGTTCCACAACCCCTGTATGTGCTAAGGTGAAGGGTGTCAAGGATGATTTAAGGAGAGAAATGTGAACAAAAATATCTGGTTCATTTGCTCCTACATCTCAATGTTATCTAGCAGTACTGTCATTATCAGGGAGCCCTGTTACTAGTAAGGTGTTGCAAATATATCATGGATACCTCATGTGAAAAGCTCAAGACTCAGAGGTTCACCCCTCTGTTTATGTAAGAAGTCAACAGGAGGTGTTACTGTTACCAGGGCTAACACAGCTGTCCTGGATGATGGAATGAGTTTTGTCTGTGTGTGTTAAATGCTCTTTTAGAAATAAGCCTTTCAGAGGAGTCTGGTGGAAGGTTGTGCGTAACTTCTAGATGATGAGAGAAGAAGCACTAAGGTATGATGTTCAGATGTCTTAGGTGTAAACCACCTGCCTATAAAAATCTTTAAACTAAACAAGCTAAGCAAGCTTTTTTTTTTTTTTTTATTTCTTTTCTAAACAAGCAAAAGGGTTTTTAGGTTGTTCAAGGTACCTGTATCCTTCTCCTTCTTAAACATCCAGCTCTGCAGTTCCCCACACAGGAAAGACCTGTTGGAGCAAACCCAGAGGAGGGCCACCAAGATGATTAGAGGGATGGAGCATCTCTTCTATGAAAAAAGCTAAGAGAATTGAGATTGTTCAGCCTGGAAAAGAAAAGGCTTCAGGGTGACATAATTGCAACCTTCCAGTACATGAAGAAAGCCTATAAGAAAGATGGGGGGAGGCTATTTTCAAGAGCATGTAGTGGCAGAACAAGGGGCAATGGCTCCAAACTGAGAGAATAGGTTCAAATTAGGTATTGGGAAGCAATTCTTTATTGTGAGGGTGGTGAGACACTGGAGCAGGTTGCCCAGAGAACTTATGGCTGCCCCATTCCTCAAAGGGGGCTTTGAACAACCTGGTCTAGTGAAAAGTGTTCCTGCCCATAGCAGGGGTTTGGAATTAGATGAATCTAATGAAATCATTATGGTCCCTTCCAACCCAAGCCATTCTGTGATTCTAGAACTGGCTTTGAAGCTCTATGACTGTTACAGTAGAAAGCCCTCTAGTGCTTGATTTGCTTTTTTGTGCCATTAGTACTGTTTTGGGGTAAACAAGAGCCTTGATCCCAATTATGCATTCCAGTGACTGCATGAAGCACTGGCAAACCCCACTCTCTTCATTCTCATGACAGGATTCAAGGAAACAGCATGAAGCTGAATCAGGGAAGATCTAGGTTAGATATCAGGAAAAAGTTTTTCACTCAAAGGGGGGTAGAGCACTGAAACAGGGTCCCAAGAGAAGTGATCACAGCACCAAGCCTGACAGACCTCAAGAATTATTTGGACAATACCCTAAGGGACATGACAGTGTCTCTTGTGATGTCCTGTACAGGGCCAGGAGTTACACTCCATGATTCTAATGGGTCCCTTCCAACTCAGCATTATCTATAATTCTATTATTTCCGTGTGCTGCAAAATACTGTGAAAAACTGACACTTCAGAGCAATAGCATAACACCCTGCTCCTTAAAGTAGGAGTTATTTAGCATCATGTAGTTTAATACCAAGTTTGTGTCTTTTATGGTCCTCTCTTCTCTCATCCTTTCTAAGGAATTTTTGCTAGATACCTTCCAGTTCTGCTGTCAGAAAAGTCATCATCCAAAATTAATGGAGAAACTATGCAAAGGCTGTCCAGTGAATTAAGTATCAAATATTTATGTGTTTTTCTTATCAGACGAGAAAACAGCTTGATTTTAAATAAATCAATAGCACATATTCTTCAGAAACCAGTTTGTTTGTCAGGTCACAAAGCAGTACAATCACCTCTCATCTTCTGATAAAGTCACAGATTCATCTCCTTTATCATCGGCTGTCTAAAGGTTAGGCATCTGGCTTCAGCTCATCATCTGGGCTCCCCCAGTAGTCTCTGATGAAAGACAGACTTCCTCTTCATACCTCATATACATCTGTCCTTGGAGAAGATGAATTGTCCTTTGTGGGTGCTTGCCTCTTCATATACTACAGAGTATTGACATGGCTGGCTTAAACCCAATGCGTAGCCCTTAGATAGCTGAGATGAGGTGAGAGTATCTCACCACCACAAAGAGGATATGATTTCCTACTTCTATTGCTGTTCTTCCAACCTTCTGTAAACCTTGTCAAGAATTTTTATTCTTCCCTGAGTGCCCATTGAAAGCACAGGGACAGACATTTGTCTTGCAGGAATGCTATTCACTTGAGTAAGGCAATCCTGATCCAAGCGCATCAATGCAAGCTCAGGAAACTGCCTCTCCTCATGTGTTACACCTTCAGGTTTGTTGGATTTCAGAGTCTCTGCAAATCTATTCCTTTTTGACAGTGACAGAAAACATTCTTAACCCTGCGCATTGTGAAAAGGAACAACAATAAAGCCCCCAATAAATCCTTAAAACAAAAGAAGACGGGTTTGTTAGTGAACTTTGAGATATTCCCATGAAAAAGGTCTTGTGGTGTTCTGTCAGCTCTCCTTTCTATTCTCTTGGGTAGAGGGCGTGTGAGGATATTCATGTATCCCATAGTCCAGGAATCTGTCATTCAGATATGCATGGCACTACACCCTCAGGGACAATCTCAAGCAAGTCTCCTTTCTGAGCTAAAGGGGGATTTGAGAGGGGGGGGTGTTAAGTAAAAACTGCCTTGAGGGTCTGGAGAGCAGAAGAAAGAATTCACAAACTTCCACATTTTCTTCCATTAACACCTGGACTTTTCTACATGCCTGGTAAGTAAGGCAAAGTTTAAAATCTATAATCTCCTTCAAGATCACAGATAACAAGCTCAGTAGATGTAAATGAACATCTAGCGTTTTTCTGTGAACTTATGTACTATTTCTTCAGTTTGCTGTTTTACTACTTTAATGGCCTTCCATATTTTAGATTGCAGTGATAAATGTAAATATATTTTTTTAAGGTTATAGTCTGATGATCTGTGTAAATTGGGTGGTGGGTTGCTGTTGGTTGTTTATTTTTTTTCTTTTTCTTGCAGAGTGACGAGCATTGTTTCTGGTTGGCTTTTGTGTTTAATTTTCAGCAGCACTGAGAGGTGCTCCACACTTTTAATGAGCCAACCACATATTTGCCTTAGATACTTAACTTCTGGCCTTCCACTTTGAATGCCTTGTTCAAGGATCAAAGTCACTGAATTTCACAGCTATAGCTCAATTCTTTTGTCTACTGAAGGTTTTATGCTATTACACAATTTATGTGCGCTGCATGTCAAAGCTATGCTGGTAAAACAGGTAAAACCACGTTCTTATAGACAAAATTGAGCAGATAAAACTTTGGCTGATGGGGAGGCAGGAATAGATCTGGAACTCTCAGTTCTACTTTCAAGCCAAATCTAGTGGCTCCTGCTGCTCATTCAATCCACTTCCCAGAGGGAAGATGTGTTTCCAGCCTCCTCCTGATCTCACTCCCTGCTCTCAGCACACGTATCACCACAGTATGTGAGGTCATGAACATGATGTTGTGTAGTTATGGGATTAGGCAAAGTCTCACCCTGTACTTTTGTCCCAGTAGGTCTTGGAGCAGAGTCATCACTGTAAAAGCAGTAAGGAATAGATGTACAGGGACTGCCTGATGAGAATATCCCACAAGACCACTTGAGACACAAGAAGAGGATGATGAAAAATGGGAATATCTCCAGGAGAAACAGCAAACAGGAGATAAGCATGGAGTTGGCTGCTGATTGCAGTTACCTCTGAGAAAAGTTAGTTCCAGAAAGATCAGGGCTTTGAGGAAAGCAGGGGAAGGGGAAGGGAAAGGAGAGTGAGTGAAGTAACACACAAGAAAGAGAGGGATCATTATGGGGACACTTCAGAAGGGAGAGAAGGAAGAGGGAAGAGAGATTCTTGCCTGACAGCAAGCAGTATTTTAGCCAAAACTCTCCCCTTATTAGATACCAGAACTTTCAACAGAAAAAGACTGAAATGCCCATTTTCATTGTTTCCATTGCTCACATTATTCCTGATTTAAGCATCAGCCTTTTCCTACAGCAGGATAAAAGCTCTGCTCTATCTAAGCCACTAAGCAAGCTGTGGTTAAAGCACCCCACTAAACTGAAATGGAGAAAGCTTTGATCACAGTGTCTGCCGGTATTGTTTTCTGAGTATTCACCTTCTCTTCCCACGTAGTTCATAAGTAAGGATATCATTATGAGTTTGAGATAATGAAGAGCTTGCTGGAAGGCAGACATCAGCTCAAAGAAATCTCTATATTAACGTGGTTAGCACACTTTTGCTCTGGGGCTGTCCCTGTCAGCTTGAAGGACAGGTAGAGGCAGACCACAAGTTATACCCATCTCTAGACACACTGCATATTTCATATAAACTTCTTATCTCTACTACTGCATCTGCACTACAAAAGAATTTATTACTGAGTAAAACTGTTTTCTTATTGATGGGTCCTTCTCAGCTGGGATCTCTGGGGTGAGCTTTGATAAAAGTTCTGCCTTTAATAGGCATCTTCATTATGTCTCACTCCTTCTGGTGAATTTAGCTCTCCAATAAAGTCTTTCACTCACTGAAAGATAAGTACGGTCTTCCCCTTTAGTCAGCTGCCTCAACACGTGGAGGGACAAAATACCTCTGAGAAGTTCAGATCTATGTCAAATTGCACTGAGTTTGACAAATGGATTCAAAAGGTATTGTGAGGAAGGGGATGAGACAAAATGTGTAGGTGTACATAAGCGATCCCATAAATTCT
>WEIV01014083.1:81677-101249 GCA_013390005.1 Calyptomena viridis
CAGCTGCTTGCTCCCATTTATGTGGTGAACTAGAATGTTTCCATGCTGGGAGATAAGAAGTAGGATTTACCCTGAAGGCTTTTGGGACCTGAGGGAAGGAGGAGAGCACTGGCTCCCATTCTCTACGACTCCATAGGCCTCCTAGGTAGAGACGGCAGAGTGGAAACCATCTCTCTCCTCCTGCCTTTGTGTACATATAGATGATTTCTGTACTGTAAGGGCTACCAGCTCCTGTGTACATTTGTCCAGCTTCTGTGTACATTTCCCTATATGAGGTCCCACCATAAGGGCTATTCCAAATGCTTTCATTTCAACTTCTAGATTTGCACAGCTGAATCCTGTATGTTTGAAAAGTGAAGTTTTTACTGGAAACACTGTCATAGCCTTAGGCATAGCAACATGAATGATACTTCTATAGCACTGAGGTAATTTTTATAATGTAAATAAATTTGAGTTATTGATGTTACAGAAGGTGCCTCACGCAAGGATGAAATTACTTTGGAGATATTCTGGCTGCTTCTGTTCAAAATGGCAGCGCTGCTTTTACCGTAAGTGAAGAAAAGCGTATATTTGTTCTCTTTGTGTCCCTCTTTCCACATTACTCATATTCTTGATGGGGGATGACAGTAATAAGATGTGTGGTTAATGTTGCAGCTATATGATAGCTGACTTCCAAACACCACTCAGCCAATGACTCACACATCGCCCCAGCAGGTGCACTGTGAAACACATATTTTCCCCACTGTTTTAGAGACTGTTGTATTAAAATACTGAAATGAGCTGGAACAACAGAACTCAGTTACTCATACTGCCCTGCATTTCAGCTGCAGTTCTGTACTGGGATATTAAAGCTGTACAATCATGTGGATTCTGGAATAAAATATTTTTATTATTGCTACGGTACACATTGGATGGGCTTTCAGATGAAATACATATTAAACATTTTTTATATGCTTCTGTACATAAAAAGGCTGCAAAGTCTTACAGTTTAGCAACATTAAGGATTTAGTCTCCAAGTAAAAAGTTCCCAAATGGTCTGAATACAAAAACAAATATATAAATACATGCTGCCTGCCAATGTTTATTATTCCAGCTTAATATTATATTATACAGAGGCTCTGATATAATCTCTCAGCTTTCTCATAAATTATTTGCAAGTAAGCAATTTAACTCATTAAATTACTAGATGACATGTCTACTCTTTCTTCAGAAAAATACAGAGGCCTTGGAAAACAATGTACTTGAAATGATGGCCATGTTGAACCATGTGTGTGTAAATGAGAGAAGCTAAAATTTTTCTAGTTTCTTAATTCTGTGTCTTTGTCTACTATATATTTGGCATAAAAATGGGCTGGGCCTTATACCATATCTTGTCTCAAGCTCACATTTTTAAAGACTTCTGCCCGGGCTATGTTGATGTCTGGTTAAGGTTTGGAAAGGTTTGGTAGCCTCAGAGTTAAGGGTGTGCTGGCTTATATTAACATGGACAATACAGCTGTCTTAGCTGTTTAGAAAGCTGTTTCTGACTGCCTTACAGATGTTGGCTGCTGCTTTCCCTCTCTTTGAGTAGCTAGGTGGCAAGTGTGTTCCTCCTTTAAGTTTTGGGAGATATCAGGACTAGGCAGCAGAGGGGACATGGGAATGATCCACATATGCTCCAGCCTTGGTAGGACAGTGGTATAGAGTCCCCAGAACTGCTGATGAGAAATAAAATGTCTGGGAGACATCCTCACCAATGCTTTGGTGCTGTAAGTGTGCTTATGGAAATTATAGACAAACTAGGCATTTCCAAATGGGTCACTAGGGAAGAAGGTGACTGAAGACAAATGTGAAATTACTGTGTGCAGTTGCTATGCAAAACCTGCAGCAAGCCCAGGATGCTTGAGAGAAATGCTTGTGTTGCATTCGCAAACTGATTATATTGCACATTGATACACTAAGTCTATGTCTCATGCAGAGGAAGGATCACACCATATGGCTCTTTCCTGCCACCAGAATATGTTTTGTGGCCTGTCCAGAGAGGCTGAGCAAAAGATTTCAGGTGAAGTTGTCCAAGGCCTTCTAACAATTTGAAGGGTGACAGTTGAATCAGTAGCTTGAGGGTTTTTTGGTGGGGTTTTTTGCATCTAATTACTCAAGTATGTAAAAATACATCATACTGACAGGAATTCATAGATAGAATTCCCCTTTCTCACTCAAATATCCTAACCAAGGTATGAACAGATGTTCTCTTCTTAACAAACGAAATTTTAACTTCTTTCTGAACAGAGTCCCAGACTCCCTAGGTAAGATGTACAGTGTCATTGACAAGTCATCCCTTTAAGGTGCTCTAACAAAGTAACAGGTATTTCTGTGAGTCCTTTGAGACTGAGCAGAAAACTGAGCACAGAGGTCTCATTAGAGCTTAGAATTCAACCACATATTTTACAAGAAAAGCAGGCACCCCTAACCACACATGTGAAAATAAAGCTGCAGACATCTACAAAAGTTTCAGGTGAAAGGAGGGCTTGTGATTCCAAGTATGTGCAGGGATGACTGACTTAATTTTCTTCGCTCTGACCATCTTGCCCGTAGTATTGCTTATGTAGCTGTTATCTCTCATTTTTTTTCTGGAAAAAGTATATTTACTGACACAGGGACCACCTTTATCATGTGTTTACATAGCCCATGCATCACACCTTATAATATACTCTGCCTGCCTGTGTTGTCCACCACCAGGATCACCCTTAATTCCACATCCTGTTAGCAGAGTATTCAGCTAACTCTGAAGAACTTTACACCTCTAGAGCAGATGTAGCTGGTGATTTTTATCTACACCTCAGGTATAAGCATGGCTCTGAGCCAATATACACACAAAATACATAAAAATTAATGTGTCCTTGATCCTGGTGTTGGCAGCAAAGAGGGAGCTCCTCTTGGCTCTTATTTGAAAACGTTCAGCTGGGCATCAATGTATGCTCCAATATAAGCTTCTCAGAGTTACTGTAAGAATTCTGTTAACCACAAGCAGCTCTGGTTCACTACTCACAGTCCCACCTGGTCTTGAAATATACAGGCAGAACCATTCATTGGATTTATACACGACAGTGCTGGGTTTGAACTCCTAAAGGCATGGACTGTGTAATGTTTGTGGTCCCCACACCTACAACGGATTCTGTGCCTGTGAGCATGAGTGTACACCATTTGAGTTTTCATGGGACCATTTCACTCTGCTGATTTGCTGATCCCATTCTGTGACATCTTTTAGAATGAAACATTTACTTGGGAAGAGATTTAGCTGCCTAAATCTGTGTGTCTTTTATCACATGAGATGCTAGATGGTGTTCAAGATGAGCAGAAAAGACATTGGCCCCTAAGGGACACTTGAAATCCCCTGCAGGGACACATAGGTGACCAGGCAGGATCTTTGGATCACCACAGATGATATTACCTTTCTGTGAGTAGCCAGCTGAACCAAGCCAAGACCCTAATTGCTTATTGTTGCTAATAGAGCTCATTAGGTGATCAAACGGGTGTGCATTTTATGGATGCCTGTGTAGTTCCTTGGCCAGTGTGTACTAGATCTCTAACGGTGAGAGAGAAATGTCCAAAATCTACATTCAGACACCAAAACTGAGTATCTTGATCTGTGAGCGGGACCAGTTTCCTGAGGTTTTTTCTCTTCATAACCCACACTTACATTTGATGAACACCACACATCCTACAGGAATGAAGTTAATGATACAGTATAGCACTGATCATTCGCTGTCTTCATGATTTCCAAGTGTATACCATAACTTCTAAAGGCATGGCTAAAATATTATAGGAGATCTTGGATTTATATTGTGAATGTAGATCTCTCTTGACTCCAATGTTTAGAGTATATTTTTCTTCTAGGTCAAGTAAGGTCCTGCCATTTTGTCCTGTTTTTGGGACATACTCAGATGTCCTCTGGCAGATCTAGCAAATACACTGAAGCTGTCTAGCAAATACCTTGAGCTGCCTGTGACTGCCCATGACCTAGTGTTCACCATTTCTGTAACTGAAATGTGGTAAGAGATCAGGTAGGAGCAAAGTGGGTGAGTGGCTTTGAGGGTTGTAATGAGTAGTGTAAGTGATGTTTGTGTGGCATTCACTGATGTGGGAAGGATAGCCAGCTTGATGAGAGAGTTTGCAAAAAACAGAAGGAGGCAGTGGTATCATAAACTACTGTTGTAGCATCCAAAAAAGCAGGACTGATTATACAGTCTGCAGCTCTGACCAGATCAGGGCATGAACCAGCTTTTTCACTGTAAGTTTGTGCAACAGTTGACGCAAAGACTCACTGGCCTCTTACCAGGAATCCCAGTACCTCCCACCGATGCAATGAACAGTGTTTTGGAGTGATTGACAGACTCAGCCATCTAGACTGCTGTTCCATGGGAGTTTTCCTCTGCTACCGCCATGATTTCAGTACCTGCCATCTCCTCCTCTTTTTTCTGGCATTGCTTGCTTCCGCCCATCCTTCACCCACTCATTTTCCCAGGCATCTGCTTGGGTGGATGGAATGTGAATGAGAGATAGGAAGACATCCAGATTAAAAGCAGGATATTTATTTATTGTTATTAACTGATTTATTTTTCAGAGACAACAGGTAAAGAGGTGTCAAAAGACTAGGAGCATATTGTGGTCTGGGAAGGAGGAAAGAAGCAGTATTTGTTCAATGTTCAATGCAACCATTGCTGTCATGCTCACAAGCTGTTCTCCCTGAAACCAAAAGCTACACCAGCCAGTGCCTCTGCTTTTTTCGTGACTCATTATTTAAACTCTGGGTTTTCATATCTCTCTGCACTTGCCAACAAGAGGAGGGCTGTAAACAGGCTGGAAAAGCCCTGCACAACACAAGGTTTACAATTTGTAATAGTTCTGGTATGTTTGTGTTTAGAGATTAATTTTACAAAGCAAACTAGAGCACGCTTTGTGTGTTCGTGCTTACTACTCCCCTTGGCATGCATTTTTTCCCTACAGTAAGTTCCTGAAGTAAACTAATGCATCTAAAAGCCTACTGGCAATTTCTGCCCTCCTTGTTTGTGTCACATAGAGGATTTGTGCTGGCTGGAGAAGTCTGCTCCTGTGGTTTCACTCAGGTCCCATTCTTTCAGCTTTTTGCTGAGACTCAGCACTACAGAGAAGTGTAAAGCCCATGCCATGAACTGCTGCTGGATGTGACTCCTGACTCAGCATTATGGCTGGGTGGACACAGGGCTTTGTGGTCACCCACCCTGTCCTGGTGACTCAGAGATAAAGATGCATTCTCTGCCTGAACTCTGGTGTTTAAAGCCTGCCAAGCTTCAGCCTGGAGTGTGCAGTAAATCTCAGAGAGCAGACCATAAACAAAAAAATGCAGCCCAGTATCACTCCAAGCAGGGCTCCTAATATATTTCTGTTTCAGAGTACGGGAGTATGTGGTGAGTAATAAAAACATTTTATACTGATCATATTATCCATCTCTAAGCTATAAATATTTTTTTCATATAGTAGCCACCACCATAGCCTTAAAGTGCTTATAGAGGTTTAGATAGGGTAGTTGGAAAAATGTCTTCACTGAAAGGGTTGCCAAGCACTGGAACAGGCTTCCCAGGGAAGAGCATGAGTAATCATTCCCGGAGTTATTTAAAAGTTGTGTAAATGCGGTACTTAGAGACATGGTTTAAAGATGGACATGGCAGTTCTGGGTTATCAGTTGAACTCTATGACCTTAGAGGTCTTTTCTAACCTACATAATTCTATGATTCTACTGTACAGCAAACTGCATTTGCAGGGTGCTGCTGCTGCTGGGCTGTGACAATGATTCCAGTCTCTCATCTGCAGATGGGAAAGGATCTCTGTTGTGGTGTGTAATTAGTATGTATTTCTATATTATGTATCTCCGTATTATATTGTTCTGTTACACCCCTGAGTTGGTATATTCTGGTAACTCCCCTGCCCTTCCCCCAAGATTGTTTGTCCCCTCCCTTCTCCTCCCTTCCCATTGGCTGGAGCCCCCTATAAGAATCTTAAACCGGAAAGAGAAAGGGCTCTTCCCTGGTTGCCCCTGATAAGCTTGGACCCTCCATGGGGCTCGCTGCCCCTGGAGTGAAATAAACTTACATTATATGCAACCACGAAGAGTCGCCGGGACTTCTTCATCCTCCGTTCACTAGCCAACCCTCGGGGGAGTGCCAGGGCACACACACCCCTTGCAAACCCTGAAGCACCTTCTGAGATGGACCTCCTGGCTTGGAGGCTCCCCGCCTAAAAGGGCTCCCTCCTGTCGGTGCTCCGTGGCTGAAGCAATGCCCGGGCTGAAGAAGGAGTGGGGCAAGCCATGGGGGTGGCTATAGATCTCTAAGCAATCCTACTGTCTTTTCATTTGGGAAAGTCATGATTGTTTTATTTTCACCATAATTTGATTTTTTTAATTGCTACTAATACAAAAATAGCATTTGTCAGCTGTGCTGAGGATCTCCTTATATTAGGAAATATCTGTATATTGGAAATAAGAGATCATTACACTAAGCACTCCCAGAGTAAAAGTTGAGGAGCATTGACTATCTAAATATAATAACAGACAACTTGTAACTAAAAGAAAAAAGATATTGCATTAATAAAATAGCAGCAAGGAAAAAGTAAGGCAGAAGTCACAGTACTCTCACAACCTAAATTCTGAGTAACTGTAGAAAAAGTTAATCTGACCAACCGATTATCCACAATACCAGTGAATTAGGTTACTCTAAGGGGAATTGCCCGACTGTGTCACCACAATTTTTTTGAAAGCAGAGCAGCTCTCCTCTCCCTCCCACTAAAAATTATTTATTCACTCAGTATGTGGATTTGAGGAACTAATGCAGTTTGTAAATTGGACTTTGTTCATTCAAGAAATAGTAATAAATTTGAAGATGCTGAAAGCAAATGCTTCATTTAGTGGTAGACACGAAAGGGCATTTCAGAAACTTGAGGATGGGGAAGAGATTTTATCCACTTGTAGTTGAATGTAAAAGTGTAGTAATCAGGATGCTCACCTAAAAGGCAGGACATTTTAACTTGGATGAGAAAAAATCCCAGATGTCTGGCTCCTCTGTAGACACTTAATGATCAGTTTATAGGTATCTTCAGGCTCTGGTCCAGTGATAAGGAAATTCAGCTGCATCCATAGGGACCTCTGTGAGATCTCTGGTGCATCCTGCTTTGCATACCATGGATTCAGACATGCCCCTCTGGATACTGCATTTTGCTTAAAAAAGTGAAAAGCCACTACAAGAAAAGGACAGCTTTTCTGTGTCTTGGTCAAGCACAGCTATAATTGATGGGTTGCCTTGAGGTCCCAGCAGGCCTTCAGAATTTAAATTAGTTGCAGGTGGTGACAGTAGGCAGCTTTGCTTTGGCTATGCTCTGGTTCCATCAAGTTTTTGGCTTGCCTCTCCAAGGCTTTGGAATCAAGTGCTTCCTTTCAGCTACCCACTCTTCTCTGAGCTCCATCCTGCCCTGGACATCCCTGGTCATTCTTATGCACACAATGCTTCCCTGAAGGCTGATCTTATAGACATTCTTTAGAAGAGAGTCAGAGCCAAAATTTTTTGTGTTCTAAGAGATACAGAAAGACAGATTTTGATCCTACCAAACTCTTCCACTAAATGCCAACAGAGAGCCACGCCTAGTCTTCACTATGTACAACAATAAATACTGTGTTCATAATAAGGCTGCTGCCTTGTTTTTCTCCTTTCATTTGCTTTCCACTATAAGCACAATGAGGTCACTGCCTGGTTTTGTGGATACTGTCGGGTCCCCTTCCTTCCGTTCCTATCTTGGACTCCTTAGGGCTGTAGGCACACATCTGGACACTCAGCCTGCCAGTGCCAAGATTTCCCTTTCATTTAGTCACCACGAGTGGGCACACATCCCTCAGTGGTTGTGGTCAGTCCTCACAATGCTGTGGGTTCACCCTGTGATGCTGCTGTTGGGCTGAATCAGGGACCTCTGATGGCTGTATGGGTCTGGACAGATCAAGACACAAAGTTAAATGAACCTTAGTGAAGGCAAATTATCGATGGATCACTCAGTTATGCTGCAGTCAGAAATTTGAGGGTTCCCGTGAGACTCCCTAGTGTTGGCACTTAGAAATGTCACAGCTGACAGAAAGCAAGGTTTTTAGACATGTTGGACTCATTCCCTATATTTTTATTTGAGAGTGCCAATCACTGTGGTATCTAAGTACTAGTTGTCCTTTTGAACAGCTTGTGTCACGTAAAAAGGGATCCATCATGCTTAGAGTCAGCATTGTAAAAGCTGCCTGTCCTCCCAAGTTCACCAGGCTCCCCCTGCAGATGAGGTGAAGAGAAAAACATGTCCAGAGGGTTAATTTTCACTTTTGTTTTTTTTTGCCCGTCTTGCAGTGGAAATTAGGGAAGGTACAAGATTCATGAGAGCTGTTCCTGGACAGCTTTGTCTGGAGGGGTTTCAGACTGCTGAATAAAAGTAGGAGAAAAAATCAAAGTGATAGGTACGTGTACCACAAAGAGTTAAAGAGCCCTTTTGTTTTGGTATTTTGATGGCTTCAGATCTGGTAATGAAAGTTACTGTGGAGGGAAAGATTTCTGACAGTGTATATTTAACAAATCAGAAATAGTATGTGTGAGATCTAACAGCCAGAAGCAAATCCTAGGCAAATTTTTCAGACTAGAAATTCTCACAGACATGCCTTTTTAGCAATGTAACTAATTCTCCATTGCAACAGTTTGATGAAAGATGTGGCAAATCATCTAACGTGAAATCTTCAACCTGAACAATGCCCAAGAGGTATGTAAGCTGTAGCTAATACAGGAATTACAATGCATGTGTGACAGGGGGATGTTTGCTGCTCTATACAATGCAGACAATTATATTTGAAAAAACAATGTTTATTTCTAAACCCATCTGATAAGATTCCTGAAGTGTACAGTGCCCAAAGATGGCAGCCAGAGTGAGAACATGCAGAAAATTCAAAGAATTAGGAGCCTAAAACTCCTGGAGTAGAGAGGTGCTCGGTATGGCTTTTCTATCAAGTTGTGCATTTATGGCATTGTGTGTTTTGTTGTCTATCCTTTCCTTCACAATTTTGCCCTCATTCTAACTGCAAGAAAATTCATTGTTGTAGCAGTACAGAAAAGTTCACTCAGGTTACAGGCAGAGTGGAGCCACTGAATTTTCTGCCCTTTTCTCCCTTTGCTAACCCCTAACAAGTCTGATCACACTGGGGAATCAGGCTACAGTGACAGCTGCAATGCAAACTAGTGCTACAGTTGGTGGCCTTCAACCAAAGACAGTTGAAAGATGTTTAGCAGTGGCTCAGTGACAGATAAATCCTCTATTCTGAATGGAATCTTGCTAAAAATGCAAAGATTTACATGCACACAAAGTAAAAGTTCCTCTCCAAAGAGAAAAGGGTGCACAATCTTCTAGCTGCATTTTTACTTTCACCCATTCCCTGCAGCCCAGAGGGAAAAATCCACAAACTCCCATTTTCCCTTGGAACTGATGATGCTATCCCCTTATCCTGAGGCCTTTGACAACTGTCTATAGTTGCTTATGCCTAAACATCCCCCAGTTGGTGTGTCCCAGTCACCAGAGTCCCTGGAGTGCCTCTTCTCTGTGGTGTTTCCCACAGCACATTGCCACAGACCCAGAGACGCAATACTTGCAGCAACCCAAGGTCCCAGATAGATTCCCCGGTTAAGGAATCCATGCCTGGAGCTCTGTCAGCCACTGGATGCAAGAGATGGCAAGAAGTCAAGACATTACATTCGGTGGAAGATGTTCAACAAATGTTGTGACCATAAGATTTCAGATTTAGCTTTCTAGAGGAGCAGAGCTGTACCACAACATTTACAAACAGCTCCAGTTACAACTGTGTAACACCAGCCAGTATTCAGAAGCTGTGCCAGGAAGCTCTCCACGTTGCTACACTCCTTTATTAATAGCATTTTGCCAAGCTGCCCTCTGGGACAAAATTATTGTAGAGTGGTTAAATGTCTGCTAGTGGAAGAATGCTTTATTTTACCGTTTAACCACAGTCTGACTTGAATTCCAACACACAAACTAGGAGGTACCTGGGATGCATTATAGCTGCATCTGGCTAGATTTTCTGGCCCTACAAAAGACCACAGACATAAGGGAGATTGATTTATTGATCTCTTCTCCCTCTCACAACTTATGCAAGCAGTGGCAACAAGCTACTCCCACACACACACCTGCATCTCAATTTGCCACATATATATGTTACAACTAGTAACACTAAGATCACATCCATCTTTTATTTAGCTCCTAACCAAAACAGCACTATCAATACTCTGGCAGGAAGACCCTAATATGAAGTATGTCTGTTGAAACAGAGTATGGAATATCTAAGAGAAGCCCATTTTGTTGTATGCTGTGAGTGGGTGAGTGGCCTCTGTATGTCCCACTGCTGATCTCTTTTGTGCAATGATCTCTGTTTGTAAAGTAGGTCTACAACTGCTTTATATGTTTCTGGCTAAATATTCAGTTGATAGTACTGTGAGAAGGGGAAAATAAACAGAGCTCAAACTGACACAGTGAAACACTACCCAGTGAAGAGTTTCTCCTCATGGCACAAACCAGAATGAGCATTAAAGGCCAAGCTGTCTGCATTTAATACAGATCCCATTTGTGTTTTAATAATGAAGGATAAAAATCACTGCATTTCCCTCCTGTATTGAAATACTAGATTATAAAATATAATGACCAGAGCAACAAGATGTAGCTAGAGGGAAGTTCTAGGAGAGGTTTCTGTTGAAATGAGACAGACATCATACAATGCAGAGTCCTTGTCTGAACCTTCTAAAAGATGATTTTCAGCTTGTTCATACACTTGAACTACTGAACAAATGAATTGGATTAATTACAAACTACTATCCTTTGGTGTTTGGCTGTTCTACAAATGTAGCAATGTTTTTAAGCCAAAAAAATCTTATGACATATGCTTAGTGAATTATAGTTCTTTGTGTTTTTCATTTCAATTATATGAAAGGAAGGAGCACCTCATTTATGAGGAAAAGCTGAGAGAGCTGGGACTGTTTAGCCTGCAGAAGAGAAGGCTTAGGGGGATTCCTACTGATATGGTATATATAACTGAAGAGGGGTTTCAGAGAGTATAGAGCCAGACTCTTTTTGGCGATGCCTAGTGAAATGACCAGAGATTATGGGCACAAAATGAAACACAGGAGGTGTCATCTCAACCCCAGGAAACACATTTATTTATTGTAAGGGTAACTGAGCACTAGAATGGGTTGCCCAGGGAGCTTGTAGAATCTCTACTCTCGGATGTTAAAAAAACTGGGCAACTGGCCCTAGATGGCCCTCGTTGAGCAGGAGGGGATGGAGAAGGTAATCTTCAGAGGTCCCTTCCAACCTCAACCATCCTGTGATCCTGTGACCTGTGATTCTGTGAAGGTGTTTGTAATGCATCAGATTGTTTTCTTCATGATTCCAGTGCTACAAAAGGGGAGACTAAAGGTGCTTTTACACTGATAAGTGATTCATGCCTTTTTACCTTGAATCATTGTCCACACACCCCATAAGAGTATACAAATGGTCTCTGTGTTGGAGCAAATCTAATTGTCCTCATAAGGAAGCCTAGACAAGCTATAAAGCACAATTGGCCTATGGCAGGGTTCATACTCCATGTATTCCACCAATAGCAGATGTGACTTTCAGAGTGGTCTGATCTTGTGAGGAACTCCCTAGTGCTCTCCCAGATCAGTAAGTAGTGTTGCTTTTACACTGATTACTTACATTTTGGCAAAAGGAAAACAGTTGTTTCTTGCACTGTTGTGATTGGTTGCTCATCACAAGGTATCTGATAAGCAATACAGTTGGAGTCCCAGTGCCCCAAAGACTCTGACACAGGAATAGATTCTGAGCAACTGGTCAAGAGAGTTCTTTGGTATGATTATAAGTTTGGATATAGGCTAAGAGCAAGTGACCATTACCTCTCCTTTTTTTGTACACGTAGACTTATGTAATTTTTTTTTTGTTAGCGTATTTTTTTTTTGTTAGCATATATTTTTTGTAAGCATGTATTTTTTGTTGACTATTACAATAGATGCATATTCCTACCACTCTCCCATTCCTTCCTCTAGAATATCAAGCATGTGGCAGTTTGAGAAATGAAAAACACCAATAACTCTCAACATGTAACATATGGGCTTGCAGAAGAATATGTTAGTATGTTCTGCACAAATGCATGAGATTTTTCTGTGAATGGGGAACTGTAACATATAGACTATAAGGACCTCACATGCAAAATAGGAAACTCAACAAGTCCATAAAAAAGGTTTGAGTTCAAGTTTTTTCTGAAAGATATGAACTGATTGTGAAACTTAGCTCTAGTTTTCCCTTTTACTTCCACTGTTAATTCGGTTTTCCGAGTGTCAGACAATAGATTTTAATCTCAATGAATTATATAATTATTTGGGTCAGAACCAACCCAAGTGTGTGTGGGGGTGGTGTGCAGATGCTGTTGGTCCATGCAGGGAGGGTAAAGTCTGCAGCTCAAACAAGGGCTACAGCCTTGGTGCACAGAAGGCACACCCTTGCCGAATGCCATGTGACAAGGCTGTCAACCAAGAAGGCCTGTCTGGTAGCCCACCCACACCATACCCCCTGGAGCCTTTGGCTGGCTGCATCACGCCTCACTCTGGCTTGAAGGGCACTGAGTGGTCAGTGACCTGAATGTCCCACCTGAGAGAGGGGGCTGGAGTGGCCAGACCACATAAATACAACAGCTGATGGGCTCCATTTTGCCTTTCTCCCATTGTCATGCAAAGATGTGGACTTCCATAGTATTCTTTGGTGGTAGCTATTTAATTTTCGTATTTCAATGCCTTCTTCCTTCTTTCTTTGCTCTTTTAATCTCTCTTCTTTTCTTTACTCTTTTGTGTAACTTAAAACCATTGGATGGATTCTACTAAGCTGTGTACTGGGTGCTTTGTTTGCTGAATGCTTTTGATGGACTGCTTCTGCCTTGGTTATATGTTATCCCTGTAAAATCTTTTGCCAAAAAGATTTATTTTCCCACTAAATTAAAAGAAATGTCTTGGGAAAGCATATTACCATTTTCTCTGCATGCAAATTTGGAGTAATAATGAACTAAAGGCCTTGCGAAAGTTTGATGCTCAAACTTTAAAGGCTTAAATATAAATAATACTCCCAGTTAAGCTGGTGGTTTTGAAATTGGGGTGTCACACCAAGTACTAACTGTAGAACAAGACCAAAGCAAAGAAAATAGGGCAAGTAAATTTGTATGAAAAATAGAATCAGATGTGTCATCAACATGGTGGAGAACAGACTGGGACACTACTAGGTTTCTTCTGTTTCTGTGAATTTCCCTCATTTGCTGAGTCCACTGAATTGATGATTCCTAGTTATGCTATAGTTTTATTTCTGTCACTTACACGACAAAGGATGCAAAAGGTACAAAGAATTCTTGTGGTCTGTTTAAGCAGGCTTTTGGAAACCTGAAGAGATGTGATCAAACAAGCATGAGAGCAATAGGAAGGTTGTCACTGCAGCAAACTTCACACAAACCACAAGCCAGGAAGAGGAGAGTGGTGTCTTGCTAATCACTCCTAATTTATCTCAGCCAAATCAGGTTTTAAGGCTGACCAAAGGAAAATTAGATGATTTCTGGACTTTGATATTCTTCAGTCTATGTAGGAGGTCAGACCATGCTACTAAAAAACCCAAAAAATTAATCAGAGAGGGACAGAAAAATTTTACCTGTCGGATTTTTTGTTAATCAGAATATAATTGTCAATATATACCTCTAAACTGTTTGAAATTAAAATTAGAACAATGTAAGTGCATCCACACAGCATTGACTACACAGCACATTCAGGCTACAGAGTTAAGGATCATCCTAAAATAAAAAGAATGTTATGGAATTATAGGAAAAAAAAAACAACAGCTTGAACAATGAGGGTTTTTTGGGTTTTGTCTCCTCTCTCTCTCTCTGAAACAGGCACACACTGGAAAGATTTCAAGATTTCAGTTCTCTTGTTTTGTTTTTGCATGACTTAACTCTGAACACGCAGAATACTTTAGAAACAGCAATAAATAACATAATCTTTACCCCGGATGAAACTGGATTATGTATATATCCACTACAAAAAACAGGGAAACTTATCAGACATGACAATGACTTGGCCTCGTGAAGCACTAACAAGAACCTAAATTAGCATATACCAAGCCACAATTCTCAGGCAAAATTCTCCTAGGGAGTGGAATTTTCAGAAGCTTCCAGTGAAGCAGATGGGAGGAACACTTTGTATTTCCCAATAATGTCAGATTAAACTGGCACTTGATATAGGTGCTACTAGCCATCTTTAAAGAATAAATTTTGTACACAAAATATAAAGCCATTGAAAAAATAAAAATAATTATTTTGCCTATGAAATACATATGGGTTTAAGTGAAGTGATTAATTTTTTGTTTGGAATTTTGACACACCTAGAGTCTTAATACCTGGACTCCTATATGCACCAGGCACTGCATATTACCACAGACAGCCATGAGAACTCAAGAAAATAATTTCCCAGAAGACATTTTAATGGTAGTCTTTAATTATTAAAATTGTTTCTGTTGGCTTTTTCAGGCCAATAGAACAATTTTCATGAATTTAATTTAGGAGCAATTAAATCAGTGAACACTGTTGTAGTAAATAATTTCAGTCACAAGAAAGGCTGAAAGAAATATTTCCTTTGATCCTTCCTGAAGCAATGGTTGTGTTGTGTTTTGCATTTGTTTTTTTTCCCCCAAAGTTCTTTTAAGCTTGATTTCTCCTTTTAAAAAGCAATATGCTTATCCTTTTTTCTCTTTTTCCCCAACTTGATATAGTACTTCATCTTTTACATCCTAAGCATCTGATTTGTGTCAATTCCCACTCTTTCAGAAATACCTTGACATGATTCAAATATGGCATGAGTCAAGATTGCTCCTGATAAAAAGAATGAATAAAGTAAAGCCATTTTGAGTGGGGGTGAACTACTTCAGTTTGTATAATGAGTACTGTCCAGAACCTGACTGCATCCCCTCAGGTAACACTTGTGGGTGATGTAGGCCAGCACTGTAGGACCTTGAGGTTCTGATCTCACAGCTCTGACTCCTCAGTTCAGCTTCTCTCTGCAGCATTGCATCAGCTTTGCAATGGATGGGGGCAATCAGAGGTTTGAGGTAGCAGGAGAAAAAGTGAAATGGGAAGGAAAAGTGGTAGCAGTAGCTAAGGTGGTGTTGCTGTTTTCATGTGTTGGTACATCCATTCTGCTGCAAAACTGTCTCTATCTTGCATCACTACTGGCAGGATGTCTGGGACAGCAGATAACAGAGAAAGAAAGCAAGGATGAATGAAAAATATTGGTGAAGACAAGTGAAGTTGGAAATAGAGGTAACGTCTCTCTCTCTTTGGCCTTCTTGACTGTATTGGCTAGATCTTCAACTTCATAACAGTAAAGCATTAACAAACCCTTGTGATGGTAAACTAGTATTCAGCTTGTGATGAGCTAAAGAAAATACAAAATATTTTTATTTTGGTAATTTATATAAAATATGGAAATTATATACTAAGCAGCCAGTTGGAGTAATTGTTTTAAGGCATTTAAATACTATAGTTGTACAGAAAAGGAGAAGTAAAAAAAAGTGTTTGTTTATAGATATCTCCATGTTTCTTTGGCTTGAAGTTGCAGCACAAGTTATATTTTTCAAATACCTTTGGTATGGCAAGAAAAGGGCATTTAGAAAAGTCATTACTAGAAGAAAGTTTTTTTTTGTTTCAGCGAAACTCTCCACAGTATGGATTTCTAAAGTACAGGAGTCTTTATAACAGGATATCCAGAGCTTTCTATAAGAACAGCAAGAGCTATGCAAGAAAGCCTGAGCACAAAGCTCTGTGCCAATGCATATTAACTTGTCCCATGTAACTTCTGCTCTCCCAGTAATTGGCCCCTGTCCATCCAATTTAAACGTCAAATGCAGAAAGGAAAATTGTAAACCTTCTGTACTTACACATTGCATCATTTTTTTTTCTTTTACTGAATTTTTACTCAGGGAAGAATAGATCAGAGTTATGTGCTTCACAGAGTCTGCGTGATACGAACTTTTTAAAGGTTTTTATTTAATCCTGTACACCTGGTATTGCTGGGGGTTCAAACAGTTTTATATTTCTTTCCTACCAGCTCTCCTATGACTTTACAAGAACAAAGCCAATAAATTCCACAGCATCAAACATGGAGAAATTGGAAGCTGTTTTCTAATCCAGACCTACACAGCCTTGTATCTTTCCCCATATCCCACATCCCTAATGACTGGATTCTCTTTCTGCATAGATATAAAACAGTTTATCATTTGTATTTGAATCTCTCTCTTTAATATTATTAGACTACATAGGCACATATTTAAAGAGGTCAGATGGCTTGTTAACACAGTATATATGGTATTGTGTAGTTCTCAGCAAGCAGATTTGGAAGAACAGATTTTTTAAGACTCTAACATGAGCACTTACAAAGTTAAAGAGAAAAATAAAACAGTACTTTCTAGTCTTAATAAACTCAGTCTACCTCATGAAAGAACCTCATTGAAGGAGAACAAGCCAGTGCTTTGCCATGTCTCAGCATCACTACTGGATTACAGCTTTATTACTTACCTGCCTCTTTCCTGGGAAGTTGTAGCAGCATGACATATATCCTTTCCTGCATGTAGCTTTACTTTCTTGGTTGATTCATAACTCCTGATCCTGAAAAAGGAAAATACGTCTTCAGTCCTCAATGTAGGACCCTACATATCTTCAGAAAGGCTAACTTTATGGAAGAACTCTATTCCTAGAATAACCTAACAGGGAAAAACTCAATCCTCCAGAACTCAACTAAAAGTTAACTCTCTTCTGTTCTTTATATGTCATTCCCTTATGTGGGGAACCTGGGAAGTGTCTAATCTTTGAACTAAGCTAGGTTTTGTTAGCCTGTATTACTGAGGATAACATTGGGCTCATTACCCTGTTATTGTTTCTGTGTAGTGAGGCTGGGATACAGATTCCTTCAGGCATTTCCTTTGCTTGTGTTGTCTCTACACAGTGGTAACACTGCGTGAACTTTATTTCCACATACAATTTCCCTCTGTTCAAGTAAAGTGAACTAATGATAGAAGATTTGATCTGCAGTACAGCATGGTTTGCTAGTTATTTCCCTCTGTAAAAGACAATAGAGATCTTTGAGAGGATTAAACAAACAATCTGGTTCTAGGAATGCATATCAAAATGAAAATAATTATCCTTTTAATACTAGGAAACAAAAGCAACCCATTTTTGTTGGTGCTGTTGCAGGTGTTTTGAGGTCTAAACATTTCTAGGCCCCTTATACACCCAAAGGTTTTGGCTGTAATTGTAACTTTCTTTCTTATGACAACCCAGATTTCCTAGAAATTCCATCTTACCCCAGAGAGAGAACAAGAGACAGAAAAAGAGGATTGGAAAAGATATCCTCTTGCACACTGTTAGGGTGGGATTTGTCTCACCTAACTCTAAGCATTTACATTAATAGGTGTCGATAGCTCAACTGGTCTCCCTGGGCTCCATTTGCAGTCAGTGGGGAGAAATTGTAACATAATTTGTCTAACCTGTTCCAGGTATTTGCTTTAGACTGAACTGAACTTTAGAAATGCCATATTCTCTCCACTGACTACGAAGGCAGCTGAACTCTACCAGATCACATGTCAATGTCTGTTACCACTCCATTAGATGAATTGTGTTTTTTCTCTCTCTTATTTTTAATGCACTTCCTTTTTTGCTTTTCAACTTTAACGTAATTTTTACTCTTTCTTTTTAGGACAGCTTGTCCTTGCTACAATAATCATATGAAGAAAACGATTGTCCAGCCACTCCTGCTTGAGAAAACTCAGGGGAACTCAGCAACACAGTCAATTTACAGTGATCAACTAAGTGTTGGGGAAGGAAGTCACAGGAAAGTGCATCAGATTTGCAATAACTGGATACTTGTTATGTTGCATATGGGAGGAGACTTATGCTGAGGAAGAGATTACAGCTTATTGGAGAGAGTGAATATGCAAATTGAGGATTGACAGATTTCCTCCAACTTCTCAGTTCACAAATGTACTGTGCCTTTTGCAAAACTCCATCACTATAAAAAAAGCAACACATGCAGGATTTAGCTCTCAAAACACAATAATGCTCCTCACATTTTTTGCAACATTTCCACTAGTGGCTGAATTCTGATAATATGGAAATATTCCTAATACTTTGTCAATGCCTGCTGTATTGATCAACCTTTCTTCTGTAGCACAGAAGAGTTCATGGTTGCAGAAATGAAGCAAAAGTGAAATTATTTCATTCCAACAGCACCCTTGTCGTTGCTATTGTTTTGCCACTAAAGTCCAAAGTAGATGGTTTAAAACTAATTTTTGATTTTGCAGTAGCTGCAGCCATTTCTCTTAATGTAATTACCAAATCAAAATATTTAAAATACTAAGTTTAAGGAACATATAAAATTAAACAATAGATATTTAAGGTTGCTTAGGGAGGCTATAAACATACTCAATATTGGACATATTCAAAGCAGGACTGGACACAACATTGAACAGCCTGCTCTAACCCTGCTTTGAGCAGAGAGGTTAGACATGATGATCTCCAGAGCACCATGTTACAAATTCCAGATTATGTGGTTGTGTGAATCTAAGCATGAAGTCACAATTAATTTTGTCTTCACTGAGATTACTGAGATGCTTAAGGTAAGTGGATCTCATACCTGTGTGGGTGTCAATTTTCATAATAATGTCCCAAAGATAGAAGAACGCATCCTGAGTTACAGTCAGAATTGACCATGTTAGTGTTTTTGCACTCCAGAGTCTTCAGGTATAGCTAATTGATACATAAAATATTGACACTTCTGAAGAGAAACACACAAAGACATTTAGAAATCTTTCTTTTCTCATTCAGGATGGGATTTGTTTTGGCAGTACTTTCATAACTTAAAAGAGATTTCTGGACTAAATTAATCACTGAAGCTTGCTTTTTCATCAATCCAAGATACAGGCACTTTTAAGGGATGATTTGACCTGTCTGAAGACAGGTTTTTAAAATACACAAGATGAACGTCCCTGTGGAGTTCTCCATTTGTTTTTCTGCACTATGGAATGAGCCTACCCTGCTGACTGAGACTGCATGTATAAATTTTAAAGTTGAAACTTGATGAGCTCAATCTGAATCTCAATGTAGACTAAAAAACCCCACATCCCTAATTCTAACAGTGTTAATAAGCAAATAAAACTTTCTTTTTTTTTTTTATTAAAGTCTTTTGTCTTCAAAAACTGTCCTAGTGAAATTTTCATATGAATCATGGCTTGAAAAGCAAAATAAAAACCTGAAGCTGTTACGAACTCTTCTGAAATCCATTTAGTTATTTCTTACTCATCTACAAAACATTGAGGGCAAACGGTTACTGGATAATTCTGTGAGCCAAGCATGAATTAAACACTGTGGACAGTAAGCCACCCATAAAACATCTGTGCTTCTATCTT